>OZ010691.1:4009614-4460069 GCA_963932265.1 Thymelicus lineola
CTTATTCAAAAATTTTAATTAAACTTGTATATAGGTTGGATTTAGGGATTATCAAATCTCTCTATTTCAGATAATATGTAAATATTTATCATTTTATAAATAACTTTTTTATCACATTAAATCCATTTTCGGAGTGACGATATCAAATTATGTACCTTATACCTGTATTACCGTATTATATAGAATTTTAATAATACGTAAGAAAATTAACTAGCAAATTGAATCTACTATGTAAATTGTACATAGTCCCAGTGTAATTAAAAGTAACTCGATTGTCTTCAATTAATTGTTGCTCTTGTCAACAATAAAATCTATAAATATTCCACTTAAATGTTTTAGTTTAAATACTTTCGTCTCCACTTGTATTGAAATTCTACGCTATAGGTCCACGAATGCTTATCATAATTAGTTATTATAATTTATATCAATACCTTAAATTAAATTGGGTGTATGTATAATTATGTATATTGCATGTATAATACGTTTATTTTGTGCGTACATTACTTTTTTGTTTACTTCGACTACTCCTTAGGGTCCAAGTAGAATTAATATAAAGTTGATCTCAGTTTTGTTTACTTTTACTTTAACGTCAACTTTTATTA
Source organism: Thymelicus lineola (assembly GCA_963932265.1). NCBI lineage: Eukaryota > Metazoa > Arthropoda > Insecta > Lepidoptera > Hesperiidae > Thymelicus > Thymelicus lineola. The sequence goes on from OZ010691.1 coordinate 4,010,217, forward strand.
TTAACTAGCTGACCCGGCGAACTTCGTATCGCATTTTTTTCTAAAATAAAAGTAGCCTAAGTTACTCCTTGTTACATCAGCTATCTGCCAGTGAAAGTCCCGTCAAAATCGGTCTAGCCATTTCAGAGATTAGCCGAAACAAACAGACAGACAAAAATTGTAAAAAATGGTGTTTTGGTATATGTACCGTGTAAACATTCAAATGCACTTAGTAAAAAGTGGTTATTTTAATATTACAAATAGATACTCCAATTTTATTTATTTTAATAGATTATTGTATGATAATTCTGACAAACCGTCATTTTGTTATAATATCACAGTAACAGGTTTTAGATGTATTTCATAATAAATTATCTCAATGGTTTTGTCAGACATTATATTCGCAGTATGCCTAAAATTTATCAGAATCCCCAAATTGTTAATAGATTTTATGTGTCTGTTACCGGCAATCTGTATAGTGCTGGTATTCTTTACTATCTCTAGTTACCAGGTATAGAATACCTGGGTAGTTCCTGCAATTTATGAAATATTATGAATATTCTTCCCCGTTACATACTTTGCCTAGGTAACGTATACATTTCCCAAGGATTGTATAGAATACCCGCGAGTCTATCGGCAATCTATGAATTAAATAGATTTAGGTCTGTTTTTGTCAACATTAATTATGTATCTGCTGTATGTAAGAGTCGAAATAGTACATGTCTTCATTTTTTATCCGACAAAGTATAACAAATGCGTGTCAGGCGCGCAATGTAGATATCGATAGGATAGAAGGATTCCGTAGTTGTAAGTTCATCGACTATAACACTAAGCTAAACTAAGCGTAATAGTTTTCCTTTTAAATTCATCGTATATACATAGATACTATTGCCGTGAAATTTTTTATATTTACATAGTCTTGAGTCTAACTAATATTAGTATATTAAAGACGAATATTTCCCCATACGTTGCGATTGTTACAGTGATACCCACTACCACATAATTTTTTTAGGTTGCTCTATTTAAATGACTGAAACTGATCGACTTCTAAAGCCTTTTCTAATTCGAAATTCGGATCATTTTATGGTTGAATATTTACTTCGGGAAGAAGAATCGCAGTGTCAACACGAATTTTGAAACTTAAGGTAGTAGTAAGCTCATCACGCGTACTTCAACATTTGAAGGTTCATTATAGATGTCAAAACTGTCGATGGCGGGGCTATGTTGATTAATTTACACACATTACTAGCTACTCATTCGGTATTGTATAGAATGCCTAGGTAGAGTATGAAATAAATAATACTTCATACATTACCTTATCGTTTTTGTATTCTACACATTGCCTAGATATTGTATAGAATAACGTATTACGCAGATTGCAGGTAACATGTCTATAAAATTACTGTAGGTTTTAAAGTATTTAATAATTTTAAAAGTATCAAATTTTAAGATCAAAATGATTAAGTGTCATGATTTTATTTAAGTATATTTTTCGTCTACGAAGTTCCTTCTCTTTACACAAATTGTTGTGATCTTAATGTTTAAGATAATAAAATTTAAACTTTGAGTACAAATTATATGAAGTTTTCTTTATACTCGTTAAATATTAAGAAATTCGACGGTTTCGACGCTTGTGCGTGACGTGATTGCAATGTACAATACGCTCTCTGAACGCACACAACAAAATGATTTCCGCGGCGAATTCGCCGCGAGTCCGCGACGTTTTCGCCGCGGAGGCGCGGCGTATTCGCTGCGCACCCGTTCCGCTTTGAATCCGCTCGGAAACCGTCAGTGTGATAAGGCCGTAAAGGCCAAAAATCTGTCAGTGCCATATTAGCACACAAAAGTTTTTTACAATTTTAACACATCAAAGTTATATAATACTTAGGGGCCGTCCATTAATCACGTGAGGCTTGAAAGGGGGGGGAGGGGTTTGACAAAAATCACGAAAATATCACGAGGGGGGAGGGGGGGTGTAGTAAGATATCACGTGTATTTATTTTTTCGTCAAACGCGCGATTTTTAAATAGAAAAGCAGCGTGTAGTGTGACTTTGACTTGCCGTTGCCAGGCAACGAACGAAGGCCTCACGCGCCGCCACCGACTGCCCGGCTCGGCATGTTTTGGATTAAAACAATGTCGAAAGTAGGTGATCTGTATAAAGACCTTTTTGCAGAGTATAAGAAAGGAAAAATACACGTGATGTTGGGGGAGGGGGGGGGGTAGTCTTAAACCTCACTACATATCACCAAGGGGGAGGGGGGGGGTTAAAAAATGCTAAAAAAAGATCACGTGATTAATGGACGGCCCCTTATAAATGTTTAGCATTTGTATTTTTGGACATAAGTACTTTTAGATCCAAAAATAAAATTAAATAACATCTTTGGGTATGTTCATAGTAAATTATAATTATTTGAAATAAAACAATATATGTATAGATACATAATGTTCTATTGAAAGCACTTGTGGAGTTGAACAGAAGCACATAAAATATAATACAATATATCTTTACATAACTCACAATAACTGACTGTGGTAACCCGAAGAGACAGTTCGGTTATTGACCGAACAAGGGACGTTTTAAAAACAATATTATTGCACTGTGTGACCTAAACACGCACTTAAGTCATTTTTTCGTGACCTAAGTAGTCCTTTGATACACCGCGCGTATAACTGGTGACTTAAAGTATTCTCTATCGCGTTTGGCACCCTCTACATTTGGGCGCTAAATTAGCACCGTGCAATAATTGTGTAACTTATGTCACACGTATGAAATGTACGATTAGATCACGAATAAAATAAACTTGAAAAAAAATAAGGTCAAGTCGAACATTGAAATATGACTCATCCCAAATTAATGTGACCCTTTAACGGATATTTTGTTTAATTTACAGCTCCCAGAAGAACTTGGAACGATTGAAATAGGAATGGAGTCGTTATCATTTCACGTCCCTTGATCAGTCTACGACTAATTTTATGTACAGTAATTATTTATTTCAATGGGCGTTGCCTATAGTCTGTCCATTAGACAATGTATCTTCTATACCATGATGGATGGTTTTATATCTCTGTATGTCCATAGTAGCCTGTTTTCGATTTTTAAATATTATAGTTATAAAATACCAGGCGGAACAGTACAATGGTATAAGATATAATTTTCTGCCAAAAGGCAATCTCTATTCTCATTCACTGAGCAATTAAGAAGCAACTATTCCCAAATGGTTAGTTACGGCTCAGCATTTGACCACGAAAATACATTACCGGATTGCAAAATAATTCAATAGTCAATATAAATACAATGAAATGTGTATTTTAAAAATATAATATGCTTCAAGTCTTAAACTTAATTTATTAACATATTCATATACATTCAAAAACTTAAAATACACTCGATTGCTTTTAGATAAGTCGTAATTTATGGCATAAGACGGGCTTTTGTTTAGTTTTTCTTGTAATAGTGACTGCACATCATTAACTGTTATGTTTCAAATCGAGGGTATCATAGGTACCTATACGAACAACCACTTAGTGCGTGACGTAGTTTTACGTGACATAACGGTCTCGCAAAGTAAATGCGAGTTGGCTATTTGCGGACCGAAGCTTTTCTTTTCACTGCCGCTAGATGGCTCTGCTTCGGTCCCATATAAATGCCAATTCTCATTTACTTTGCGAGCCCGTTATGTCAAGTAAAACTAGAACTAAGCACCCAGGTTGTTAAAATAATATAAAAACGATAATTTAATAACAACATAACTTTATAAATATTTTTCGAATCATAAAATATATTTTTCAGTAACTTTCCAATAATTTTACACGTATAATGGTCGATTCGATATTCTTACAAGCGATTTGCTTTAAAAATAACAGTCATTCGATAAATTTGTACTTTAAAACTATCTTTACATTTAACTTTAGAATTTCGAAACCGTTTTTGGAACGCGAGGGTTCTATAAAAATATTTACTCGGTCGCATTATTCGAATTTAAATATTTGCACCGACCCTTTGCAGACCAACGCTTATTTACAACAACATATCAATTATACATATGTATACAACTAGGGAACATCTACATTACATAAAAGGCTCTTAATTTATACATTCAAGTACCTACCTACATAATAAAAATTTTGAAAAGTAATAAAAACTTAATATATAACAATACAAAACGATTTTTGCTCTTAAATAAACAACAAGAACTATAAATAAGTTTCATCACAGCAAAATATTGGATACATATAAATAATTTTAACGTTTAAATGCTTAATAATTAAAAAGATCACAATTATATCGTATAACTTAGTTAACTTAAACCACTAATGTATAATAAAAATGGTATGATTTCAATTTGAAGGGGTTTGTATTCCTAAATGCAGTTTCTCAGTCTGATCAGATCAATAATTAATTATATTGATAATTAAACTACCGATCTACTGTATCACAATTTGACAGCTATTTTTATCAGATATTTAAAAAGCGCGCGGAATTACTCCCATTGATCTCGCGGATTCACGCGTTCTTCTATATCTATAGAATGGCGCTATAGCACGATTCATGATTATATAAAAAAAAATCGAATGCTCTATGGTAGTACACTATTTGTGCGTTCATAAGTTTTCACTTTTCCCTCGCTACCATATTAATAGGCAATAATCTCACTTTGCATTTGGCAGTGATTAGCTTGAATTTATATATAATAATTAGGTATAATGAGCATTTTATATACTGATACCATAATATATAGTACTAGTTTTGGAAAACTATCCGCTCTTTTCTATCATCTAAAGTAGGTAGGTATCTATCCTTATGTCTTAATTGTGTAATTCCATGCTAGAGTGCGTTACAAGCAAGTCTGCATTTCGCTTGTTGGTAGCATTTTAAAATTTCAAATATGTACCTTATTTACCAATCAAAGGAAGCTAATAAAAGCGTTGTTATCACGTTTATTAAAGGTAATAACAATATATATTACAAGGTAATATAAAACATTTAATTTTATAGAACATTTTTAATTTGGAAAATTCTATTTCAATGCTACCAACATGATAGCAAAGTGCAGACTTGCTTGATACACACTTTACACACGGTAGTTACAGTACGGCCGATGTATCTTGGCGCGTCTGAACTTCGTGCAGAATTCGGTGCGTAATTCGGCAATGCTCGGTACGCGGCGTATTACGTCTCAGTCACACGTTAGCATGTTCGTATCGCTATCTCTGTCTAACATGCGCTAAAGTTCGCAAAGCCTATGTTCAGACGCGCCAAGTTACGTCGTCCGTACTGTATTAAGATATGACTAAGATTCTGTATGGAAGTTTGTCTATTATTCTATGTATGTATTATTCATTCATCATCGTGTCTGAAATCAGTCATTGCAGTGTGCGCATTCGATAACATTATACGGCAAACCTTCCACAATTAAATTTATAAAAGCTACATAAAGTACATAATTCGATGCAATAACAACTAAACTTGGGTAAACATTCTTATCAACAACAACACTCCCTTGCAACACCAACACTTTTCTTTCTTATTTTCACTAATAAAGAGTCAAATCACAATTCACGAAGACAGTTCAGACCATTGAACTATTAGATATATATAGTGTATAGATAGAACCGACGCCGCAAACTCGATGGTCGCGCAATGAGTTGTAGTTCATGAGCTACGAAGTAAAATGTTACCCTCTCAAATTACCCTTCCCCTCCCCCCCTCCTTTCCGGCGCTACCCACACCTCCGTGCCTTCAGCGTCTTCAGCCATTGAAGTATAATGTCACAGAAAAGACATCTCGAACATAATGGGAGGTTCTATTTTCAAAATTGAGCGCCCGTTCTCCTTTCAAAATCGAACGACTCCTTTGAAAATTGAAGCCCATTGGCGCCAATAAATTGGAACAAACATCGTGTTCGCGGTGTCGGTTCTATACGCTAGTAATACTTCAATGGCTTCGGCACAGATTTTGTTCGCAAAGTCTGTTCTAATACGTTAGTATACTTCAATGGTTACGGACGGTACCTAGTTTAGTCAGAAGCTGTCCTTGGCGGCGGCGATGAGAGTCATGAGGTCGGGCTTGTCGTCCGTGTGTCAGGAGGGCGCGGGGGCGGCGGGGGCGGGGGGCGCGGCGCCCTGCTGCGACAGCTCGGCCTTGACGCGCCGCGCGATGTGCGAGCGGGAGTGCTTGCGAAGGTGGTCCTTGCGGTAGAATCCTGAGGATTAAAGGTTTTAAATTTTATAAAACCCCCGAATGTTTTATTTATACTAAACATAGCTAAGAATAAGAACTATCCCGATAACGTCAGTCAAACAAAAAAACGTTTCGGAGCTGTAATGAATAGACATACACATCAAACTTATAACACCCCTCTTTTTGCGTTGGGGTGAATGAGTGAATGGAAACTAGCAGTAAATGTGAAAATTTTGTTTCAAACAGTAGTTTAATTGTAGTGTCATGCGGGTATTTTTAAGTTAACAAGAATAGACTTCTACAACAATACGCTTTACCACCCGAGACTACTTCGCCACTTCTGGCCATACAAGTTTGACTTGACGCGGCATCCAGTTTGCTTGAGATAGCTATATGGCCAGATAGCCATACCGTGGCCATACACTGTCAAGTTTACTGGATGTTGCGTCAAGTCCGCTGCAAACTTGACAAGTATACATGATCGTGTATGGCCAACATTACACATGGCAGGGTTCTTAATGGGAACTTCTTTCGTATCGAACATCCTGTCTGAATATCAGATGCGCTCGAATATCGCTCGAGAAAAAGTCCCAAGGACTCGAGTAAATCCCCAACTAATATCGTGGCCTCCCTATTATCCTACTGATCCTACTAATATCATAATTGTGAACGTTTGTGAGGGTGTTTTTTATACTTTCACGCAAAAACTATTGTAGTAAACGTATTGTCGTGAAAAGTACACATAGTAGAGCCATGATCTGAAATAATATAGTCGAATCACTAATTCACTGGACCAAATTAATAGAAACTAATGTCAATTTGTGAAATAATATTGCCGCAGTAATAGTGACTTCTTGATCCCTAAAAATACATGTTTCAAATCATAACATATCAATGATTCACATCAGAATTGCATCATGGTTTGTTACGATACTATTCATTAACCGACTTCAAAAATAGGAGGAGGTTCTCAATTCGACTGTATTTTTTTTATGTTCGTCTCGGAACTTTGGACTTGGGGAACCGATTTCGATGATTCTTTTTTAATCGAAAGCTAATGCTTGTCGTATAGTCCCACTTAAATTTTATCGAGATCTGTTAATGGCATCCATGAGGAAACAATATAAGTCTTAAATTTTCATTAAGTATATGCGCGACAAATGGACGAATAACTCAATATCACGCCAGCCGATTTCAAAGATTCTTTTTTATTATTATTGGAAAGGATGTACCTACTTCATATTATGAAGTCGTTTTTTTTTGTTAAAATTTTTGTTCATCAAGACACTGCATTTTTTGATTTAGTGAATTATTGATTCGACTATAGGCTAAGTACTTATTATCCCGAAAAACGCGGGCAAAGCCACTAATCGCGCTAGTACTAGTAATTCACAAAGAAAAGTGTCCAAACCTTTCCCGCACTCATTACAAACATGTCGCTTCTCTCCCGAGTGTATGACGAAGTGCAGCGTGAGTTGCTCCTTGCGCTTGAAGGCCTTGAGGCACACCGAGCACACGTGCGGCCGCTCGGGGTTGTGCGACTGCTTGTGCCGTGTCAGGTGGTCCTTGCGCTTCAACGCCGCGTTGCAAATGTCGCAGATATATCTGGTGATTAACACAGACCTTTCAGATAGTTGCATCCAGCTTAAATTGTCTAACGCACCAACTAACACTAATATTCGCCGAACAAGTGACAGGAAAAGCAGGAAATAAGGATGTTGACTAATTTTAGGATTCACTTTACTTTTATAGATAGGACCTTAATATTCACGAAAAAAATATTATAAAAATCTTATCTTCAATTTAAAAACAAAAATTGACAAATAAAAATCATTATCAAATTTCCCACCAAAAACGTCACGTGACGTCACAATCCGTTATTCAATACTATCTGTCTGCTGAAGTTAGTTAAATTTGCATATAAAATACTTTCAATGACGTCATAAGCTCAAAATAGCGTTTGAGGTCACGTGACAGTGAGTACAATTTTTAACATTTTAAATTAATGATATTTAATTTATTGTGATTGATTTCAATAAAAGAATCATATTTAGGCCTTTAAATGTTACCACTAGTATTTTAGACAAAAATTTATAGTAATTTATAATTAGTGTAAACATCCCTATTGTCGCGCCGCTGCAACTAACTCGTAAGTGCGGACTGCGGTATACTAAAATAGGATCACCTCGCGTCGTGTCGCGTAGTTACGCCCAGTGTGGTGTGACCTTAATCGTTCCTTAATAAAGAATCACCATACAAATTCTGCACTAAGGAGCGATTTAAGTAACCGTTAATGACTGAAGTGGGGCGTAAGGAGGCTTGTCCACTACAGCGTGCCATACTACGACGCTGTATGTTTGTACTGTACCCGTATTTAGACAGCGTTCTATGCCTGTGTTTACACATTTTAGTCGACCTCTAGTGGGAGAAGTGTAGAACCCCCTAGCCCTCCCTCCCCTCCGCATCCCCTGTCGCACACGCTAAAATTAACATAACCAGATAAGCACGGAAATTGAGATGACGTATATCTAAGTGACCGCTAGGACTAAGGAATTCTTTGAGATTCCGTGCTTCGGAGGGCATGTAAAGCCGTCCAGTTGTTATCGTAAGATAAGCGTAAGACAGTCGTTAAGCCATGTCGGAGGCCCTCGGGCGGCCTGAAAACTTCTGACACTTGGGATTGGCCACAAACCCCTCCACCGATCCGCATTGGAGTATGCTCTAGGCCTCCTGAAGAGGAGAGGTCTGCAATGGGCCATTAATGGGATGAAGCCAGCCATATTTAAAGGTCTATGGCTAAGTATACTCTAGAGTGTACCTTCTCTCCATGGTGTGTCCGACCAGGTGCTGCTCCAGCAGCCCGCGCTCGGGGTACGCCATGTGGCACTCCGGGCAGCAGTACAACGTGCTGCCGTCTGGAACACCACCACAGGGTGCTATATAGCTATATATGTTAAAATTGAAGCCCTCATAGCCCTGAGGCTTGCGTCGATCTGAAGTGATCGACAAAGTTAAGCAACAGCGGGCGCGGTCGGTAGTTGGATGGACTTATTTATTGTTTCTTTCTTCTTTATAAATCTTAAAGACATTTTTTGTATATGATAGCTTGTAGCCATATTCATTGTAAAGGCTATAGGGTATAACATTATCATAATTCCTGACAAAAAATTGATATTTCAGGGTACTGCCTACGGGTAAATATACGAAGCGAAGTATGTGATTCATTCCTATCCCCAAAAAGTCCCTTATTTTAATTAAAGATTTAAAAATAGGACATAGTGTTACCTAACGCGGTCGTAAGTCTAATCTCGCCGGGTTTAGGTCGCTGCTTCTTCTCCTTAGTGTCCTTTTTCTTCTTCTTCTTCTTGGTGTTGTTGGGGTAGGTGATGGCGTTGGGGATGTGCGGGGGGCTCGTGTTGATGTTCTGGTTCACGATGGTGGTGGTCTGTACCACCACGCTGTTCACTGTATTCGGCTGGATCTAGGAGGCGAACAATGAGATATAAGTAATATAATGTCAATGTTCAAAAGGAAGGATAGGCTCGGTACATTCATATGTTACCATTCTGGGAATATTTATCTCTCTCGTTGTCTATTCGCTATGCTGCGGACGGATGGATGGACATAACAAAAGATTCGACTACGGACCTTAAAAAAAGTATCAACGTTACACACAGGTTTCCAAGATTGATTAAGGACCTCAAGGCCGGCAATCTTGCTATTTGGAATTGGAATAAAATTTAATTCATTTTGTTTCACTCTGACCATCGCATCGATAAATGATGGATCAATAAAAAAACGGTATCCGTCGAAAAGCCAAAGCCACCCGACCAATCGGTCTATCTTCAATCATCTGAGCATCCTGAGTGACACCCACATCCTCACTATCTTAAAATAAGTACTTAAGGTACTATAGAGGCCCGGACTATAGGGGCCCCGTCGAGTTTAAGCAAAATCGGAACAGTGACCCCGTCGACAGGGGTTCCCTCAACAAACTTCAATACAAGGCCCGCCCAAGGCAAGCTTCAACACTCGTTACTATTATGTATCTATAATGATCTTTATTACTTGTAACTCACAGCCAAAGTATTGATCGAGGGCAGAGCGTTAGCAGCGACAGTGGCGACGATGGTCGGTTCCTCTCGCTTGTCGCTTGCCGGCGCGGAGTACTTGAGCAGGTGGTGCAGCGGCAGCGGCAGCGTGGACAGGTAGTCCGCCACGCCCGAGCCCAGGCTCTGCCAGCTCGAGCTGTCGCTTACGTCACCTATACCTGACGAGGGAACACTGGACATTGTAGCAGCACATAGTAACAACTTCAAGACTAGTAGTTTCATTTCTCCTCCACTAGACCAATCGGAGTCTGATAATAGTGGACCCCTATCCGACCACTATTACAAACATGTAATCGTAAGGCTAGAAAATCTTAAAGGAATCATTATAAGCCATCGAAAATGATTTTGATATCTAATATCCATGAGCGACACAGAAGAAAAAAATACCTGCTTGAGTGATACTGAATCTCTGAAACGCTATGGTACAAGAGAGGAGTATTATCTCAAGTTGTTTTACTTAGATAGATACTATACATATTATCTGGTTAGGGTTGTTACTACAATTACAATTTTGTCTGCAGTAGTATCATTTAATGCTGCTAAATTCATCAATCACGTAGAGTCTCTCATTGGGACCACTATAGCCAGACCTCCACTTGTTCCACTTCCTCCTAGTATAATAATAATAATAATAACTCTTTACTTATTTAACAGATTAGGTATTACAGTAGCAAGTGGCCAGAGCCTCCTTTTAAGCACAAGAGTGCCTGTATTAGGAGCCTCTGCTCTTCCGATGGCTATAAATAATTTAATCTAGTATCGAGAACTGGTCACCCACGGTCAACTTACTGATATACTCTGCGGGCATGGTGGCGCGCTCGGGACGGCCCTCCTGCTTGATGACGCGCGCGAGCGCCGCCGCCTCCTTCGGCTCGTGCAGCACGACCAGCAGCTGCTGCGTGCCTTGCTGCAGGGGCGCCGTCTGCGACACTGCAGCAAGCAGAATACATCAAAAAGCAGTTATGGTTTAGGGTCGGCTTTAGAGGGGGGCGAGGGGAAGTCACCCAGGGAGGGCGCAGAGCATTATACTATAACGTATAAAAGGTAGACTTCCTGAGTCTTAATTTTCTCAGTCACCAGACAGTTAAGACAACTAGAGTACAGAATTGTAAGATTATACCTAATTGTAAGATAGGTTGTAGAAAGCATCTAACTGATCTTTACTACTCTTCTACCAATAGCACAATCTCTTGCTAAACTCTGTTGCTAAATGGTTGCTCTGTTGCTGCTTCCTTCCTTTCCTTTTCTTCTCTTTCTTGGCCGGTAACGCTGACAGTAATGCCTTTGGTGTTGCTAATGTCCATAGGCGACATATAGCCACTTACCAACAGGTAGATAGTCAGCTCGTCTGTGGGATATTTAAAAAAAAATTAGCGGGGAAATGTCAAATCTTCAATAATGAAAAGAGACCCGCTTGTATAGAACCTTTAACTCCAAGAAGCCAATAGTCCAGCAAGTTCTAGAAACTTCTCCTACCTTGATGCTGGTGCATCATGGTAGCCATGATGTCGTGTTCCTCGCGGTACTCCCGCTTGTCTCGCTCCCGGACCTGGACCGCCTCAGCCTGGGCGTAGCTGCTCTGTCCGCCGTACGCGATGTTCCCCAGGTTGACTGATGATGACGCGGATATCGCCTGGTACTTCAGCCCTGTGTTTACTGGAATGTTGAGGGTTTCTGTTAGGTTTTTCATAACCAAGCAGTTGTCCTTTTTGTACAAGTAATTGTGATTTTTTTAAACCGACTTCAAATATCTTCTATTTTTTGTTTGTTACATTAAAACTTTGTCATTTATTTTAACCGATCTGAAAAATTATGTTTTTAAATGAAAGCTTATTTTTTAGATTGTTCCTATATTCTGGGTCCGCTTCACACGTGAATGAGTCCCCACAAAAAGACGAACACAATCAAACTCATAATTTCAAATTCCCTCCTCGCTGTAAATCGAACCCAGGACCCTACTTGGCATGGCGCGGCGGTCCGTCATGGTAACCATTACGCCATACTGATCGTGGAATTACTAAAGTCGTCTACTAGTTTTTTTTACATTAAAAACAACCGCTAAAATTCTTATTGCTTAATCAAAGAAAGCAACTTATTAAATAGTAGATACGGTTCATATATTGTAGTGTCTTTCACGATTATGCCCACTGATCAGACTACTTTACTGGTTGGTACGTAGATAAAAGTAGTCTTATGCATTATTATCGCGAGTTAACAAAACTGAAGCTGGCTTTAAAGTTATATTGTAGCAGATTGAGTGATGCGAATAAAGTTTACGACACATGCATACCTATTCATAAAGACAATCACAAATGTACACTTCAGATATTAACACAAGTCAAGTTTTAAGTAGTAGGGGAGGGTGGTACACAATGATCCCTCGGGGTAAAACGATTCCCGACTGTTTTATCGACAAAACAACGCCATCTAGTCTACTTAATGTGAATTTCGTGACACTGACACCATCTAAGCAGTCAAACGTAAACTGTCATGGCGATAGCAGTGTTTAGAAAAAAATAACAAGACAAAATTGAAAATACCTGTGTAAAATCTAATATAAGCCTTATTTCAATATTGTGTACGTTTTTATATAGTTTATATTTTTTGAAAAAAGAGTTTGTACCAGAGTTTAGTACCATTTTTCAACGAAATCAGACCAATTGTGTGACGGTAGATGCGAACGTTAGGTTATGTTTGAACGATTTTGTCAAAAAGGTATATTGGGGCAAAATGATTCCTCTGTATACAGGGCAAAATGATCCCCGGGATCATTTTACCCCTTTGTATTGAAATAATTTAAATATTTCATATAAAAGCAAAGTAGCGTAATTCGTTATATATTTAAATGGAGTTTGGCTAATAGTGGTATACCGTCAACTAAATATAATACAATATAATAAACAATATATTTATTTTATCAAAATTTTGCTTCATTAGGTACAATGCCGCGGAACTATATTATTATAAGAACATCTCGGCAGAATTGGAATCAAAATTCCATGATAAACGCCTTAGATGCTGTCAGAGCTGGAATGGCATATAAAACCGCTAGCAAAACGTTTTCAGTGCCGGTTATGGCTCTCAAAAGACGAGCAAAGGGGAAAAACGTTCGTGCTGTGGGGGCTGCGAAAGTCATGGGGAATTTTATGAAAACATTTACTGAGGAGCAAGAGCAGGAACTTCTCCAGCATATTTTTGTTAATGAAGAAACTATGTATGGATTTACGGCTGACGATATTCTGAAATTCGCGTATAATGTGGCTGAAAGGAACAATATAAAGCATCCATTTTCTTCTACAAAGTGTAAGGCTGGTAAAGATTGGCTTAGGGGATTTCGGCAAAGGCACCCTTGCCTCACTTTACGAGCACCGGAATCAACTTCAGCTGCAAGGGCTCGAGCATTTAATAAGCCAATTGTTGACAAATTTCAGCATTTTAAAAAATGTGCAAGATAAACATGCATATCCTGCTCATCGAATAAAGATTTATGTAGTTTTAAGGACAATTTTTGATCTCTTTTATAGATCCTTTACAATTTTGAGACTGGTTTCATAATAAAACTATATTTATTAATTTACAGGCCGCCGCAGGCGCACATATCTGGCGCCGCGCGACGTAATTTTATGATAAACTTGACAAGGCATATCATGCACAAATATCATTTTTAAGCATAAAATTAATGAACACTAAATAAGTAGGTAGTCTTATTATTTTAAAACAAACAAAAATAGACAAACAGGGATAGTAAAGAAACAAAAAATGTTTTATTTTCCTATATTAATTCATTTGTAATTGGAGGGGTAAAATGATCCCGAAGGATCGTTTTGCCCTCATGCTGGGGATCATTTTGGACACCAGGGTGTACAAAATGATCCTTTACTAGATCTTTACAAAAACTGTAATAAAAAAATACTGTCAATAGTTTACTTACACTTATGTTTAGCAATTTGTAGGACTTTAATCCAGCTTGCTATTAAATATTAAAACTTTTCGGAATGTTAGATATTTTCGCTGTTACCACATTTTTCCCTTAGGGGGATCATTATGTACCACCTTCCCCTAAAATTCAAAATCAAATGGGATATTTCACTCATTTTACGCATGTTAACGATTCACTTCTTTCACTGATAGCTCCTCCTATAGTTGACATACTGTTGGCTATTACATTCTGTAACCTTCATTAGCATCTTGTGTTGACTACACAAACAACAACAAACCGGTGTGCACTGGTGCGAGGCCGGCGAGCGTGACGGGCTGGGCGCTGCTGACCACCACGAGGGCGTCGGGCCGCATCCGCCCGCCCTCCACCAGCTGAACGCCGCCGCCCCCGCCCCCGCCCCCGCCACCCTCGTACCCGAACTTGGCGGCGAACTGGTGGATGGTGGGCATCGCCGCCGCAGCCGCCGACTGAAACTGCCCCAGCGGAGCGAAGTTCATCCTCGCGCCGCGCCCGACCTGAAACCGCCATCGCTATGAGCTGAGCTCGCCGAGGGCGCGAGGCGATCGCGACTGACCCCCGCCATTGCCTCACCCCAGTCGGTGTACCCCAGCACTCCTAGCGCTCTATTTTTCCCGGCCCGCTCCCACACCATCGCCCGCCAACGCGCCGCGGGGCGCCCCATGAGCCGCCCTCGCGCCGGCTAGGGGCCGCGGTGGTATAATTACCTCGTTTCTGATGGCGTGGTGCCTTTTCTTAAGGTTTTAATGCCCGCTCGTGGGTGAAATACGCCACGCGAAGGGATGGCGCGATGCGCGCGCATGTGCGCAACGAGGGGCGCATGCGCGGGGGTCGCCGCCCCTCCTCACACACGCGCCATGGGTCGCTAGATGCGTCATTCATAACTTACCGAGGAGGCAGTAACGTAGACGGGGAATCTATCTGCAGGTAGTTTTCTTCTCTTCGAAACCCCATCCCAATTCCTAAAACAGCTGATGTAAAAGGCGTTTCTCCTGCAAACGTAGACCTCAATAATAATAAATGTAATGAAAATTATACTCGAAGATTCACCCTGGGGATTTTAAAATATAAGTATTTGCCGTGCCGATGCGTAGTGCTAGATACCTACCAACTATACTTTATTCTCTTAATCTAGACTTGAGGATTAAATCCGAATAATGTACCTATAATTCGTATATTAGAACTTCACGCATCGGTACGATATTTGGAGACAATTTTTCAAAGTCCGTAACTTAAATAAATCATATTGCTTCAAAGAAACCTGCATCTTACTTATCCATTCACAAAGCTCCGCCTTGATTCTTCAAAGTCGCACTAATCAACATGGTGTTATATTTTAAATTGCGTGGTGGAGTCACATTCTCTAGGCATCTTAAGTAGGTAATGAGGAGCATTGTAGATTTGCAGTGGACCATTATTGGGTTGAAGGCAAGGAAACCAGAACGTGGCAAATGGCAACAGGGCGTAGCTTGCATGACTTTCAAAAAGTGTTTGTAAACCAAACCAATTTTGAATAAAATATTTGAATTTTGAAGGTTGCATATTAGTCTAATCAAATACTTATAAGGAAAAACTTATGCATTGTAATTACCCAAATTATTTGAAGCAGCGAATGCAAGTCTATCTGATGAAAGTTAAATTTTGTAATATAATAAACTTTTTTTATACATATAATATCATTGTATATTATGCACGAGGTATTTTTGTGTTTGCATAACACACATTACAAGGGGGCGAGGATAAGGTGAAACGGTTAAAGGGCATACATATAAAAAAACAGTTGTGTGAAAATCAGTGGCTTTATTTTTTAATCTCATCATTAATAAATATTTTTATTTCATACAAAAAAGTACACTTATAACTTCCGCAGAAGTTTACATACGCCTTAACTTTATAATACTTCAGACTAAAAATAAAGTAAAAAAATATAATTCTAGGATGGTTAACGTGCTACTAACAGAAATTCGGGTGTTAATTTTCAAAGTACCTTTTGTATTTTTGACTTTAACCATTTGATATGATATTGTCGTAGGTCATGTACTTAAAGTTATAATTAATAACCGACAACTAATTAACTTACTTCGCTTAGAAGTTAGAACACATCGGGTCTTTTAATGTGATGTGACGATTTAATAATATTTTATTTTATGAATACCTGCCAACTAAATATATGTTCAATACACAAGCGATACATGAAATAGAAATATATCGATACTAAACAATGAAGTATAATGTCATAGAACAGACATCTCGAACAAAATGGGAGGTTCTATTTTCAAAATTGAGCGCCCGTTCTCCTTTCAAAATCTAACGACTCCATTGAAAATTGAAGCCCATTGGCGCCAATTCATTGGGACACACATTTGTGTTCGCAATGTCACTTCTATACGCTAGTAATAATACTTCAATGATACTAAATATAAAATCAGAGCACCTTAGACAATGATAATTATCTTTATTGATTTATCTAATATAATAGTTTATCGACGCTCCAAAAACAATAGATCCCAAGATTGTATAAATTTAAATTTATTTAAAAGAAACTAGATTTTGTTAAAACATATTATATGTTAATGCGATTGTACACGATAAAGCAATGTGTATTATATACAATAGCAGCTTTTTTATATAAAATAATGCCATATTTGAAAAGAACATTATTTACTGAAAATTAAATGAATACGTTAGGAGCAAAAATTTTAATGCAAGTGCAAACAATTAAAGTATATTCTAGAACCCCATAATTTAAAAAAGTTGTAAATCATAAAGGGAAAACAAGTATTGCGAATACTATTCGCAATGTCTGACATATTGCACGCTCAGTCGCACTTAGACCTAAGGCATAAGTGCGAGGGAGCGCGCAATATGACAACGAGTACAGTGAAATACTGCAAATACTTTTATAGTTATACGAATGTATGTATGCATTGAAAATTGATAAAA
The DNA here is from genome assembly GCA_963932265.1 of Thymelicus lineola. Classification (NCBI taxonomy): domain Eukaryota; kingdom Metazoa; phylum Arthropoda; class Insecta; order Lepidoptera; family Hesperiidae; genus Thymelicus; species Thymelicus lineola. Next base: position 4,027,392 of record OZ010691.1, read on the forward strand.
GCAGGTTAAAGTTTCACTATGTGTTAAAAATCATATAAATATATACACATAGTTATTTCATACAATACATACTCAAAAGTGAAGCATTAAATTAAAAGTATCTTAATTACGTCGAAGGTACTAAATTAGTGTTAAAAGATGCGCTAAATATAATTAACTTAAGATCTAAGTACAAAAATATAATTCAAAATAATTCTAGAGCTACGTTAAAGCTGACTTTGTTAATATCGTGTGATGAAAGTCGTTCGTCCGGCCACTGCCACGCAACATAAGTTATAGCGCGAACATCACTATGAAGTATGTAAAATTACATCTTCATTGGGAACTTATATTTATGTAACTAATAGCTATTGTGAATGCCACTTAGTTTAAGAGAGTATAACCGCGTCAAAAACACTATCTGAAAAAAAATACCAAAAAATATTGTAGAGAAAAAATTACTGATAGCTGCCTTGACCCTCCCATATAACACCAGAGTTCACCATTGGGACAGTTTTTTTTATTTATTTGTTTATTGTAGATTTCTTTACGGCTTTTCTTCTCCTCCATGACAAAGCACCTTTCCGAAAAGCTGGTAGATTAAAAAAAATGACGTGCATAAGAGTATCAGTGATACCTACATGAATAAAAGATTATTTCATTTCATTTCATTTAAAAATACTCAGATACATGTGTGAAGTCACACATACCCCAAAAATTTCAAAGGGATTAAGCTAATACGAAGCATATATGTAAGTATATACAAATTTAGATAATTGACGGTAGTTCTAAATCTCAAAAGTATAATATAAAAGTGTTTATTATAAGGGAATAATGAAAGTGGACGAAGCGAAACAAGTATGTAAGGATCGTAGCAAGTTGAAAGAAGTGGTCTCTGCCTACCCCTGCGGGAAAGAGGCGTGATGATATGTATGTATGTTATTATAAGTGATGGTGACACGTAAAATGCGTGGCGTGCGACCGAACGAACATCGCATTGGATCATAAAGCATATCATTCTGTGCTGGTTACTTAAAAATAACATTTAGATGGCAAAAACGGAAAAAGTGGGGTAGTTACATCTATCACAATATATCAAAGGCCTTGGGATAATAAAAATTGCAGTACCAAAACTAGTTCTGTACAAAAAGAAATAAGGAAATGGTATAAATATCACAGCAAAGATATTTACATTGTTCTTGTTGCAAGTTATTAAGCAATAGTTTTTGTTAGGGAACAAATAAATATATCAATAAAATACATCATACACTCACAAAGAAAACTGTATAAATGTAGATAGATTCACACAATATTCGGAAAAACGTTATTTTTCTATATATATATAATACACACATGATCAACTACTTATCACCTGATTAGTTCATCATACAACGCGCAAGGAAGGCTGGCTTGTGTCATTGAAGTGCAAACTCAAACTATTCTTCATTTGCACATAAAGGATGCCAAAGACGATTCAAATAAACATCGTCCAAAAAAGTTTTAATAACACTGTGTATTTCATGATACATTAATTTTTATGAAGAAATACATATTTATTAAAAGCCGTAACCAAAACCGAAATCGCTTTTTATAATTACAATCATGTTAAAATGTTCATGTATATGTACTTTTTGTATATTATCACAAAAAGTTAGTCACATACACATCTTAGTTGAAATAAACAACTTGTAAACCTTCATAGCGCGCTCATATTCTATTATAATTGTCAAAGACCTATTGGCCCCTATAATAACCTCGCCTGATGTCGCAGAGGTTATTTTTATATTATACGATTTTATACAAATATCAAATCCTTCAAACAAAGTATGTACTCATGATTGTAATACAGATAAATAAGTTATAATATAAAACATGTTACAACCGATAAATCTCAAACAAAAAAGCAACGCTTCACACTTCATGTTAAACGGGGGTAATCTAAACGGGTTAAAAGGGTTTAAGTGTTAAACGGTATAGAATGCACAAAACTGTCGATACAAATTGTAATAAGAAAGAATATGTAAAGTAATTTTAAGAGTCACTTTAATCGTCGTATCGACTAACAATGATTGATAAATCTGGCTACATTGTAGCTCAGACTACAATCAATAAATCAGACAACAATCAAAACATCAGATTACCATCGATAGATCCAAAATCGATCCAATAACGATTACTAAAAATGTACTTAATCTGAATCTCAATTTACCGCCATTTTCCATATTCTATCTATCCCATATCTATCCATAATCCTTAAATATATTGCCAAGCAACTGTCAAAAGTTCATGTTATTTGTAATAAGTTATTACAAATAACATTTGTTTATTATTAATAATAACAAACACTTTGATAATATGCAATATAATAATTGGCTTGTAACTTATTGTTACCAAGTGATAAAATAGATAGATAGACAGATAGAGAATTGAAAACGGCCGTAATCAAAAAGGGTCGATGTATCCATTTATTGCAGTAATATTTCTAGTAAAAGTAATAGTAAACCTTACTTTTTGTAAAACAACTCTTATACTATCTTTACACGATACGTATTGTACGCACTAACGTACGTAATTTCGTACGTTATTATTGCTTTTCAACAGTTTGAATAAGGACGGCTTTGCTAAGGTAAATGAACTTCACGACTTATTTCACATTCTAATTTTTATGTTATAACTGTGAACACGAAGTTTTATTTCGTTCAATTTATCTTAATTGCTTACCGTATCTTGTCTTTAATATATTTTAGCGTATTGTATGTATCGCTGCAAGACCATTAACGCCCCAACTCAGTCACTAACGATTACTTAAATCGCTTCTTAGTACAGAATTTGTATGGTGATTCTTTACTTCTGATTCTATGAAAGAAGATGTAGTGATGAGATGGTTTGGCCATGTCGAGAGAATGAATGAAGAACGATTGCCGAAAAAATGTATAAGGCGAGTGTGAATGAAAGTGTTGCAAGGGGCAGACCTAGGCGGACGTTTCGAGAACAAATCAGGGACGTCTTGAAAAAAGGCCAGGTCAAGAGTACCCTAAACCGAAGAGCATGTATGAAGAGAATAATGAAAGTGGACGAAGCGAAACAAGTATGTAAGGATCGTAGCAAGTTGAAAGAAGTGGTCTCTGCCTACCCCTACGTGAAAGAGGCGTGATGATATGTATGTATGTTTTTTAGTAAGGAGCGATTAAAGTAACCGTTAGTGACTCTGAATTGGGGCGTAAGATAATTAGCTGTAACACGTATAATATGTAGCTGTATAACATACATTTTTCTGTCTTTTTCGATATCTTAACGCGTAGGGTATACATAAAACTGTAACATCCTACTCTAAACTAGCCACCAAAATGAAAATATAATTCAAAATGAAGTTTTAGCCATTTTTTGCACGAATCAATCATTACCACGCCTTTAGGACTGAAGTAATTTAAAGCTTTCGTCGAGTCGGTTATTTTGAAAAAACCCCGATTGAAAAGCTTTTAAGTAATTCTTTTGCATGTTCCCAGCATTTAATTAATTTCAAGTAAAACAAATATACTATGGCAAGATGTGTTCGTGGATAAATCAACTGTCATGGGGATTGTATATCCAGGTTTTTTATTAATCAAAACAGTTTAATTTTGAAATTATCTCCAAACAATTTTTTAAGTTTTCCTTAACGTTTTTACACTAATATAACGTTCTAATTTGGAAGATATTCACATCAGTCTATATACTTTTAGATCCAAATAACAAGAACATTAATCAATACATGATGTTAAAACCCATACATCTACTATACAAGTTCCTATGTTTATATTAATTTCTTTCCCATTATGTACTATAAAACAATAAAATTTTAACCATTTCATTCGCTTTATTTCTATAGCTAATTACCGGCAGTGATCATTTAATTGAATCGAATTGTAGTTTATTTACAAAACTTGATATGTACTTACGTAAATCGATCAATACACTTCATGCGTCTAGGAAATATTTAGAGAGATTCTTACCGATTCAATCCTTATCATATAAGCCAAATGATTTAAAAATCGTAAATAGCAATCGTAAAAATATTGCATTCTAGTCAATTGACACGAAATCAATATTTTTATTTTATTACATCACGATCAGTCACGATCGAACTTCAAACCGAAACAAAATATAAGATTCAAGTACAATTTTCAATCACTAATCTCATAAACATAAATACATGGATAAGCAATCATGTTTAAATATTTGTATAATATTTAACGCTGATAAGATATTGTACTAATTAGCGAGAGCTGAGGAACATTAGAATTGCGACAATGACACAATAAAGCGAAAAAAGTACAAAAAAGTTTAGTTCCTTAAAAATCCCGCTAGATGACGCTGCATCGAACACTGTAAATCCGTCGATTTGTCGCAGAAAACCAATGTATTTATATTACAGAGATCAGTGTCATTACTCGGTAAACAAACAAAACATGTTCCCGAAAACAAAATCACTACACGAAACACAATTCCCGATACAAGAACAGACCGACGTCTTACACTAACTACACCTAACTACAACTACCAGTGATTTGTGATGTCTTTACATATGTACAGATGCCGATGTTCGGTTTACACGTATTAAGTAGTTAAATAGATAACTAAATTTTAAGTAAATTAATACGTGTAAACGGACAATTTAGTAGTTAAAATTTAGTACGCAAGTAAACAAGTAATTTAGAAATTTTTCTGTTAAGTATGTGAGCGGGGCTTATAATTTAACACGTTTGGACAGGCACTTTTTAGTTATAATTTTCTAAAATGCATAAGTAATTAAGTAGGTTGTGAAGAATTCTGTAAACTAAAGCTTTACTAAATTATTACGTTTGGACGCGCACTAAAAATTATTCACTTAAAATTTTGTTAAAATTTTGTTATCTACTTAACTACTCAATAGGTATAAACCGAACTTAACGATATACTCGGTGTTGCAGTCTTCCCTTCACTGTGCTTACGATACTTCTTCGTTTATCTCGATTTTTCTTGTCATCTGAAACAAAATCAACATCAATATTAAAATTATTACAATATTTAAATACACTCATAACCATCATTTTGTTTCTCGTTGATGTTTCGAAATCATCATACGTAGAATAAAACTGGAACTGATCGATGAACTTAGAAGATATTTAATGCCCGTGCTACATATTTGTTAACGTTAGTATTAACGGCTGTGCCGAAATACGTCTTACTAAGTGCGATTGGCCGCAGACATGGCCGATAGAATTAAAATCCTCTGATGTGATTGACTGATGTATCAACGCACAAGCCAAACCCTTAGAGCTAGAAACTTAAATTTCGCACACGTATTCCTCTTATGACTTTAGGATTTTTCAAAATTCAACCCCAAGGGGGTCAAATAGGGGATAAGCATAATTTCTGCGTGCAAAGCTGCGGGCAACAACTAGTATTTCAATAAAAATCAATGCCAAGATAGTTGACAAAGTAAAACTGGTGTAAATATAAAGTAGAGAATCAACTCACGCGGAGGGTCACGAATGCTGCGCCAACAGCGCGTCGAGCTGAGCCTGCGCCTCGCCCGCCGTCACCTCCGCCTGCGCTTGTTGTGCTTGGGCCTGCAAACAACATGTCTCTAAAGTCCGATTTACACGTATTAAGTAGTTAAGTAGATAACTAAATTTTAACTAAAAAGCTACTAAATTGTCCGTTTACACGTATTAATTTACTTAACCGGACTTTACATCTATACTTCTTGTCAGTGCCGGATTAACCACGTAGCAAGAGTAGCAATTGCTACGGGCCCGTATATTTTAGACTTTATACTCAAGAAATACTTTATACTTAAGAAGCCATAGTAGATCAAGGGCTCTTTGAAAGAATTTGCTACGGGCCCCGCGTTTTCTTAATCCGGTACTGCTTCTTGTATACCGATATCATAAAGATTTGTATTTTGTTTGTAACCAATAGGTCCAGAAAGTATTGGACCGATTTTAAAAATTTTTTCACTGAGAATGCTCTATTAAAGGGTCGTCGAACACTCATTAATAAACATACCTGCGCATGCGCTTGCTGTAGCGACGACACGACATGCTGGGGGATGTTGATTTGCACCGGCACCTGCATGTTGGCGCTCGTGGGCACCTGCAACCAACACCAGTGTGTCAACAATGGGTCAACACCAGTCAGCTAGAGAGCTCCACGGTCCAATACTTGACTACATGACCCTTAGAGTAATAATATATACTATAGAGCGCGAGTATTACACAAACGGCATCGTACGCATCGTAGGCAGATGATCTATAGATACGTATATCGATGCGTGTATGACAGATAGGGATGTATCAATTACGTGCCGATCGGCAACGAGGTATCGATAAGTTATTTCGATAAGTTATCTTATTTCCTACTATTAAACGAGATTTTTTTGTATAAATATGTATGTTTATAAACGTCTTTTTCAATGCTGCCTCATACTAAATGATTTACAGTTCGTCTGCAAATAATTCAAATAATCTTTGCTTTTAAAAAATAATGACGTTATGTAGCAAATTGATACTTCCTTTGATAAATATTAATATTTTTTTAATAAATAAAATATAATTCATTTTATTTTTACACTCTTATTTGCTGTTTAGAGATTAGGCAAACCTCTTTTTATCCTCTAGCTGTTAGGATCATTTGATATCGGTATAGCCAATAATTTATGGCAATAATCGCATCGGCAAAATCCGTTCCATACAAAGTATATTAAATATCGACTACAGCGTTAGTCACGTACATCACTAGAGTCTCACGTGGGGAGCGCTACGGGAGCGTGGGTGAGCGCGGTGCGCGGGCGGTCTTGTGCTTGCCCGCCCCTCACCCCGCGATGCGAGATATGTTTTCATAAAAATAAATACAAAAATCAACTTACCGATGATATGTGATACTGGATTTCAATTTTGTGTGTTTCCTACTATCGTTTTTGCAAGATGGGACTGCACATTTGACCATTTTGATAGGTAAATATTTAAAAATCTCTCTAGAACCGCACACCGCTAGCATTCAATTACGACTACAAGCGCTCGCGGCGGGAACGTCGTGTTGTTCTCACCCGTGCCTACTGTTCCCACTTCGTTGCTCGCGCTCTATAGTATATATTATTACTCTAAGACATGACCATTGAGGATTGAATATATGTATGACCAATGTTGGAACCAATATCTGTACTTTATGTGACCATCATCATAAGTTACAAGTAGGAAAACGCATGTCATTTGTTTCATAGATACAATTACGTACGCTTTTAGTTATTGTGCTATGTATAATTAACGATAAAGTCTTTCTTTCACTGAACTTTCTGCTTTCTTGGCCGGCAATGCATGGGTAATGTCTTATCTCTGGCATCCGTGCCATGGCCATGGGTGACGGCAACCACTTACTGTATGCGGTCTGTTGTTTTTGGCTAATCACATAAAAAATCTTTAGCAAAACAAATATAAAGCTTTTTTTATGCTTTGAGCAGGCAAACGAGCAGACGGGTCACCTGATGGTAAGTGATCACCGCCGCCCATGGACATGAGCGACACCAGGGACGTCATCAACGCGTTGCCGGCCAAGAAGATGACGATAGACCCGCTTCTTGAAGGACCCCATGTCATAGCCTAGGGGGAACACCGATGCAGGTAGCTTGTTCCACAGTTTACACGTGCGAGGTAGAAAATGACGTGAGAACCGGACTGTGGACGAACGCCAGGTATCCAGGTAGTGTTGGTGAAACCTGGTACGCGATGTGCGGTGACGAAAATCAACTGCAAGTATTAAGCCAAACAGTTCTTCAGAACATTCCCCATTGTATAGACGGTAGAATACACAGAGAGAACCTACATCTCTCCTCAACTCAAGCGATTCTATTCCGTCTGTAAGCTTGGGATCGTCGACAAGACGAATAGCTCGCCGTTGAATGCGATTGAACGGATCCACTTGGCCAGCTGGGGCTCCGGCCCAAAGGTGGGAGCAGTACTCCATGTGAGGTCGAATTTGCGCCTTATAGAGCATCAACCTGTGCTTAGGCGTGAAGTACTGCTTAGCTCTATTGAGCACTCTCAATTTCTTATGCTGTTAAGCTGTTTTATGTTCGTGTGTGTTTATGGTCACTGAAATAAAATTAACCTATTCTAAAACAGTATCACAACTGCCAATACAATACGTTGACGACCATGTAGCCTAGTTGATAGAAACTCTGCCAGCGATGCGAGGGGTCCCGAGTTCGATTCCCGGCCGGGCAGATGTGACAGATAAATATTTGTATTCGGGTTATGGGTGTTATTGTGAAGTGTTATATGTGTCGTCTATGCCACCCGCGACACAGGTAAAAACCTAAGGTACTGCTGGGTGTGAAGTGTAAGCGTTTATATATTTATTTATTTATATGTCACCATATTTATTTATATGTCGCTCATAGCCCTGCGGCTTGTGTCGATCTCAAGTGATCGAAAAAGTTAAGCAACAGCGGGCGCGGTCGGTAGTTGGATGGGTGACGCTAGTGGCAAAAAATTCTTGAGCGTTTCCGTGCTTCGGAGGGCACGTAAAGCCGTCGGTCCCGGTTGTTATCATATGATAACAGTCGTTAAGCCATGTCGGAGGCCCTCGGGCGGTTTGAAAACTTCCGACACTCGGGTTGGCCACTAACCCCTCCACCAATCCGCACTGGAGCAGCGTGGTGGAGTATGCTCTAGGCCTCCTCAAGATGAGAGACCCGTGCCCGGTAATGGGCCATTAATGGGTTGAAGCCATGTCACCATAACTCACATGTATGGTGATCTCAGGTAGGATGGTTTGCTGAGCGGCGGGGGCGGCGGGGGCGGGGGCGAGCGGGCGCTCCTCGCAGTCGTCACGCGCGCGCTTGCTTTCGTGCGAGCGGGTGTGCTTGCGGAGGTGGTCCTTGCGGTAAAACCCTGAGGGGCAACGGTAACATTGTTATTAGAGGTACCTACCTACCTTACATATATGTAAGGTATACAAGTGTACTTGTATACAAGTGTGTACTTTTTCCAATAGTAGATTGCATTATGAAAAAATATGATAATATAAATATGCCAAGATACGTCGGCCGTAGTGTACACCACACAAGATGTCGTGTCGTGCAATGAAGAAGCGGAGAATGAGTGGACTCACCCTTCCCGCACTCCCCGCACATCTCAGTCTTGACGCCGGTGTGTATAACGGTATGTAAGTTGAGATGTTCTCGCCGCTTGAACCCCTTGCGGCACACACCACAAACATACGGCCGCTCGGGGTTGTGGCCCAGCTTGTGCCGCTCTAGGTGCTCCTTGCGCTTTAACCTGCGATACAAACATATGTTCAGCCCTAACAATAATACGATCCCCCGGGTACAGGGGCCCCAACATGCTACGTCGACGGAACCCCGTCGGAACGGGGTACCTCAACAAAAATGTATACAGGGCCCATGTAGTGCACGTTACGCAATTGCGTGGTTTCATAACTTATAATAAAACCGCTCTCGCTTTTCGGAAATCAATATTGAGAAAGGATTTTAGAGGTCAAATTATTAGTAGGATATTTTGAGTAAGAAAATTATTAAGAATATTGTACACCCGTAGTGGGACCCTGTTGAGAATAGTTCATCCATGTATAACATCATATGTTTACCAACAGAAACAATAAAGACTATTTCTATTTCTAGAAAAACGCCTCACTACTTTCCCGGACCTCTCACAGTAGGGATTTGTTGAAGCAAGTAGTTTGACTCTTAAGATGTTTTGTTAAAATCTATTTCGAACAAAAAAATAATTTGAATACATCTATACTCACGCAGCCCCACAAAGCCCGCATATAAACCGCCGTTCTATCTTATGCACGCCGAGATGTAGCTCCAACTGTTCCTTCTCAGGGTACGCCATCTCGCACTCTGGACAGCAGAAGATGGAAGTGCCGTCTGACGCGGCCGCTATGACAATCTGCCCGGGCTTCGGCCGCGCGGGCTTGGCCGGCTTCTTCTTGTACTTCTTCTTCTTCTTTGTCCCTAGTCTTAGGGTGCCGTCTGGAAGGGAGTAGGATTAACTATTTTCAAAATTCAAAATCATTTAGTCATATGAGTATCGTGGTATCACGTTTTATGCAAGTTTTTTTTCTGTTACTGTTTCGGAATGGTGCTCTGTCATGGAGAAGAAGCAAAGAAAAAAACTTCTTAGCGCAAAGTTTCAACACGCAACTTCATTGTCCCATTACTTTTAATTTCTTTTTAGATTTTAGATATTTTGATATTTTCTTAATTTTTAATATCTATCAAATTCACATTCAGTCCATTGATAAAGTCGATTTTCCACTTTTACCATACAAAAATTTCAAGATAATATGTAAAGGTGGCGCGGCTCATAAACAGACTCAAGTGTCAAGAAAAAAAACATTGATCTGTCATTAACATCAGAATTTTTTAGCGTAGTGAAACACGCTGGGTATCTACTAGTAAAAAAAAAGTTAAACTTCTCCACTGCGTTGCTGTTCCAAACGGACAGATATATAAATGGTAAACAGATGAAAAACATACCATTTTCAACTGTGATAGTGTCTTTATCCGTCTTGTCGGCCACGTTGGGCACCAGGTCCACGGTGAGGGTGTCCATCTTCTTGTCTTCAACAGGGTTCAGCCGCAAGAACTGTTGCAGAGAGGGCGGCAACTGCTGCGTTTGCTGTAACCAACATATAGTGCGATTTTGAACCCCCGACAAGAAATAGGGGTGTTATAAGTTTGACGTGGCTGTGTATCTGTGTGTCTGTGTATCTATTTGTCTGTGTATCTGTATGTCTGTCTGTGGCTCCCAAACGGATGAACCGATTTTGATCTAGTTTTTTTTAAAAAAGGTGACTTATTCGTTTTAGTTTAAATAGAACTAACAGGGTTATTTAAATTTTAATTTAAGATTATTAGACGTGTCTTACTTGGCAAACAATCTTAATAAGACTTTCTATAAAAAAAATTAGCAACAACTAGCCGAGCAACGAGCTGATGAGTGACGATCTACCTGATGGTAAGTGGCAATCTTCGCTCACGGACATCAACGACACCAAAGACATCAACAATGAGTTATCTACTAAAAAAGGAAAGAGAGAAAGAACTAGCTCTCAAACCCCTAGCTGGAACACGAGTCGTTTGGTTGAGTCAAGCAAGAGGGTGATAACTAGCTAAGCTCACTTCACGGAAGGAAATAATACGTAGCCAAGGTTACCATGCCGGACCGCCGTACGAAGGGTCCTGGGTTTGATCACCAGGGAGTCAGAAAGAATTATGAATATATGAGTTTGAATTTCTTGGTCTGGGTGTATGACACACACCCTTTTGTCTTTATGTGTTGTCTATGACATCCACGACACAGGGAATCCTAGTGCGGGCCATGAGTATGAAGCGTTATTCATTTATTAAATACCATTATTATTGTTACTCTGTGTACGTATGCAGTGTGCTCTGTGTATGTATACTTACTTGCGGCGGTAAGGTGTTGAGGTATTTGAGGATGTCCTGAGAAGAGCTGCCGATCTGCCACGACAAGCTATCGCCGCCGTCGGTGCCTTGCGAGCTCTCCTGTTATAAACATAGGAAAATATATTTAAAAAATGGTTGTCTGTAAAGTCGGTTTACGGACGGTAGTTTAACGTGACAACGTCATGACAAAACATTGATGGAGTAGTGCTCGAATATAATATTATCTCTGGAAATTAACTTATAATTAGAAACTTTTATCTTTATACTACAACGCCATCTAGAACTCCTGAACTAAACTATTTTTTCAGCAAGTTCCTTTCTGACTTAATTGTGTATATAGTTTTGTTCATAGATGGCGCTTTCTTCATTGTTCGGTCGCTCGCGGAACGCGACAGATGAGTCATGCTTTTTTGTGCGTGCGGCCGGCATCGTTTTAATAGACGTTATCACGTCATGAAACGTACGAACGTAAAAATCATGCATGAAGGATGACTTTGATCATGTGCTCTAACATGTACATGTATTATGGTGGTTTCGGACAAGCTTTATTATAAGGTGGAAATGCATGTATAGGCATGTCGACATCCATTGAAATTTCTTTACGTCGCATAAAAATTCCTAGTCATGCTGTACCACCAGTCGGCGCAGGCCCTAAACAGGGCATAAGGTATGATATGTGATGTGATGCTAAACGGGGCATAAGATGTGATATGATGTGATGTGTTGACTTACATCATCGTTGGTGGTCTCATCACACTCCTCCTTGATGATGATCTCGTTGTTGTGGTTGTTGTTGCTGGTGTTGTTGTTGAGCGCCTTCGCTTGCTCCGGCCCGTTGATAATGATCTGCTGGTTCGGGGTTATGAACACCTGCGTACGACACACGAACTCAATGTTACCTTATGAAATGAAATGAAATGAAATGAAATAATCTTTTATTCATGTAGGTATCACTGATACTCTTATGCACGTCATTTTTTTAATCTACCAGCTTTTCAGAAAGGTGCTTTGTCATGGAGGAGAAGAAAAGCCGTAAAGAAACTCCTCAGCACATCTTTTAAAAACAAAACTTATATCTATTACAAAAATAGGTATTCTCTAACCTGTGCAGAACTGGTTGCCTAGCTAGTCATTTCCAAGCATCCTTGTCATTTAAATATTCATTTATGCTATAGTAGCCCTTGTCTAAGAGCTGAGCCTTTACACGTTTCTTAAAAGATTCCACCGGTAAGTCGCGTATTTGTTTTGGGACTTTATTATAAAATTTTATACCTAGTCCCATAAAAGAATGTTGCACTTTAGAAAGATGGTACGAAGAGGTAGCCAATTGATGCATCCTTCTTGTTTGACGATTTGAAAAATCACAATTTTGTTTATATGCAGTTATGTTATTCCGTATAAACACTAAATTATTATAAATATATTGGGAAGCTACTGTAAGTATACCTATTTGTTTAAATTTGACACGCAAGGACTCCCTTGATTTTAGTTTATAAATAGCTCTAATGGCTCTTTTCTGTAATACAAAAATTTGTTCTATACCGGCTGCTTTGCCCCACAGTAAAATGCCATAAGACATAACACTATGGAAATATGCAAAATAAACAAGCCTTACTATGTATTGTCACAGAATACATAATAGTACCTAAAGGGTCACTCCGCAAAATCATTTAAATAGCGACCCTTGCTCAGATACTATAAAGTGTAATTCAGGTCGCACAGCGCTAATCGTCAATAGACGTTGACATCTAGACGTTGCCTCTCTTTCTAATCATAACTCGTATCCTCTCCGACAACGTCAGGGTTGTCTTTTTTTTATGATGACATGTGTGTGTGGTTACGAATGTATGACACGGCGTGGCAGCCCTTCTGAAATTGGCCCGACACGTCGAACGCGGCACGTACTTGTAATATCATACCAAAAGTGCGGAGTGCGCCAGATCTGCTATTGTAATTAAGTGAAGTTGTCATCTATAACCAATAAATATAACTTAACCTGAGCAGAACTAGTTGAAGAGCTGATCATGGAATGTCATTATTGTCCAGAGATTATGGAAACAACATTATTAAAAACAGCTGTCAAATCCTAATTTCAGTTACATTTTGCTACATAACAGTTACTACGATGCCACCGTGGTGTTCCATGGGTCTAACGGCAGAGGAACTGCTAAGGTCTGGAACTCTGGACTGTGGACTGACCTGGTGTTGCAAGGCCTGCTGCACCTGCTCCTTATCGTCCTGTTGGTGCATGAGCTGCATCTCCTGAGGGAGAGCCGCCACCACCTGGAGACCTGAAAACATTAACTGTTTAATGCAAGTTTCAAAAATCTAAAAGCTATATAATATTAAATTATGTAAAGGAAATATTGTTTCCAATGAACTCTGCTTTAATCTCAATAAACAAAGTCAGGAATATGTTAGCAATAATTAGTTGATTGATTCATCATTTTACTGATAACTCATTTAAATAACTAATTGAATAAGCATTATTCTTTATTGATATAAGACTGTAACTACATTTTTGCTGCTAAATTGTAATTAAATTCTAATTAAACAACAACAGCTCAAGTAATTAGGGTAAGGGTAGTACAGTCACCTGCAGAGAAAAGTAACCCACCTGTTTAAACAGTTTTAATAAACAGATGGGTTATGTTTCTCTGCAGGTGACCGTACAACTAAGCATTTTACTATTTAGAAATGATAATGAGTGAAATATATTAAAATGTAACAGGTAATTCCATAATGAGCCATGGGATGAAAAGTCAAACATTTAATTATGAAAAAACCTGGGTTAAGTCGGACCACACAAAACTACACATACGTTAATAAAATTGCAAGCTGTGTGATGATAGAATATACACATCAAGAGTGGAAGATATTCTACACTCATTTGACCTCAACCACTTTTAGTGTTTACAATAATTTTCGTAAATAAACCAATTTGCGATGGGCAATTTTTTTAGATCACTAACGTTACTTAAATCGCTCCTTAGTACAGAATTTGTATGGTAATTATTTACTAAGGAGCGATTAAAGTAACTGTTAGTGAGTCTGAGTTGGGGCGTAAGACTCAGAAGTAAATAACGTGTAAATAACCATTTTGAGCTGAACACCATACAATGTTATGATGATAAAATGTTATACATAATGCTAAGTGAAAACAGTCCCTTAAACTGGGTACCACAGTGCAGTACAACAATAACAAAATGTTATCACAGAATGGACAATGTGAATGCGCTCAGCCTAATGCAGTAGCAATTAGGACACTGACAGAAAATAAGAAAAACCTTAATTCACCTGGTCTCATCCTGAATGTACCTGAACATTTACAAAATGCATTAAAATATTGTTATACTAATTAACGTTGGCTAGCTGGCTAGTATTTACATATATTTACCTTCAGGCAGTGAGTTTCCCATCAACTGCAAGCCACCTGTCTCATTAGATTCTGGTGAATATGCTACTGTTAAAACTGCGCCTGAAAAAATTATATAAATTAAAACTTTCTGTGGACTTAATAATTAGTGCATCTTATAACAGTCCCATACCAAGTTTTTTGTTTTCTAATATTTATGGCCATACCTTACTCATTCAAAAGTCAAATATTTACCTTGTTGAAAGCCCTGGATAGGTATTTGCATCTGATACTTTGGCTGCTGTTGCTGCAGCGTCAGGTTTGGACTCAATACCTGGATCTGGACCGTTGGTTGTGGATCACCTGCATCAAGCAATGTACATATTAAACTTATTGAAAAATACTAAGAGTTTTAGACTAAGGCCTAAAAGCTGGCTGCTAATATCAATATTCAATGTAACTGTATGGAGTAGCGCCTATTCGCGATATTTGGCATATGGTATGACACTGCTTGATATGCTATCAAGCATGAAAAACGGCGTGCTACTAGTGATACAAAAAATCACTTTTCTGACACGTTACTTAGGTGGGCACCAAGCCTAAGTTTGGAGCCCAACTTCAAGTGTTATCCTTGCCAATCACCATTCCATCTGGAATCATCTCTGTGCATCATTATAACTTTATTGATAGCCTGACTAGCTTCTAAAATCAAGCATGAAATGTAATTAATTTGAATAGTCAGGTAAGCGGTTTAGTTTTAGTCCTTTCACAGCTGTCAAAGCCTTTAACAATGTTGACCTTACAATTGGCTTGTGAGCCAATGTGTGTGTGTTGGCATTTGAGAGCCTAAGGACACTATAACAAAAGCATCTTGATATAAAACAGCTGACTATAGAATTGTTATTGCTTTTTGCATAATAGTTACATTCCCAAAAGCCACAACAACCGTTTTTCATCTATTAGAGCCAGCTGCCTTCATTATTATGGCTTTAAGAGTACTCACCAGGCTTATGTCCCGGTAATGCGATGGGCACAGAGATGAGTTGTGGCGTTTGCATAGTGCTGCCATCTATAGCGCGGACATACTGCACGCCTTCGCCCATGTTCACCCCGCCGACCATTCCAACCATCTATATGAATTATAAGTAATTTTTACTCCTCATTGGTAACATTGTAGACTTTCTGTTACAGGTATAATAGTATCAGAGAAATTATATGATTTGTCATAATTTTAAGGTCATGATTTTTTTGTATTATAAATAAAACATGCTAATAAGAAAAATGTGAAATTTATGACCGAATGAGCTTTTCAAGTACATGTACACAACACTTCAAGAAGGAGTTAAGTAGAAACTAAAAACTAGTAGAATATATAGATAGAATATAAAGTAAAGAGAAGAAAGTAATTCGATAATTTGAGAGTATTATAATAAGTAAGACTATGACTGGCAATGATCGAGTAATATTGAATATTCATTATAAATACATGTAGGCCTTCAATCTTTGTAAAAATAAAACATATTATTATTTATTTATTTATTTAACTCTTTATTGCACACCAAAAAGTAGGACAAAAACAATACGTTACAACGTAGGCAAGTATATAGAGTACAAAAGGTGGTCTTATCGCTACACAGCGATCTCTTCCAGACAACCTTAAGATGCGGAATGCTGTATATACTATATATATTTTTAAGCATCAAACAATATTATGTTGTTTCATCTGCGTCTGTATTTTTTGTAGCATCTCTATATTTTGTAAAAGTTAATTGTTATAGACCATGTATGTGTCATAAGTTTCTTCATAATTTCTTTGGTGCAAGAAAGTCATATTAATATAATTTCTATAACAAACAGACTTTAAAATTATGAGACGTATTGTAACTCAATCTTCATAAAACAAGTGGATATAATTGAAAACACGAGGCTAATATTACTATTAGTACTGCAAACAATTTTATACTATTGCTTAATTTTACTATTATACTATTATAAAATTACTAATACCCTACCATGTGTGTGAAGTTATAGTTCTAAGTATTGATTAGTAATGTATGGTAATCAATTAACCTGTTGAAGTGTTCCATTGTTAGCCACACTCTGTTGTAACTTGGTGACAGGTATCTGGCCTCCAGTTGTGACGAAGTGTGTTCCAGCATTCACTGCTGAGAATGCTGCAAAATTCATCTCCGAATCCTCGTCACTGCAATGAAAGAATCTAGTGTGAATTATTGTTATTAGGTCATGATTACATTCGTTGAGAAATATATTTATGGCTTGTGATAATGTTTTATTAGAGCAATCCACAGCTTTCATAAACTTACTAATGTAATTTCATAATACCCAACATGAGCCAACATTAGGCTCACAAACTACCATAGAATATTATAGACTTAAGTTATTTGATTGACATTGAAGACATTGATTGTGAGTTTTAAAAGACCATCTTGCCTACTTTCCATCATGACCGAACCTAATAATAGACACATATTTTAATTAAAAATTGACTATTTCTAATTCATATTTAATATACACAATAATTATTTTCATAAATAATGAGTTTAGATCCAATTAAAAAATTCAAATGTTACTACTTTATTTAAAACTTTATTCTAATGAAATGTATAAAATTCAATGCACAAGAAAAGGAAAAGTTGTGTGAAATTTAGAATATATCAACACTGATGAAAGTAGTCGAACAGCTGTTGCATAATGCTGAGTGCTAGAAACATAACTACATTTTGTTGAAATATATTTTGTGTACTGTAGAGATATGGATGTATTTTATAGTTGAATATGAAGTAACTTAATTATTATTATGTGCAAAAATAACTAATAGTTTAAATGTCCTCAGAGATCTCATCGATACAACAGTAACAGAAGTTATAGAACTTAACATGAAAGGTACACTGTCGTACCAAGAGGCATCGTCTCTGGAGGGCATTTTCTGCATATCGCACATGATCCAGCTAGCGGCAGCCAGCCGCCGCAGCGGGAAAACGAGAGCAAAACCACTGTCCCACTTGACTCATTCACCACCCGCGCGTATCCCCACGTCCCACGATCCCACCACCGCGACGCCACACGCACGGGACTACACAGGGACCTCAATGGTAGGGCACATACCACTACCGGCCACCAGACGCGACACAACACTGAATTAATTCACCAGCGGTGAGAGGCGAAAGATGATCGCGAACGACTATAAGAAAGTGGGTTAAAGAAAGTTTTTATGCAAGCTCGATGCTCGACCGGCGAGTTGGTAGCTTGGTACACGCGCTCGATTCAGTGTCGGCGCTAGCTCTAAGACTGCTGAGGATCATACTTTCTCTTCGCGTACTTTCACAAGACACACACCGAGGTGTGGTCGTGGTTCAATAACTGTAGGAAGCCCGAAGCGAGCTCGTTGGGTAATCTCGCATGCTACGCGCTATGATATGATGTTTCCATAACTTATTCGCAATCCATGCTCAAGTCGCTTTTGTTTTCCACATTACGCATAAAGGAAGCTTTAGTCCAAATGTTTGAATAGATGCGTGTAATTATTTATTACTTTAAAATTGTTCAACAACCGAACAGAAAATACCATGTGATTGTAAGTGGATGTCGAGTGTTTTGTACGTAGTTGTAAGTGAAAGGGATGACCTGAATAATTTTAAGTAGTAAATATAGCATGAGCGTTTATTGTAAATAAAGGCTGACTGAAGCTAATCTAAAATTCAATGCATCTTGAATATAAGGTAGGAGTTCAAGGTTATGTTAATATAGATTGTACTACAGAATTACAACTAGTTTCCTTGAATCAAAAAAATTTCCATTCGCGTATTTTAATACAAGGCCAAATAAAATGGAATTCGATTGAAATGAATCGAGACAAAGAAGCAACTAATATAGGTCATTAATGATTAAGTTACGCAATTAGGTTAGGTACCTATTTACTATCGTATTTTTAATTCATAAATTTTGTTTATAGGCCACAACCGTGGGCGGAACATACACGTACGAAGGCCGAAGGTTGTTCACCCCTACCTCCTGACCGGATCACCGTTGAGCGCGGCCGTACGCATCCCCACCAATATGCGGGATCCCCTCCATATGCTTTTGATACCAAATCACTCCCGCTCCCGACTCCTTCCACCACCGGTAGGAAAATCGCGAGAGGAGGGGTTGTACGGCCCTCTCGCGCGGCACTCTCGCGATAGCACTCAGGGACGGCCACGCGCCCCGTCTAACAGTTTCAACATGTACTGGTTGTACCGTTATACGGAAACAGGGTCATGGATTTTCTCACGATACAATAAACACATAACTTTTTACCTACCTCTGATCATTAATTATTTTCTCTTCGACAACGTGTTGATTTTCACTTAGTAAATTACTTCAGTCACAAAATTTATTCGACAAAAACGTAAACAGCAAGTGTCTCCACTGTACAACAAATGAAATCCGCCATTACTGTTTTGGAGTTTAAGAAATTTATCACCAGATGGCGCGCTATTAAACTGTTCATTCAATAGGTGTTCTTATTTACAATTTACATTCTTCCAAGTTTTGGATTCCATTTTTTTTATCCACTCATATAAGATTTTCAACAAAGCTTTGTAGCTTAGCTGCAGCCACCACTCACCAGTGCTAGCACTAAAGTTATGTTTCAAAATCATATTTTTAGTTATTACCATGTTATGCTCATTCTGGAGTTCTGGACATAATCTTAATTTTTTTACAACAAATTAATAATAACTACAAACCATGAAGGAATAAAAATAGCATATTGTATGTTAAATAATTTAATTTTAATAAGTTACATTAAAATAAGCTTAACATTCAAGGTACACAATTAAATACTGACACAATGTAAATGTATAATATCAAAATGGAAATTGTTGGCCTGATCTTTGTATTCTTTCTAAATGCAACTCAAACAAAAGTTTGTTATCATAAAAGTAACTACTTTGTGAGGATGTAAGCCCAGGGTCATAACTTGGTCTTCTTTCTGAGTTTGTAGATGTACTTGATGAAGGAATACCATTTTCAACTGTTATCCCACCATTTATATTGATATGACTAGAATCAGGAGATTGTGGACATTGTGATGTTGTATTCGAGAGATTGTTGTTTATGTGTAGATTATTAATTCTTTTTGAAAGAGGCATAAATTCACACGAATCATCTTCACGCGATCTTTTTCTGAAATTAATATTACAATTAAATTTAATGAGGATTCCTCAAATATAATTATGTACAGTTAGGACTGCAGCCAAATCATTAGAATGATTGCATGCCTCATATAATATGTTATTGGACCAATCTTGTACCTATTTTCTGTCATATTTCTAGGGAAAGAAATCCCATCGTTTCCAAAACAAGTGATCCAGTTCAATGTGGCGTCTTTTCCAAAAGTCATCTGCTCACAAATACTGCTGTTTGCTTTTTAATAAAACTAATGCTATTATTGAATTATTGACAAAAGGAAGAGATTACTTAGTTATTTGTAAAATGCAATATAATTATAAAGCCAACAGCAAAATTATGCAAAGTTATCTCAGCATGAGAGAATAATTCGTGACAATGAATGACATTGACAGTTCGTTGACAAACAGCTGTTTATTTTTTATTTTGTATACCATAAACAAAAAATATATCTTTTATTTTAAACGGATGGATAATGCAATAATTTATGTTAAATAATAATAAGAACAGAAATACTTAAAACATACATTCATGAATATCAAGTTAGTTTGGTTGATTTAATGATAATGAAATTAAATTGACTTTGATTTTTAATAAATACAACTCCTTAAGTCCAGTGTTGCCATTAAATTCAGATTCTATTCATAACATCGTCCTCAATAGATGTCGCTAGTACGGTATGTCTACTATTTGTCTACCATGGCATTTTGAACTATAACCACAGTATAATTGTCAATAGATGGCGCTCATCAGCTGAACCTGCTCTTCCAATAGCCTTATTCTAAAGCACTTTTGGTTATATAGAACAAGTTAAAAGTTTCGAATTTGTAGACAAACAATAGGTATTCTAATATATTCATTCCTTTCTTGTAACATTAATAAATTCAAAGTTATTTTACACATTATATACTGTAGGTACTTTTCTCTCTTTTGGGGTTCTGGAGTAAAATCGGACGGAACCCTATAGTTTTGTCATGTACGTCCGTCCGTCCGTCCGTCTGTCCGAAGCATAGTGCCGAGACTTTTAGTACTAGAAAGATATAAAGCTGTAATTTGGCGTGGATTAAAACTCCAAAATCGTAAAATAAAATATTGAAAAACATTTTTTTTCAGGGGGTGAAAAAACTACCCTACAGGTAACGTGACGATGAATTTTAATTCGTCACGTACTTACCCTAATGTGGGATATCGTTGAAAAATCTTTCAAAAATATTATGGGTCTTCTAAGACCATTTTTAGAATGGGTCCGTTTGCGAAAGCTAATATTGGTTAGAGTCAAGTGTCCCCCACCTGCCGGCTAAACGGTTGGAGTTGGACAAGTGAAAAATTCTCAAAAATACGGCTATGATTAGCATAAGTAGTTAATGAGTAATAGTCGATAAACTTACTACTTCAGAACCCTACATTGCGCGTAGCCTGACACGCACTTGCCCGGCTTTATTTGATCTCTCTTCAATCTCTTCATTCTTGACTGGCAACACAATAATGTCTTTGGTGTTACTGATATCCAAGAACAACGGAGACCACTTACCATCAGCTGGATCGTATACTCTTTGCCGGCTAGATACATAAAAAAATATAAATAATTGCAAAGAGCCTTGAATTCGCAGAAACGCTCTAGTTCCATTCGATGCAGGTAATTCATTGATTTAGGAGTCGGATATTATAAATGGATTCGTGAAATCGAGCCTCCGTCGGATTCCGTCCATCAATATCTTTTTGTGAACTCGACTCCAGACGACGTGTTGTAGAATAAAAACACTCGGATATTTTCATTTATTTATTATTTTGTATTTAATCGTCATTATGCAAAGGTGTCTTTGGTTTTATTCAAGAGGAGAAGAAATGGCGAAAGAAACTCCCCTACACCTGCACGTCTTTTAAAATGAGATATTTTACATTCAATTCTTACTTAATCACTTCTAGACTTAAATTATTACTACAATTTAGAATGATTATAAAGCACCTGTATTACTGGTTTCCCAGTCTCAAACGGAATGCCCTCCGGGGACGCTCTCCAGACATCCAACATCCTTATCATGGTTTTTTCTCTAACTCTATTTCATTCAACTCGAAACTAGACAAATACAATGTGTCGACCGAAATCTATACTAATACCTTTTTAATATTATAAAGCTGAAGAGTTTGTTTGGTTGAACGCGCTAATCTCAGGAGTCAGGATTCAGGAACACAGCTCAGGAACTACTGGTACGAATTGAAAAATTCTTTTTGTATTTGATTTATCGAGGAAGGCTATACATAATAATATGACATCATGTATTTAGTAGTTAGTTTTTTCTATGAATTAATGCGGGTGAAACCGCGAGGCACAGCTAGTATATAGCTAGTACATAATATATAATTCAAAACACAAAGTATGTGATGCCGGTGCCGCGGAGTCCAGTGAATTCCCAAAATATTGTCTCGGTTGAAAATAATGACAGTAGATGACAGTATTGTTCGTTATTAATTTTAAACCCACGTCCTTGAGTAGAGTAGCTGAAAGGTGGTCTTTTTTATGGCTAACAGGCTACCTACTAGCCCAATGCATTTTGTCAACAAAGTGGTTTCCCTTACAGCATTTGGCGGTTGCCGCAACGCCAACAGCTCGCCATCCTGTAAGGCTTTTATTATGACTTTAGTTTTAAAATATGTGTATGTACCTACCTAATATAGACTTGCTAATTATGCCACTAATCAAGACTACTAAGAGATTACTTACAGACCGTGTACTATTATGGTTATAAAGTACAGCGAGGCGGTATCCAACCGAACAAGGTTTGCAAGGAGATATGTTTACTTTTTATGGATAACGAGAACACGCCACCAGTCTCGCCATAATGTTGATTTGTGTTGGCAGATGGCCGCGTATTGTGTTGTATTGTATCATTTGTATCGTATCAAAATTAAAACAATCGGATCACTTCAATCGATTTCTGTCAATAGTTAATCAAAGCGTCAGAAGTTTTGGACGTCGAAGTCGAAGACTAAACAATTCTGACATAGGTTTTATGGCTGTTATCTTAACGACAATTACTGGTAACAAACGTGCCCTCCAAAGCAAGTTAGGTAGGGAGGTATTCTTGCTTTAGGTTATGAACTTAGGAAGACAGCCCAGTTCCAATAGAGACAGGTGTTCGCTGCATCCGTAGTGATGCCGCTTTTGCCTCGCCCAAACCATAAACAGTTCCGACAGGAATTTATATCTTGATAATTACTGATGAAACACTAATTATTAGATGTTATGTGGATGAAACGTATTACAATATTATAGTCAATATTACAGGTTAACACGCACCCTCAGTGGAAAAAAGCATAAGTCGTCTTACGTTGAATTTTAGTTATTAGTATGATTGGAAAGAGGGACAAAAGCTGCATAATGCTCAATTTTTTTCAAGTTTTTATCATTAATCTAGACGGTTTTGTGTAATATAATATCAATGGTTTTGTGCAAGAAATCGTAATGTAAATTCCTTTGACTACTTATATAGGTACTAATATTTTAACAGTTTTTTTGCTCTCCTGTAAAATTGTAATTTTCACCTTATGCCTTTTTTCCACTGAAGGTGCGAACATCTTAGACACAGCTTCTAAAGAGATTACAAATTACAAGCAACATTATCCATTCAAATACCATTTATTCGCTGCTCAGTTTGTTAAAATATGTGCTATTAGTGCTATTACAATTTAAAATGTCTTAATTAACGAGAATGTGGCAATGTGCTCCGTTACACCGCTCTCTACGCGTCTGCATTCACATTTAGCGAGAGAGAGTTGCTAAAAAGAATTTATTAAATTAAAATGATTCCGTTAGGTTTATCTAATAGCGTCTCATCTTTAGATGACGCTTAGAAATGGACAAGCTTGTTTCCTGACTTCCCGAGCGCATCGAACCGTGTATTCTTATCCG
Source organism: Thymelicus lineola (assembly GCA_963932265.1). Lineage (NCBI taxonomy): Eukaryota > Metazoa > Arthropoda > Insecta > Lepidoptera > Hesperiidae > Thymelicus > Thymelicus lineola. The sequence goes on from OZ010691.1 coordinate 4,051,284, forward strand.
CTCTGGCGACTGTCGCATTCGCGCCTTATATGGTTCAGTATTCTGGTATTCTACAATACCAGCTACCACACCCGGGAGCCTCATTGTTGCAATGAAAAAGGGCGTGGGAACCTTCCAACCGTATCGATATTTTTGGCCATCAAACAAGTCGCACGCTCAGTGGAAAAAAAGGCATACCTAAGATGAAAATTGCAATTTTACAGGAGAGCAAAAAACTGTTAAAATATCAGGAAGTAGTCGTAGTAGAAGGAATTGAGCATAAGCAACTTTTGTCCCTCTTTCCAATCATATTAATAATTAAAAATCAGCGTAAGACGACTTATGCTTTTTTTCCACTGACTCAACTGTGAACAGATGGTTTCCGTACTGTGTGGATTCTGTATATCCGGGCTCATAATTTATCAAACCATCTTATTTGGTGTGGCCTAGTTTTTTTATATATGTAGTAATAAAATACCGGTTTTATCTCGTTTTTATTGTTTATTAAATTACAGCAAATTGCGACAAAACTTGTATGAAGATGTTTGCACTATCTGAAAATGTTAATCTATACTAATATTATAAAGAGGAAACCTTTGTATTTTTGTATGTTTGCAACGAATAAACTCAAAAACTACTGAACCGATTTTAAAAATTCTTTCACCATTAGAATGCTACATTATTCCTGAGTAACATAGGCTATCGGATTTTTGGAAATTCATCCCCTAAGGGGTGAAAATAGCGGTTGGAAGTCACTTTCATACAAACCAACTTCGTCAGTGTTAGAGTTATAATCATGAAAATTTTTATGTAAGTTCATAGTTGTAAACAAAAGTTAACTTTAATACATTTTTTGGTAAATCATCCCTTAAAGGGTTAATTTAGCGGATTTAACTCAGTACGCAACTTCGTCATTTTTGAAGTTAAACACATGAAAATTTTCATATCAGCTCAAAATTAGAAACTAAATATAGAAATATTACGTTTTTTTGAAAAATCATCCCCTGAAGGGTTAATTAATGTGGCGCAAGTTAGTATGGGAACTTCGTCAGTTTTGAAGTAAGAAGGGTGAAAATTTATGTATAAGCTTATTAATTAGACACAAAAATAAATGTATCACTGGTTTCTCAAAATTCATCCCTTATAAATAGGGGTTGGAAGTCAACTACATACAAATCAACTTCGCCGGTTTTAGAGTTATAAATATGAAAATTTTTACGTAAGGTTATAGTTAGAAACAAAAGTTAATTTTGACACGTGTTTTGGAAAATCCTCCCTTAAAGGGTTAATTTAGGGGATGGATCTTAGTACGCAATTTCGTCATTTTCGAAGTTAAAAACATGAAAATTTATATTACATTAGCTCCAGATTACAAACAAAATTTGGAAATATTACGTTTTTTTTGTAAAATCATCCCCTAAAGGGTTAATTAAGGCGGCGCAAGTTAGTATGGAAACTCCGTCAGTTTTAAAGTTAAAAGGGTGAAAATTTATATACATATAAGCTTATAGGAAGACACAAAAAATAACTGTATCACTGTTTCATCGAAATTCATCACCATATGGGGTAAAACTAAGGGATTGTAAATATTTAAGAAACTACGTCATTTTTTGAACTCAGAAATGTGAAAATTAATATGTAAGCTTATAGTGAGAAACAAAAATTTAATGTAGGGGGCTTTACGAATGGAAGGAGGAGGGGAGAGGGGCAGGAAGAAGGAGAGGGACCAGGAGCGGGAGAGGAAGAGTAACAGAAACCGAGAGATGGACCGGAAGCGGGAGAGGTATAGGCAGCGGGAGAGGGAAGGGGACAGGAAGTGGGAGAAGGACCGGGAGAGGGAGCGGGACAGGGAGCGGGATAGGGAGAAGAATCGGGAGCGTGAAAGGGGGAGGGGCATGGAGCGGGAGAGGGAGAGGGACCAAGAGCGGGACAAGAAGCGGTAGAGGGACCGGGAGCTTGAGTGGAAGCAGGACAGAAAGCGGGAGAGGGACCGGGTGAGAGAAAGGGAGAGGGAGACGGATAGAAAGCGGGAGAGGAACCGGGAGCGGGAGAGGAAGAGGGAGAGGGAGAGGAAGCGAAAGAGGGAGAGGAATTAATATTGAAATTTATAATCCATAATTAACGAAATATGAAGTGATTTTATATGAAAGTTTTGATTTTTGATTTATTTGTTTGTTACTTTGTAATGGATACACTGAAAAACGTTCCAGTAGTTTTCTAAAATAATAAAACTTAATAACTATAATAAAACTCAAGGGGCAAATTTTTTGTACATTGAATATTTTTTCAAAATTTTGATTAGAGGTGTCTTAAAAACGTGTTAGAGCACAAAAATACTTTTTTAGAATTATTGTACGTCTGTCTGTCTTTTTGTCTCTCCGGGCATCACATCAAAACCCTTGGACGGATTTCGATGAAAATTGGTAAAGTTGCTACTTATACTCTGAGTCAATAGTTTAGAAAACGTTTCATCCCGGAATATTGAAGATTTACATTGGAAAATAGGATGAAAGTTTGTATGGAATATTTTCAAAATGCTTCAAATTTGCAACAATATGGAGTACACATTTTCCAGTTTTTCATAATTTTGAATGAAACAGAAGAAAACACAAATGAATATCAAAATTGTTTATTTTTAAAACCCACCGGAAGAATCCTTTGTGATTGTAGTATAAGTTTCAGAACATAAATTCTTAAATATCAGTTGTTCAATAAAACTTCACCGTTTTTTTATTTTTTTCTATAAGAGGTACAGTGGTTACAATAAATAATCATAAAATCTATAACTCAAAGGGCAAATTTTCTGTACATTTAATATTTTTTCAAAATTTCGATTAGGGGGGACTTCAATAATGTTATTAGAGCACAAAAATAATGTTTTTTTTTTAAATTATTGTCTGTCTATCTGTATGTCTGTCCAGGCATCTTACGAGTTTCGTAAACAGATTTTTTTGAAAATTAGTAAAGTTGTTACTTATATCTACTTTGTACCGTACTTTAGAAAACTTTTCATCCCTAAAAATTTATAGGTTTCCCTGGGATACAGGATGTAAGTTTGTATGGAATTTGTGTTTTGTACATCAACTGATTTGCTTCAAATGCAACAAACGTTCCTTGCTTAAATTGATGAAATACATATTTTCCATCTTTTTTAATTTTGCAGGAAAAAGACATAAAAACAAAATGTGAATATTTTTTATTTTTCAAAACCTGCTCCCGAAGAAATCCTTTGTGTTTGTATCTTGGGTTTCAGTATATAAATTGCTTAATACGAGTACTTTAATTCTATGAATAAAAGAGGCACAAATGAGGTAAAACATAATTTTCGCATGCGAAGCTGCGGGTAACAGCTAGTTGATTATAAAAAAATATAGAGTCGCTGCGCATGCAATTCCGCATAAGAGCATTTTTCAATACCGCGTATCGGCAAAAGGGGCAAATATGCGATATCGCGCCAATAGATACCTGATCGGGATTGGCATAGGCCAGTTTTAACAGAATTTGAATTAGCCTGTAAAAATCAATAAAATCTTTGAATATTGGGGGCTATGTTACTGTCCTATAAAGTAAGTGCTAAAGAAGTAGCTACCAAGTTCAGTCAAGAAAATATTATTAAATGGATAAGTTATTAAATTTTTTCTTCCTCCTGTAAAATTCAAAATCACGAAAAAAACGCGATATTGCAAATCTGAGATTGCAAAATGCTCTTACGCGGCTTTGCACGCGTAGAGACGATGTCCAGTATTTTCCCAATGATAAACACACTAACCTATCTAAAGATTCTTCAGGTTTACTGAATCAGAATGCAATTGATTAAGAAAACTGAAACACAAAACATAATTTATTCATTTTAAAACTTTTGGTACGACAGATGAGATAATTTGAAATTAAAATTAATCAGTAATTTATTAGGCACTTTCGAATAAAACGGTTATATCGTGAGGGCACATTATGAAATCGATTATTAAAATTCAGGAATGTCTTGTTATAGCAAAGAAAATGCCAAGCAAAGTGATGAACGAGTTGGAAAGTTTGTTTACATTTTTTCTTTAACGACACTTCAATGTCGGAGTCGTGACCGTGACGAATAACATTTAACTGTATGATGTCAACTTTTGATCTTATCAAAGTGTGTCTAAGTAACTATTTATTTATCTTTAACGATTTGATGTTGGCCCACTCATCCTCACTTACCTACTTAGTACCTATTAATAGGTTTTAGTTTTTTGCGCGCGTTTATTAAAAAAAAAAGTAATTGTGTGGTTTTATGAAACCACGGTGGGTATAAGTGAAACTTTTTTTCGTATTGTACACATTTAACTAAAATTTTTTGGATAAATATTCGATTTAGGGTAGGGTAGGGATTTAGGGTTTCACTTTACCCCCACTCCGCGGCCGACCGTCACGCGACATGCAACACACAGACCAAAAAGTTTGAGACGATGTAATAATAGTTTCACTTTAATAATATGAAATAATAATGGGAAGAATTGAGATGAGGGAAGAATCTTATACGAGTATATCTTATACGAGTACATCCTGTCCAGTTCCCATTTTTTCAGTCAGTTTTTCACCCGTTTTTAGGTCAACAAAATCCATATTGGAACATTTTCAATGGAATCAAACAAAATATTACTGCAATACTTTGTTAGAATTTCGAAACACAAAACAAAGGTAACTTACACAAAAACAAAGTTTAAGCTTAGGTAATAACAAATCGTTAAAATTCAATTTCCACCTGTCTCACAGACTCAAGTTGACTCAACACGATGTCTCTACATGAATTATACGTGACATTAAATAATTCAGCTGTTAAAAAATAACAAATATGTAGTTGCTTTCGTGTCGTAGGAGTTCTCAGCAATCTTAGCAGACGGTACGGTACTTTCTCTATTCAGTCACATTCACGTCACTTTCTCGTGAGCTGAGAGCCGCGGGATCTTTCGCGCACCGATCCTCTGCTTGTTCTTTCGACGACACGATATTTTTAAGTAAACTCAAATTCAGGATAAACTCATGTAAGGACAAACTAGATCAACCTAGGACAATCTAGTTTGGACTAGGACATGTAAAATTCCGTGCTTGTAGACTAGAACTCAAAGATGCTGCCACATCATTATCTATTTTTAAATAAAATAAGTTAATGCTTGACTACAATTCCACCTGTCAATAAGTGGTAATAAAGTCGTGGATGTTTAATCACACAGAGTAGATATTTATGATCACTCATCACACTAACTTAGTAAAAGCCTATTTACTCTTGACTTGAAGACCAATGACTTTTTTGTAATAGCACTATATGTGTTGAATTGAATTATAAAGCTGTGTTGTGTCAATGTAGTGTCGTTGTCGTGTCGGCGCCGTGACGTCCTATGAAGAAGCAGCCATCAACGTTATCGAATCATTGTTTACACGACTATTTAACAAACCAACAAAAACTGTAACAGCTGGAGATTCACGCACTTTTCTACTTACGTGCGAGCTTTATTTTCCTTGAACTAGTGAAGAAAGCAGTGATATCTAATTAGAAATAGGCGAATTAGCCTATCAAACGAGTATTTTGATTGTTAAAATTTTAGGCGCATTCAAACGTTTTCCATTTACTGTCGAATTTTATCGAATTTATTATCAATGACAATTTATCTTACAATGGGCTCGTTGTTTGTCTACAATTTTATTAAAACTAAAAGGGAGGAAGCATAAACTTAAAAGCATGGATAAGAAACATAGCGGAGAAACGAGCAGATGAGTTAGCTTTATGGTGATAAGTTGTCACCTTTGAATTTATACATCATTGCATCAGTAACACCAAAGACATTAATACTGATGCATTGCCGCCGTTGCTGGCCAAAAAAGAAGCGAGAATCAGGGTGCTTACACGTTTTTAAATCTCTGGTGCTTACTGGATCTCCGACACTCCAACTAGAAGGAGAGTGGTAGCATTGGTAGACGGGTGAAATATACGAAACTTCATTATTTGCGCAGGAGTTTTGATGGATCGCCTTACACCCATTAAAAACGTGCAAATGTTTGAGACAGTAAACAATTTGAAGCAATAAAACTGGGTTACTAGGCGTGCAAAAAATTCTACCGATAAGTTGCGTGAGTAGCGTGCTGCCTACAATCTCCAATAGGTAATTGGAATAGAAACGGCACGTCGTAGTTGCTACAAAAAAGTCAATAGTACTTAATGCTAACGATATTGATGAGTGGATTTAATGTCATTACGTTACGTAGATTAAGTAGGTACATCCAACACATACATAGATCCAACATGAAGATGTTAAATGATGACGTAATATAATCTTTGTTCAAGTCGAATCACACCATTATAAGGAGTCTAGATCTAGAAAAGTACATTTACTTTCGAATGAGCAAAAGAGCTTCAGAAAGTTTTTCTTCTGGGTTGAAGGACTGGTGAAACACTAACAGCTGTTAAAGACATAACTGGCCATTTGGTCCATTTGAAGTGTACTTACGATAATATGTATACACGTACGTATTTTCCTTGGTCAACAAATCTTATTGTTAGATACCCTTGAAGACATGACAGGCTTCATTTTCTTAAACATTTGAAGTCTACTCACGCTAACATACCTGTATATCTACCTTGGACAGCAGTTCTTCGAGGGTCTTAACTAGGTACTTAACAGGCTTTATTTTTTAGATCATTTGCAGTCTATTCAGAGTGTCGTGCTTTCTTCCTACCCTATTCATCAACTTAGCGATTTATTCTTCTATACTTAACTTTCTTCCTTTGTAATATCGGTGGTGTTATTCCATTAAATCTCATTAAATATACTGATTGTTTTGTTTAGAACCTAAACTTTACATCAATGTATATTTTAAATTTGAATCTTTGTCGTTGGCAAATCGATCCAATCGAATCTATCTGATGTTATAATCTGAGTAGCATAGTAGCATGTTTATCATTTGATACTATTATTCGCATTACATACCGCATCGCGCCGACCGCGCGCGGCGTGGCGCCCGGTGATGTCATCCTTGATGTGCAAATTGATCATTGACGTGTGATGTGTAACTAGTAACGTATGAATTTCAAACTAAACCGCCTCTCTGACTTTGTTCAAGGTTATCGCTTGAACCGCGCCTGTAGCATTCCGAAACGTGATCGTTAGCTCATCTGAGAGTTCTGAGACCTGCCACGTCATGGTTTACGTATGTCACAACCTCAGTGGAAAAAAAGCATAAGTCGTGTTCCTTTGAATTTTAGTCATTAATATGATTGGAAAGAGGGACAAAAGCTGCATATGCTCAATTTTTTTCAAATTTTTATCATTAATCTTGACGGTTTTGTGCAAGAAATCGTAAAGTAAATTCCTTTGATTACTTATCGATATTTTAACATTTTTTTTGCTTTCGTATAAAATTGCAATTTTCATCTTATGCCTTTTTTCCACTGAGCGTACAATGTGTTGACGTAAAAACTTTAAACTTGTTACTTCGATAGATTAACGTAATTCGTTTAGCTAACATCGTTTGTTTCTATTTCTATCATTAACGAGTACTTAAATACATGTCATGTAGTGTTATCTGTGTTATGCAGAGACATTAAGTACTGGCTAGAGAATAGTAAGAAAAGGTTTATTTACTCATTATGAAATATCTTATCTTCTTGATAACTTTTTAAATGTACGTACTTAACGATATGAAATCAAAATTCATAAGGAATTTCGTCATAGTTTTACGTTCATAATTTCAACATTTAGTTAGTTCTGGGTACCAAATACCAATTGATCTCAAAACTAGTCTAAAGTGTGTATAACGCTTTGAAAAGTTAACTGTAGAAGTACTTATAGATGCTAAGACGATAACCATCAGTAACTGTAGGAACCAGTCCACGTGCAAGCATTGCCTCAAATGTTCAAGCGTCGAAACTTCCACCACTAACATCCGTTACTTTGTTAGCCAAAAGTTATTTTTTGCGGTTTGAATTTAAATTGAACGGCCATGTTGTGAACTGGCTTGAGAGTTGAGACCACATTTCGCGCCATTATGTGGATGCTCTGTAATTTCAAACATTTCGTCATTTCGTAGCTAGATAATTAATATTTTTTTTTTAGATTATGGTCAGATTGTAAATACTTTACCTTTACAATCTGACCATAATAAGAGGTCGAGTTGAAATATATAACTTCCAGTTTTTTTTATGTAACTATCCAACAAACGATCTGATGATTCACCTGATGATAAGTGGCCATTGTTGCCCATGGAAGAAGACAAGAGAAAGAAATTAAGAACTAGCCTCCAAGCCTCCAGTCCTGCTGAAACACGGTAAGTCGTTTGACGGCTCACTCATGCGAGACAGTGGTAGCCAAGCAGGGTTCACAGAGAGATAGGTACCTAATAAGTAATACCAGTGAGTTATACTAATATTAATGATTTATGTAAAATTGCAAGTTACGGAGAAGCTAAAGTCCTTTACAAAATAGAAATTCAAGGACTTAGAATTTGTATTCGTGGCACCGCGCCTAAAAGGCTTGTATAGAGGTTATGTCGCGATTTCAAAACAATGTAGGTACATGATTGTAGGCTTGTAAACCCACGTCAAGTGTCCAATTGTCCACGACGTGACATATGCGATCCTCCAATGTTTGCTTACATATTAGGACGATTAGACAGGCACGTAGGCGACCGGGCGACCGCTGACAATATTAGGCGTACCGTACCGTATTTTATTTTACTGTGGAAACGTACAAGCATCGTTGAGACGAATGTAAAATAATTACAGCGCGTGTCAGAAACTCAGAAGCATTGTATTGTATTGTTCTCATTCTCACAAGTATTGGGGAAGGGTGCTCGAGTTCAAAAAACACGTGAAAAGTTTTAAAGTCACCAAGACTCTTGGTAGTTTTTTTTTCATAAATCTGATCTGAAGGGAGGTGGCATCGGAAAACTATTATACAATAAATAAAACGTAGCAGGTAGACATTGTTATTAGGTCGATAACATTGAGTGAGTGATAAAGTCTGAAATAGTATTCCAAAAGCAATCCGCTCCGGACCGTCTGACCACCAAATCTTACCACTGGTGGTCAGTTGAGACGAAAATTTTCCCATCTGACTACTGGAGGTCAATTGGGAGCAATTCATTCCTAATTCATCACCAGTGATGAAGTGGGAATTCAAGCAAGAGTCTTAACATTTTCAATTTCTTTACACTGGCTAAAAATACACCGGAGCAGATAGTTGGAAGGTTGGAAAACCTACACCAATAGGTATATTAAAGTTCAAGTTAGCCTTGTTCTTACAGATGTCCGGACTAATAAGTACCTTGACCACAAAGAATACAAAAGCTTCCTTAATTTGCATGTACTTACCGCATCACCAATGTCACTGTAGCGAGGTTCTAAATTCCATAAACCTTTGCATACTGCCAACTGCCAACTGGCCAAGGCCCAAGGCGTTGTAAGATTAAACCATGCACATATACGGAAGAACATGTGCGACCACGTGTTGGATCGCCTTGGCACAAATGCCATATCTGCTTCCTTCCTTCCGCCAGATGTACTGTCGTGGAAAAAAATTGTTGTTGAAATTGTCTACTTACATCATGATGTATGTTTCTTGCGTTTGTTCTTTATTCTGAGCTTCTTTCCATTTGCTAGGATATAATTATTATAATATTAGTATTACTAGATATAATAGGGACGGCCGCATACAACTGAAAAAATAATATAAATAACTGAGAACAAAACTGTAGGTATGAAGCATTTTGTAATATATTAGTGCACGTTATTGCGTTTATTTTCCTTGTTTTCGACATTATTCCTGTAAGTATGTCTACAAATCTATATTTATTATTATATTTACCAGTTAATTAATGTTGAATGTTTGTCATTACAAAATATTTCCTGCACTTTTTACCCTTTTACACCTGCAACAAGCAAAAAACTGAATTTGACATGTTTGATCGTTTGCTTATTCCAATTGCAATAATAAAGCCAAACGTTTTATGTTTATAGCATTGAATTATATGGTTTATAGGGTTATAATGTAAAATATTCATGGCGAAGTTTCTCATATACCTACTTACTTGAAATCAGATATTAACATCTGGCGTTAGATCCCCAAAAATTCAAAAGACAATTCTCGACGCCCTCGGCGTAAAAACCCAGGTGTCTAAGTCCATTACCCGTTCCAAATATGGCTTCCTGGGGAATATTTGGTATCGTAGCGATTACTCTATTGGCTTTCAAGTCAAGAAACTTCGTTGGCTATTAAGGAATAAGCCATCTGGATAGCGAGCCCAAGGCTTTACGTTGGTGAATCCAAAAATGGACTGGAGGCAATTCGTCGCGCATGCGCGGCCACTAGGCCTTTTACGGCGTGTTGAGAGCCTTTTAGAGGGCTAACCGCTTTAATTGCGCAGCTAGTGAGGGCAAATCAAGTAGAACCCTACAAGGTACTGGAAACAACAGCTCTTTCGCTTCTATGGAAAAATAGAATTTTGTAGGTATTTTGTTGCATGAAATTTTGATATACTACTGTATATCAACTGTAATGACTAACATCCAAGCATCAGTATTTGCTTAGTAAATAGTAAATTTTTGTGTGTTCTACATTCTACTTACGATGTGCAAGGCAACAGATTTTTGATGTTTTTAAAACATTTTTTAGAATATAAGTCATCGTTAAACTTAAATACTTTAACGCTATGACCACTGGCGCCGTTTACGATGCACAAAACGAATACCGAATGCAAACGTGATCAATGAACTTGCATCGGTTGCATGTTGTGTTGCGCGCGCGCAGCCGCTCGCCTCGACCTTGCGCAGACACCTCGGACGCCATTACCGTGGGGGAGCTAAATATGACCGACCCATTTCTGGAACTCCTGAACTTGAAAGTGGGTGAACGAGTGGCCTAAATCTATTAGTATCAGCTAAGAGTAATAGATTAACTTTATTGAATTTTTTACACATAAATCCATTATTTATAATTCGTGTTTAACTTTAGAGGCATCTCTTTAATTTTATTTATGAATTTCAAAAACAACTTTCACGCTCTTGCATAAGTTGTTTAAAAAGTAAAATTGGTTATTTCGATTTCGATCGGGGTGAAAATATCTCAATACTTACTTTCGCCAAGGTTTTATTGTATGTTTTAACGTTACATATAAATAAGTAGGTTAGTTAGTACATACCTACAAACTTGAAAAGAGATGAGGCAAGTTTCTCTTTTTGGGAATTATTCAATTTGTTTTGATTTGTGCTTTAGTAGTACCTACGCGATAAACGCTATCATCTGCTCAACATCCGGATGTAAATTCGGCATAATACGATAGTGATGAATTAATGACCTCATTGTGTGAATGTTATTAAAACCCGCACTCACTACTCACACTACTCAGACAAGAGGATCCCACGCGGAGAGGTTATTGACACTTTTGGGAACTGTCAATAATAACGTTGATTATGCGAGGACTGGAGTCGATTTGGACTTTGGAGACGATAGACATTCGACTCGACATGATACAACGAATCGATTGATATACAAGTCAATCGATGAGAGACTTATATTTTTTTAATTTGTAGGTACGAATAGAGATGAGGTTATTTATAAATCAATCATAGTGGCATCTTTATGAATGTTAATGTTTGCGGTTGCTCTGAGTGTTTGCTATACATTTCTGTGGCCAAAATAATATCTTTGTCTGTGGCTATATCCGAATATAGGGTCATCCTTAAAATATCCGAATTCGATTTGCTGAGGTGCTTACAAAATGCTAGATTCTTACATTTTAATTGACCTTAAAAAATGGTAAGCTTCTAGTAAAGCCATCACGATTTAGGTAAGGGCCATGACACCTAGATTGCTGCGGAATTGGCTTAAAAGTTGGACCGCAAGGTTCTTTCAAATAAGCCATTTGACCTCATTGCCGTACGCCATATAAGTCCTCAACTTATATGGGCTGGCTCATTATTGCTGAACAATCTTTTTATTTTGCAGTCCCCTGTTATTTATAGATCCATTTGCGAGGATATGGGTTCTAGCCTGTTCTAGAATAAAGTTATAATATTATCTATACTAATATTATAAAGAGGAAAGATTTGATTGTTTGTTTATTGAATAGGCTCCGAAACTACCGAAGCGATTTGAAAAATTCTTTCACTGTTGGGTAGCTTACTATATCCTCGAGTGACATAGGCTACATTATATTTTATTTTACTATTTTTCCCGAAACGAAGCGAGGGCGATTTCCTAGTTCATAATAATTTGCCTAATTAATGTTTAATATTAAATGTCCACGACTTGTATGTTTGTACGTATATAACTTGGTACACCACACACATAGTCCATGTTAGGACAAGCAAAAAGGATGGATGTTTTCCCGATTGTACTTGTCTGACTGTTTGTTCCTCTAGGATGTGGACGTTTATTAAATGTTTGTGATTGTGAAGAAACCACTCTTCTATTAACTAATCTAGATCCTAGTCTCTAGTAGTAATCTAGAAACTAGTAACAAATAAAATTGTTGATTGTGTGTACTGTAGGAATTATAATACCATGTTGATTAATTACAAAAATAATTTGAAAACGAACTATGTATATATTTAGTCTACAGTTGCCTTCCTAAAGCGATTAGTGTGTACAAAATAGGCACCGAAAATTAAGGTCTCGTGGACATTAATCTTTCCGTAATATTCAAGGTACAAGGTTTGACCTTTATCCAGGGCTCAAATCCGTTCAACGAACTCCGCGCAGACCTCGTCAACAAGCGTGATAAGGGTTGCCAAAATTTTTTGGATGTTCATAATATTTTTCAGGGTAAATCATAAAAATCTAGTTGGTGCAATTTAAAAGTAATTTAAAAAAAGGCATTTTTTAAATTAAATAATTAATATAATTATAAAAATAAATGTACCAAACACGCTTTCATTAATATAAAAAATGCGTTTATTTACTAATTTATATTTTACTAGGAAATCGCCCTCGCTTTTTCGGGAAAAATAGTAAAAAAAATAGTATAATATAGCCTATGTCACCCGGGGATAGTGTAGCTTCCCAACAGTGAAAGAACTTTTCAAATCGGTTCGGTAGTTTCTGAGCCTATTCAATGCAAACAAACAATCAAATATTTCCTCTTTATAATATTAGTATAGATAATCGTTTGTAAGAAGTCTCCTCCGAAGTAAGAAACTCCAGTTGTGCGTTGGAACTGATACGCACATTTTTTTAATCTATACTAATAATAAAGAGGAAAGATTTGATTGTTTGCATTGAATAGGCTCCGAAACTACTGAACCGATTTGAAAAATTCTTACACTGTTGGAAAGCTACACTATCCCCGAGTAACATAGGCTATATTATATTTTCAAAAAATTAGGGATCCTTAATAAAACTCCAATAATGTAACCCAAGGTGTAAAAAATAAAGAAAACCGAAGCAAAGCGAGGGCGGTTACTCGTATTAGATAAGTACCGACGTTACACGTAAATATCTTTTTTCTTTTCTTTGCCCATTGAAGTATAATGACATAGAACAGATCTCGAACAAAATGTGTGTCCCGCCCGGGAGGTTCTATTTTCAAAATTGAGCCTCCGTTCTCCTTTCAAAATCGAACGAATCCATTAAAGATTGAAGCCACGTGGTGCCAATGCATTGGACATACAAGTTTTTACTATCTATGTCTGTGTACATGTTGTTCGGGGTGTCTGTTCTATATGCTAGTAATAGTACTTTGACAATGTCTTTGCCTACTTCATTTTCACCATCACCCAGGGTCAACTGGCAGAGAATGCCATTAGGCATTAAGTTCGCCCTTGTAACCTCCACTTTAAGGTTAGTTAACGTCTAACGATGACTATATATGTAAGTGCTGTTGGCAACCCTATCTACGTTGCCATAGTGCCTATTCGCTCCCTCAATATTTTTTATTCGGGATCGTGGTACTATTCATTTTTCAGAAGGTAACTGAACTCTCGTCACAAAAATTACTCTTAGAATTAATTTTATTTACGTAGAAATAAAATGATATTCTCTAGAGATTCTAGACTATTAGTCTTCAGAGTTTTTTACTGTCATACGATGGTCATACGTTTATTTTCAAACCTACGTACCGGAAAAGAATGGAAATGGCGTCGGTATTCCCTTTCGATTACATTGTGGGTGTATTCAACAATGACATTATAATTAGTGTCATTGGTATTCAAGTCAATAGAGAATAGGAACATAATATTTAACTTTTACTAATATGCATGTACTATGTAACTATTTCCCAAGCAGTGATGACCTAGCAGCACCTTATGTGCATTTTAGACATCTTTACTCGGTGAAACAAAATTTTACAGGAAACCTGCACAGCTAAGTTCTCCATAATTTTCTTAAAGGTGTGTGAAGTCTGCCAATACGCACTTGGCTATGGCTTGTATCCCTCACATGTGAGAGAAGACCGAAGCCCAACAAAGGGTTGTGGTGATGAGAAATAATTAAGTATTTATACGAAGATAATAAAAACAAGACCTACACAAGTACACAAGTTGCTATAGATTCAATACGACATTATATTCTAATTCATAACACGTAAAATATTGGTGTACCTATTGTAATCGAAAACTTTTTGATTTTAACTCCCAATAAAAACGTTAGGTACGTTAAATTAAATAATGAATATATTTCTAATAAAAAATGCGTTCCCTCAATTACTAATCTATATTATGTTAATTACTTATTTTAATTTTTTAATCGTACGTAAGGAGTAAACCCCAGTCGTGCGTCGGGGGCCGGGGCTGACACACACAATTTTTTTAATTTACTCCTTTGCTTTGAAGTGCTGGATATTAATATCCGCAGCGTCCAATTCACGAGAAAACTTGCTTTAGATTGTGGTAGGAAACAATTTTATATTTTCGCCTTCGGGCATTCTACCGCTCATGGCGGCAGTATGGCTTCAATGAGATCGCTTTGATTTGACTCGGCAACAGCGTCTACAGTGAGTTTGTACCATTTTTTCATATCGCACGCTCAGTGGAAAAAAGACATAAGATGAAAATTACAATTTTACAGGAGAGCAAAAAACAGTTAGAATATCGGTAAGTAGTCTAAGGAATTTACATTACGACTTCTTGCACAAAACCGTCAAGATTAATGATAAAAATTTGAAAAAATTGAGCATATGCCGCTTCTGTCCCTCTTTCAAATCATATTAATAACTAAAATTCAACGAAAGACGACTTTATGCTTTTTTCCACTGAGAGTGATATGATATTATGACAAGAATAGCAAACGAATTTGCAGTGTCACCATCCCTAAGACTGAATAGTCCATGTTTCAGTACCATAATATGTTTTGTTTACAAGCTAAGTTAAGCTCTTACCAAGAAAGTAAAACCGCAGTATAGATTTGTATCTTCGTAAAACGTAATGTTTAAGTACTTTGTGGATGAGAGCAAATCTTTTTATGGAATTATGAAGTGATTTATGCTTCGATTGGATATACCTACTCTGGACGGCTACATACTGAGTCTGATATAACTAATGAGTATCCAAATGTCTCCGAGGTTTGTACGCAAATAGTCCCCTTACTTCCGTAAGTAATATCTAATATATAAAATTCTCGTGTCACAGTTTTCGTTGCCATACTCCTCCGAAACGGCTTGACCGATTTTGATGAAATTTTTTGTGCTTATCCGGTATCTATGAGAATCGGCCAACATCTATTCTTCTATATCTATTTTTCATCCCCCTAAATGTTAGGGGTAGTCCACCCCTAAATTTTTATTTTTATTTTTTAAACAAAATTTTTAATTTCAATTTTTTATGATACAACAATACATACAATCCTCAATTTTCACCCTTCTACGATCAACCCTTATTTTTTAATAGCCATTTTAGTAATTTAATCATTTTTCCTCTCCGGTCGAAAACTGATCAATTGTTAGGCGATACGAAGTTCGCTGATTTTTTAGACAAAACTAGGAAATTATTTATATGGCAAAACAACGTTTGCCGGGTCAGCTAGTATTTTATAATTTAACAAATTAATTGTTATAATTTCCACGAATAAAGCGACATGTATCAAGTGTATTGAATCAACCTTGTATCGGATTATGATAATAGATATTCGATGATCGTTATTGCGCGAATTGGACAACAGTTTATCATATCACGGAATATTTACAAGATGACGTGGCCAGATATTAACTTCACTCGCGTGATATCACCTTCACGACTTCAAATCTCGTTATTTGGTATTTTTTAGCATTGAAGTACAAACTCGCTATAAGTATGTGATCTCATCATAAATAATTATCCTTATATATGAAAATGACTCCTCTTCATCTGTCCGAGTTTGTTTATTTGTTTTCTTAACTTGAGAACCTCTGGTCTTGATCAATAAAGCGAACTTTTATTTGTATTGTATGTCATTGATGCCAGGATTGAGAGCCAGTTCTATCTTTCTTTTTCTTCTCTCTTTCTTGGCCGGCAACGCATCAGTGATGCCTTTGGTGTTGCTGATGTTCATGGGCGGCGATAGCCACTTACCATCAGGTGGATCGTCAGCTCGTTTGCCGGCTATTTCCATAAAAAAAATATAAACAATTAGGTAGCCGTAGTATCGTAAAGCGAAAAGAGCGGAAAGTACAGCTTGCAGAAACATTAAACCACTTACCGTTATACGAAGCGTCTCGTCAGCGTCATCGTCATTGTACGATACTTCCGGCCTGTGGTCGTTGCCTTAAGGAAAGTATCTACTTATTAAATTAAAATACATCGCAACAGAATTGAGATATCTTTTCAAGATTTTTTAGGTGTAATATTGTATGTTAGTAGCCGGCAAACGAACGGGTGTACCACGTGATGCAATGATATTATATGTATAGTTTAATATCATTGACGTGATGGCAAGTGATCATCGCTGCCCATGGACATCAGTAGCAAATACATCACCGATGCGTTGCCGCCCAAAAAGGAAGCGATGGACTATTATTACTTACATACTTATATGTATAATGGCATTGTAATGGAGTATAATGTAATATAATAATTTCCTGGTTTAAGATAACTGATATTGTTTTATTACAAATACAATGATTTTCTTGTCCAGTCGATGCCGCCCAAGTGATCATAAACTTGAACATTGTTTTCTGAAGATTGCTGAAGAGAAAACCTAGTAAAGTAAGTGGAATTTATGGTGGTATCACGATTATGTCGAAGAGTAACACACAAAAATAAAATGTCACTAATTAAACGAGGCCAATAAGTAATCTATACTAATAATAAAGAGGAAAGATTTGATTGTTTGCATTGAATAGGCTCCGAAACTAAAGAACCGATTTGAAAAATTCTTTCACTGTTGGGAAGCTACACTATCCCCGGGTGACATAGGCTATATTATTTTTTTTTACTATTTTTCTTGAAGCGAAGCGAGGGCGATTTCCTAGTAACTAATAAACTTAATCAAAAAGTAATAAAATTGAAATCCAAACAACATCAGCTCCGTCATTAATGTGATTATATAACGATGACACATTTTTTGTTTTCGACACCAGATCGATATAATATATCATATAGGAACTATGACGATGACTCATAGCACTTTATACTCATTATAGGAACTCATAGTACCACTATCATGAACTCTGATGAGTCAGTGACTCAAGGAAGTATTGATTGTAAACCTGATCAAATATGAATCGACAATCGTAATTAATTACGAAGTTTTTCTTGGATTTCAGTACAATAATATCAGGCTGAAGTGCTCGCATTCCGGCGGCTTATGTCGATTAAGTTGAGCAACAACGGACGCGGTTGATAGGTTGATTGATGGGTGACCGTTTGTGGCAAAAACTTCTTCGTGTTTCGAAGGGCACGTCAAGCCGTCGGTCTCAATTTTATCGTAAGATGGTAGTCGTTAAGCCATACCGAAAGACTACAGGCACGGTAATCTACGGGTGGCATAAAACCTTCCGACACATTGGGTTGGCCACTAACCCCTCTAACAATTCGCAGTGTTTGCATTGGAGCAGCGTGGAGTATGCTAGACCTCCTCAAGAGAAGAAACTCGTGCTCAGAAGTGGCCCGTTAGTAGGTTGAAGCCAATAGCTAAGCTGCATGTGAAAGTCTAGTCGTATAACTGATAAAGATCAAATTTTGAGTTTTCAAGTATTTAACACGAGAATTACTTACTTGTGTTGGCAATCTAATTATTCATGTGCTAATTAGTGCGAAGTTGTAGGTAATTTAAACCTCAACCGAATTTTTTTATTAGTTTTTTGAATTCCGTGTGATACATGGATTGACCACATGATATTGTAAGAAAATGTGATTGTTTTATCCAACTAAAATTAGTTCCATTTTGAAAAATATATTTTAGTATTTCCGAAACGATATCGTAACTGCATTTCATATTTTCTAGTTGACGATGGTTAAGACCACAAAAACAATGCATTAATAATTAGACACATTCGGTCCACTGATAAAGTAGATTTTCCACTTTCCCGATACAACTATTTGAAGATAATAAATAGGTACTTAATGTGAAGATCGCGCATCAACGTCAACGTCAGCGTAAAAACACTGATCTGTCATTCTCATCAGAATTTTCTTAGCGTAGTGGATGGTACACGCCGGGTATCCACTAGTATTTACATAAATAAATGATAAACATCAAAGCCATGAACAATATCAACATCATTATAAAAATAGTTAAGTTAGAAAGGGTCTGTAAAAGTTGAGTTGAGCCAAATACTGCCACCACTTCGAAACAAGTCCAGAAACAATTTCCTCACTGGAAAATTTAAATATTTTTAATGGAATCTCCCACATTAATTTATTGACTCCATAAGAGTACATTAGGATACACAATATGCTCTAATTTTAGTATTACTACGAGGAAAACAACAAGCAATGAGCAAATAAATACGATTTACCGTAACATAAAGTGTAAACGAACAATTCCATGAAACAGCCGATATCAAGGCTACACAGGATTTTAAAGCTAAATAAATTGTATCATTGAGTTCTATGAACTTGTCCTAAGACGTAAATCCCATAACTATCACGTAGAAGTCGCTGCTTCGTCACGTAATCACGTAACTTTTACTATTTTTACGTCGTGTAAACGTCTTACATCTGATTATAAAGGTAATATAATAAAAAGTAAGTATTGGGAGAGTCGTGTCCATTGGTGAATGATTTGCCATGCCCCCTTGCTACTTAGATTTTGATATTGTTTGTTTATTTACCCAAATATTTCAGAAGTCCAGAAGACTAATGAAAGACGTTGAAGAATTCATAAGAATTTCATTAAATCAATGCCGGGCCAGCTTATTTGATCTGCTTAGGGCTATAGATAACGGCAAACGTACTCGTGAGACATGAAATTAAGTCTAGACAGTAACCCCTAGCAGCGATAGCGATAGCCTAGGGCTTTGATAGACGGTTAGACGGTCTCATGCAAGGCCTGGCAATTCAAATCCTGCATCCCCTAATAAATTATTTGCCGTATCATCATGTTTTTATTATTTGTTGTGGTGAAGAAAACGCGAGGAATATTGTACGACAAGTCTTGACCACTCGGTAAAAAAATATCGACCCCAGCATTATATGTATTGTAGAATGTAACTAGAATGAGAGTGTTTCAGTCAGAAGTCATAACATCATTACCAAAGCAGGGTGACATGACGGAAGGAACCAGACCTTACTGCAGCAGTCAGTAGTAGGTATACAAAACTAATCCACAATTTATTTTTGAACTGCAAATAATGAAAGTTTATTTAAATTTTCCTTCTACTTAGGTATTACGGTTTAATAATAAACGTTTGAAGTGTCGTATCATTTCGAGAATCACATATTTCAGTACAAACGTTATCAACAAGGTTTGTGAGCTTAGAGTAATAATATTACACTAAGTTTGTGAGGAAATAGATACAAATATTTTTAATATTTTTATGCTAGGTACGTGTTTTATACTTTATTACTTAGTATGTGAATTAAGTAATAATCGAAATAAGGTGAAACATTTTGATTTCAAATAATTATTACGAGCGGTTTCGAAACATTGTTTGTAATTGTTGTGGTCACATAATTACGGAAAATCGACCTTTTGGTTTATATATATCCTGCGTATTTTGTGTGTAACCAAATATGTAAATTATTAACATGCCATTTAACTATAGGTACGAAATAATTATGATGTGTCAGGAAAACAATTCCTTTAATGCAGACCGTTCAACACAATATGTTACAGAATATGTCAAAACAAATAAAAAACAATGAAAGTAAATAAAAAATCGACAATATTAAATTGAGACGTGTATAAAATATATTAGATCAGTCAGCTTTGGTTTCCGCGAGGGACGTATGGCGAAGTCGGTGAGTGAGGGTGTGTGAGTCAGACTCAGATGCACGAGCCCCAGCGTGACGCATAGGACGCACCCCCACTGCACCGGGGTGAGGGGTGCAGAGTGCGGGGTGCAACCGGCGAGGGATGGGGTGAGGGCACGGTATAACCCGTAGATGAGTTTCCCATAAACGTTCTGTAGTTAAATGCCTATATCACGAGAATCTGTAAAAAAAGCTCCTGCTCACTAACTTTTATACTAACTGACTAATGTCATTCTAATGTGAGAAAATTGCGCCTTCAAAAGTATTCGTTTTCAACAAGAACCATTTCGTCAAGATTCAAACCCAGACGAATCTTGGGAACCGATTTTAAACACAATTATTAAAACAAATGTGACAATGACTTTAGCGAAAGTTGGGATAGTAAATAAATATTTTAACCATAAGATGAACTTTGACAATAATCCCACCTGATGGTAATTTTTGATAGTCTAGGATGAAAATCGCTGAGGTCCAGCCAGTGGGATCGATAAAGAAGGTCATCTTTTCCTTGGTCCAATCCTGTTCACTCTTAGAAACAACCATAAAACGAGGGTTGTATGAAAGTAAACTTCTACACAGTAAGTGTTCTTTACGAAGGGTGTAGGATCGATACCCGCAGACGGGCAGACTGGTGCAAAATGTTGATATAGATATAGCCGATAACAGACGCCTCCACGCGTCTGTCCGGTGCAAATAATATGAAATTCATTCGTGATTGCAAAGCCGCTGGGGTGGAGGAAGTTCGAATATTGAACGGGAATTAGGGAGCACATTTTATTTACTATATTTTCGCTTGAAATCACTCTTCGGTGGGCTAAGCCGCGGGCGTAATCTAGTAAAAAATAAAAACAACAAAATGTTTACTATAGGTAGAAATAATATGTAATCAATCTGTAAACTCATAGATTTATTATTTCCCAGTCATTAAATTTATCTATGGATAAACTTCAAAGAATTCCAAGACTGTTAATTTTAGGTGTAGATTTATCAGTTAGATTAAAATGTAGGTTTATAAAATCATTTGCTGATAAATAATTATCTTTATAACATTTTCGATATAATACGCACAGCCGATGTTACAAGGTTTTCGAACTACCCTCATTACCCTGAAGGTCGTTGGCCGACAGCTGTAAAGGTCGTAGCTCATCTACACGACACCGCTCCCACCCAACCAAAGTATGAGAATTCAAATATAGACTTAAAATCGTGCTCTGTAGGTGCACTTTACAGTAACAACAAATATTAGCAGCCCGCGCGCGGGAAGCAAGCTTACCGCAACCTTGCCACTCAATAGTTGCATCTACAGAGCACGATTTAAAGTTTATATTTGAATTCTCATACTTTGGTTGGGTGGGAGCGGTGTCGTTTAGATGGGCTACCTTTAGCCTGTAGGCTGTAGCGGCTGTACCGTGCGATGACCGGCATTTCAGGTTATTCCTCTTCACTGCTTAATTCATACCCCACACCCTGATAAATGGATCAGATTTATGTAATAATAAATTATTATTTTATCAATCAAATATCAAAATAATTATTTAATATAATAAAAATGGGTTGTTATAAGTTCTTAAAAAAATAAAATTACAATGGAGGTAGGAGGTGCACCTATATACACCATTTAGTTATACATTTTTATTTATTTATTTTTATTTATTTTGATAATATTTTCGAATCTCAAAGCATAATTATATTGGGTTATTTTATACCTACCGACACTTACAATACTTACATTTGAGTACAGTGACAGAAAAAATAATACTATTAAATTGTCTATACCTACATGTCTGGCAAACGAAGGATAAATATAATTAAGTTTCATTCAATTTCAGCCCTTAGAAGGGCGTCCCAAGAATCCAAGATATCGACCGAGACATGGCTACCCACGCTTTCGTTAAATTTGATCTCTACAAAATTTGTGATGAAAGTTAGTAGCTAATAATTAACATAGTTATAAAACACGTTACAGTTACATTTTAAATTAAATATGTTTGAAATTTAATTCTACCGCTGGTTAAATGGCGTATTTTACATAAAATTATGTAAATAAAATCATGTTGTATGCGGCTCATAAAATGCTTCTCCACTGGTTTTCTTTGTATCTACTTAAATGCCAGTATACTAAAACTGAAGTGATTTTTAGTTTGTTTGAAAGCGTTAATCTCTAGAACTGCAACAGAAATTGATTTGAAAAATTCCTGTGAATGATAGCATAATAGGTATATAAACTAAGTAATGCTAGATATTACGAATTACAATACACCTCTTAGTATGAGTATAAAATAACATTTCCAGAAGTTACGGGCATCAGCTCGTTTTAATTAATTAAGCATTGAAGTATTATTATACTAGCGTAAGTAATATTCTCTTGCGAACCTTACTAAATAATTAATGAGAATATCGGATACTAATATCCATAAAATATTGGATGAAAGTTGAACCATTTGAATAGCAAGTCTTTAGTAAATTATAATTGGGATCCAATAGTAAAAAGTGCATTACTTTTCGCAACAGCTATTCCGCACCTCGACTCCAATTACAACCAAATTAAAAATCATTTTGGGTGTAAATTTCCAAACTGCATATTTAAAAAGATGTAGGTTAAATATCAGTAGTCGGGAATGATAATTTACTTTAAAACCGCCGACTCATAGAGAAAGTTCTTATTCATCGTTCGTAGAGATGACTAACGCGAAACGGTAATGAGACAAGAAAGATCGTATGCACACGAAAACGTGTACTCTAATTAGTTCTTTACTCGATTTTAACTTGGAGAGATTCTCATCAAAATAATATGTAACCTACTAAACAAGTTGCTAAAAAAATTAAAAAAAAGAACTACTGCTACTCAAAATTAATACAGTCTGAAAAATCCGGTAACTTTGAATTTTAATGTAACTTTGAACAGTTTGAACAACATAACTTTGTTTCTATTTACTGTTTTAATTAACCTAATAAAATTTACCTATTCCAAGTTTATCTTTTTTGAGTGCTAATTAACACAGATTATTTTTCTTGAAACCAATCCCCCTGCCATGCGCCTACGTTACACTAAAATACAAAGTTACCCGGGTTGTAGTATTGATTAATTATTAATATTCTTGTGTAATTTTGAATGCATCAAATTTGAAAGAAAGAAGGAAAGAAAGAAAAGATTTATTTCTGACACACACAACGTTATTCAGGTAACTTATTTAACTTAATTATGACTATGTTACAATGTTCGCGTGTGTTGTGCCAGAGAATGGTACATGGTACCCACTCAGCGTATTGCCGCAGCGTTTGCAACGGCGCTGATTTTCAGTGGGCCCTTCTGGTGACTCACAGGCGACAATGTTTTTTTTTTATTTTTATAATTACCTACTAATATGTACTATTATGTTACGACGTTTATTATTCTTGTGAAGATAAGAGAATTATGTAGATGGTGATAGAAGGTGTGGGAATTTCGCGGAACTATTGGGTAAGTTATTTTAAAAAATATTTGGTATATTTACTTATATATTGACTTACTTTATTTAATTTAGTGTCAAAGATTTCGAATGGAAGGCTTTTGATTGTTTCTACCATAATTATAAGGCAGCTGTTGTAAAGTAAATATTAGAGTTTCGAATTCTTCAGTGGCTATAGGGTTTTTGGCTATTTTCTGGATGGCATCTAATGTGGGGTCAATGACATTATATACAAGACATGCCAACACGGCGCTAGAAGTACGCCAGTCGAATGTGCATAAGTATAGCGATTTCAATTCATACAGTTGATAGCTGCCGTGAGTGAGGCCGTCTTTGGGCCGTCTATAGTTTCACCAAAATGCCGAGTTGTTTTGAGATTTCGAAAAAATCTTATCTCCAAATTTAATAAAAATGATGGATTACATACCATAGGTAAGTACATAAAACGTTATGTTAAATATTGGTACTAATATCGAATATTTCTTTTTACTTTTACTGACTGTTCCGTACTGAATTTGTTAGTGTGCTAAGTGTGCAAATGTGTGCTATTTGGTCATAGATCTCGTGACGCGCTGTGACGCGAGCGACCTCGAGCGACAAACAAACACTAGCTGTCTTTTTCACTATTATTATGGTTTTAGTAGTGCCATCCCTTTTACATAATTTATCAATGTGTGATCGGTTTAATGAAACAAAAGATAAACGTGTGTGTGTTGAAGCTCGATCGGAACAGATTTTTTGGTTGATTTCTAAGGGCATAACGTATCTTTAGTTATAATATCATTGTGTGGGGTGCATAATGTCAATTTATAATCTTTACATTTTTGAAAAAACAAAACAGACAGAACAATTATAATATTATCGTCATTGTCGGTCTAGTCCGACGCGCGACGTCTAGACATTCAACTGCAAGTCTAGTATTTGTCTATTGTTGAAGGATCGATAGTCAGGTTTTTGTTATCACGCAAATAGTAAACTATGTACATATGGTATGGTATTGTCCACTTCTTTCTATTTGATTCAGTCACCAGTGTATCGCTATTAGATTAGATGGAATGCCAAGGAACTCCTTAACTACTTCAAACCAAAAGGAAAACAAATCTGGATGGTAAAAAATTTATCGGTAACGGATTTCTGCGATAAACTTCCATCATTACTTACTACAACAAAAAGAACCCTAGAAGGATAAAATTACATCATGTTCCGCTGACGCACCGAGTCACACTTGCGTGGCAGTGCGGTGGAACGCTCGGGCTAACCTTATCGTTATCACTGATAAACAGTTATTACTTCCTCTTATCACACCTTTATCAACAGTGTGCCTGCGCCCTTACCATATATGGTAATGAAAATTGAGCGAAGTCGCGATTGGCCGAATGTGTTGTTGCCGATAGTGTGTGAATTCTGATAAGACGGTTTTATATACTATATCCTCTCCGTATCTTACTCATTTCATGTTGAGTGCTGGACGCAGCGGCCGTTTAACTAGTCACTATTTAATAAATACTTAAAAAGTAAGTTTTTTAAATTATCTACAGAAATAAGTTGACTTGGTTGAACTGTAATATTTTTTTGTTAGTTTGAGATAAGTTGTGAACCTGTTTTGTGTTTCTTAAACGTGTGGTTGCGTTACGTTTGTGTTTTATCAGTTACGTAATTAATTTTATAGTGTTGCATAAGTGAGCGTGGAGTGAACAATTTTACATAATTTTTTCTTTTTAGTCAAGTTTTGTCTGACTGATTAGTTTTTAATATTTTTTAATGTGCAATAAATAAAAAACGTACCTATGTAATTTTATTTAGATTTTTTAATTCCAAAGACTATCAAAAAGATACATAAAGGAACTAGGTTAATATTTTTAGTGTTTAACGTTAACGTAACTCTGTGTTTTGTTTTTCTAGAAAAGTGAATTTTCTAGAAAAGTTTTAAATAAATACGTGTCTTATTAAAGTGTACGGCTAGTTCATATTATGTTTTGATAACGTTATGAATTGCATACTGCATACCTTGTCCTCTTTTAATTGTAGGTAATTTACATTTAACCATCTATTGTTCCATAAATTGTACGTCTTATTGCACCATTCTTATAGTTTATTTGTTCTTAAATAAATTTTAAAATATTAATAAGTTTGCAAACAGAATGAATAATTTTTTACAACTTTACAGCTTATTCAGACGATAATAAATTCTAGATATTTTAATTTAAGTAAATATATTTTATTTAAATTTATGTTTAACATTTTTATTTAGTGTTTTTTTTTTGTATTATTTTAGACTAAATCAAAATGTGCGACGAGGAAGTAGCCGCGCTGGTAGTGGACAATGGGTCCGGAATGTGCAAGGCCGGGTTCGCGGGCGACGACGCGCCGCGCGCCGTGTTCCCCTCCATCGTGGGCCGCCCGCGCCACCAGGGCGTCATGGTGGGCATGGGCCAGAAGGACTCGTATGTAGGCGACGAGGCCCAGAGCAAGAGAGGTATCCTCACGCTCAAGTACCCAATCGAGCACGGCATCGTCACCAACTGGGACGACATGGAGAAGATCTGGCACCACACCTTCTACAACGAGCTCCGTGTGGCTCCCGAGGAGCACCCCGTGCTGCTCACCGAGGCGCCCCTCAACCCCAAGGCTAACAGGTATGTACTGCGGCACTAGCGCCTTCAATCTACCAGAGTTCCTTGCCCCTTCGCGACCGGCGCCCCAGACTGACCGCCCTCGTTTCGTTTCAGGGAGAAGATGACACAGATCATGTTCGAGACGTTCAACACCCCCGCCATGTACGTGGCCATCCAGGCGGTGCTGTCGCTGTACGCGTCCGGTCGTACCACCGGTATCGTGCTGGACTCCGGCGACGGCGTCTCCCACACGGTGCCCATCTACGAGGGCTACGCCCTGCCCCACGCCATCTTGCGTCTGGACCTGGCCGGCCGCGACCTCACAGACTACCTCATGAAGATCCTCACCGAGCGTGGCTACTCGTTCACCACCACCGCTGAGCGGGAAATCGTGCGTGACATCAAGGAGAAGCTCTGCTACGTGGCGCTCGACTTTGAGCAGGAGATGGCCACCGCCGCCTCCAGCAGCTCGCTCGAGAAGTCCTACGAGCTTCCCGACGGCCAGGTCATCACCATCGGCAACGAGAGGTTCCGTTGCCCCGAGGCCCTCTTCCAGCCCTCATTCTTGGGTATGGAAGCCAACGGAATCCACGAGACCACTTACAACTCGATCATGAAGTGCGACGTGGACATCCGTAAGGACCTGTACGCCAACACAGTACTGTCCGGAGGTACCACGATGTACCCCGGCATCGCCGACCGAATGCAGAAGGAGATCACCGCCCTGGCTCCTTCCACGATGAAGATCAAGATCATCGCGCCCCCGGAGAGGAAGTACTCCGTATGGATCGGAGGATCGATCCTCGCCTCCCTCTCTACCTTCCAACAGATGTGGATCTCGAAACAGGAATACGACGAGTCCGGCCCCTCGATTGTACACAGGAAGTGCTTCTAATTTGCCAAGTGAGACTATACCTAGCTTAAGATGATGCCCCATACCGAGACCCTGAACGGGAGGCTCAAATTACGCTTGTGATCTATCGTTTAAGTGCAGTATTTAATAGTATGTAAAGTGTCGTAATATGCATATTACGTAAACTAACGGATCATATCCGTTCGTGACAAAGATTTTTGATTAATTTATTAAAAGTTACTAACCCATGTTTTTAATAAAATAATTTATACCGGTATAAAATACTGAAGTTTTTTTTCTTTTCTACAGTCTACAGACGTTTACAAAGCTACCAAAGTCACGTTTTGAAACAAAAATATTTATAACTTTTCGCATAAATTTTCCAAAATCATTCAAATTTTAAAGGAATCATCAGTTTTTGTAACTTCAAAGTTAACTTCAAAATTAACTGAAGCTTCAAGTTACAAAGTTATGTTACAGGTTACAGCACTACGTTCTATGCCTATCTACTCCAGTAGTGCTATGTGTACTTGGTGCGTTTCGCTAGCTATAATTATGTACTCTAGTCTAGTTAGCCAGCGCCAGGATCAATATTTCAAGGCGTATTGCGCTTAATAACGTAATGGAGGTGAAGGATGGGGCGGCCATTACCCGCGCTGTTCAGCTGTTGCCGCCGCGCCGTTGCCAGCCACGCCTTATACATTTGTTTAATTAATCCATTTACCTTGCTTGGGTTCATGAAAAATAATAATTAGATAAGATTAGGTAGGACTAGAAACGAATTTTCAAATGTTTTGGACTTTCACGGCCTATCAAATACTTCTAGAAATTCATTTTGACTTTTTTCTCTTACTTTTCGATGTAATAATTACGAATCAATGACTTAGGGAACATACCAAAACCACGTGCCCCATTTAGGGGGGGGAGGGGGGTCTTCAAAACACCACGATTGGTCACAGAGTGTGGAGCAACCATTGCGCCACAAAGTCGTCAAATATAAGCAAAATTATTATTTTTTAACTCTGTTTTTGCAAAAAAGTATTGAAAACCGTATTTATCAATTACCACGTGAAAACTAGGGGGGAGGGGGGGGGTCTTCTCATATACTACGGATGGTCACGAAGGGGGGGAGGGGGGTAAAAAGTTGGAAAAAATTGGTTACGTGGTTTTGGTATGTTCCCTTATGTGTCCTTTAATCAGGTGCAGATTACCGCATCCAATTATACATTAAATTAATTTTATAGCGTATAGCGTATTCGTGATTACGTGCAGTATACGGTATATTAATTAATTCAGAATTAATTAACGGTGAATGAGAACTTGACCAGCATGTAAAATCTGTTAATCGACTTTAAAATATTTATAGGGTGTTTATCATTTATGAATATTTTGGCCACGGTACGGTACACGATAGTTAAATTACATACAAATTAAGTTACATTGGAAATATACCTAGTTAAGTTGTCAAAAATCTGTACAAAGGTAGTCCTGATAGTCCTGATAGATTCTCCTGGTGTAATAAAAAAAACACAATATATATTTTTTGTAATTTTTATTAGTACTTATTTAAATTTAAAATTCATTTATTTTCAGAGACTGTCATACATCTGGGTTTTATTAATGCTTAAATCCTTAATTTTTTACGGTTAATAATAATATTATAATAGCTAAATAATGCTAATACATGATTTAATTTATTAATGTAGCACTTACCCAATAGCTACTTACTTTTATTAGGAGTTAGGAGTTATTTGTTAGGAGGAGGTATGTACGTGGCAATAATAAAACGAACACAGGAAAACCATATTATTGTGGTCAAATAACACGTTAAATATAATAACATCGAGGTTGTAATTTATGGTATTGGTAACTATAAATAAATAAACATTTGTAATTCCCCTGGCCATTTTCCTATGTCAAAATTAATTAGGTAAGTACTTTAACGCATATTTTTAAAAACTTTAAACATTATTTGACGACGAAAAGTTTATTAAGAAAATATTTGTTCTACATTAATAAAAAAAACTACACTTACAAGTGAAAAAAAAACTGGATATCTGTCCCCTGGCAACACAAAGAACAGCATTTGTCACCTGGGTATCATCCTGGGTCACAGAGATGTCAGCAGAACGATGCAGAATCTACTGTTTTAGGACTGTAGCAGCAGTAACTGGTATAATGCCCCCTGCACGTTTTCGGTGTATATTAAAAGCACCGATATAATTAGAACGCCACACCTCCTAACCGTCTGGCTGGCGTCTGGTGCTGAAGTCTACGTCATATGTGTTCAGCTATTCCTGGCTCACTCCAGTGATACTCTTCATGTGTAAAGTACTGTACATCATACGACCTATTACAACACGGTATGACGACATTGATTGTATTTTTGATAGCAATAGAGTTCCGAAGTAAAATCGGAATCTCATCAAAAACATAAATATGAAATGAGAGCCATGTTCAAAAAAAAGAATTGAGATCTACATGGGTGCCAAGTTCTGTGTAGAAAAGTCGAAAATTTTATGTAATTCAAGCTCTACATTTGACTTGGTTAGTTTTCATTATTGTTATTATTGATGGTATTGTTGATCGAAGCTATACATACATTGTGCTACCAATGCTACCATTTGCATTGTTATAATTTGAATGACAACTAACTCTCCTAGGAATTTGCAGCTATTGGCAACTCGGAAGATATAGAACAATAATCCAATTACATAATAATAATATAGTATCAATAATATTATGAAGTTGTAACAAGGCTGTCTGTATACTCGTAACTTTATTTAAAATAAAGGGTTTTGAGTTTGACAATAATTAGGGCCTAGGGACATGGACAGGGCAGGAACATGCACATAATAATATTTATATTTCTCTAGAAAGGTCTCCCAAAGATGAAAATAATGGCGAAAAAATAACCTCATTTACCCAAAATGTCTATAAGATGTAAAGGATGGTAAGTCACATTTTTTGGGCAAGTCCAAAACGGTCCATTGAAAACACCAGACACATGTGACGTCATTCGTGCTGCTCTAATATGCGTAATTGAGAAATTTGTTCGAGAGCTATATTAAATATTGCGTTTATGGGAATGACCTCATAGCAAAAGTTTCTTTTATTTTTGAGTATTATTTTATGGTATTATTATTTTTCAAATTTTGTCGTACTTTCAAAATGGACTTGCCCAACCGACATTAATCAAGCAAAAGATATCGATTCCAAATCAAAAATAAAAAAAATTGTGCTGCACTTTATTTTGCAGTTAATTACTTAACCACTTATTACATATTTATCAAAATCTACTGCAAATGCATGTTCCCTGTTGTCCGATCGGAGAACCCACCGAGGGTTCTGCTGTATCACCCAGATCAATCCCAATGCTTAGGTACTCTCATAGTGATAACTAATACCTAGTGGTATTTTAAGCTATCTTTCATATCCAGTCCACCCTCCATTCTTGAATCGAGCATTTCATTAAAAAATCGATCGAAATGTTCTTTAGTGTTTTGGTTTCAGTATCAACGAATCAAAAATAATGTGGGGTCTCAAAAATCATATAATACTTATTATACAAAAACCCATTTAGTCTTTAATCTAGTATAGTGAAATATAAACTTGATGCAAAACACAAAAATACACCTATTACCGGTCGAGCGGTCGTTCCAACCAGCCTTGGCTGCACCCGCCACCCGCCAGCCATAGTGTCTGACCTTCGTCTATCGAACCGATTCCGAAGTTATGTGTCAGCTCCGAAGAATGTGAAAATATCTTTGAAATACATCCATAAAGAATCCATAAAGAACATGGAAGGTATAGTTTAAATATTTATCGCGCAATCACTCAATAGGAAATGTTCCAAGTTAACACTACCTCATACCTACATATTAACTTGGGTAACTTTGAACACGATATTTTCTTTGGCGAGGGGTTTTGTTTGTAAAAATAACACGTTCATACTTAAATAAAATAAATTGTTATTTTATATTTTAGGTCGAATAAAATTAAAACAAAAAATAGGAACCCAGCGCATCTAAGGTTCTAAGTTACATTAAATTCAAAGTGTATGTTTGTTGCAGTAAGTAAGTTAACGTTTTGTATAACAGATCAATTATGGAGTATAGGGGTAATATCCATGAAATCAATACCGCCCCATAACCGTCTATGTAAGTTGTTTTGAATTTCATTAGATATAAGTTGAATCCAAAAAAAATTTTTTTTTTTAAACGCTTTTATTTCAATTTTTTTTTTGATTTTCGTGTATTGTCATCGGAAATACACATGTCTGCCAAATTTCATCAATTTTCATTAAAGGGAAGTCATTCAAATTAACGTTACAAGATTTGATCCTCCGAAGTGAAGCTAAATATAAACCTTATTGCCGTGTAAATAGAGTAGCATTTTGATCGATTTGATGCGTTGATGCTCCGAAGTGAAAGTAAATAAAAGCGTTTAAAAATTATGCCAGATTTTACCATAAGTTTATTTCGTGTTGGGAATTATGATATTGTGCTCTGTCAGATTGCTCACCAAATAGAGAGACTGTATGGGGTGCAAATAATGAGTCATACATAAGTGTCGTTGAGTCAACGATGAATCACATTTTGTTATGCTATTTTATTTAAAAGAATTGAATAACAATACAATACTTACCAATGTTTGTGTCGAGTTAGATTAAAAATTTTATGAAAATGCTTACTTTTCTTTTCATTGTTATTTTTCTGAGGTTACTTTATTGTCGATGAAATGTTGAAAATAGCAATTTTTAGAATAGCACTGGCGGAAAATTGTTGTTATAAGCTACCTAATTAGTTTTTCCGAATAACATAATAATACAGTAAATAAAAATCGCCTAAAGAGCAATGACGATGAAAATGTAGTTATTATAGCGCGTGTAAGTCCAGAACCTATGAGCTGGTAGGTGTTCTCAATCTCAAGCTTTAAGGTCGTAGCTGACTTACACGACACCGCTCCCATCCAACCGAAGTATGAGAATTCAAATATAAACTTAAAATCGTGCTCTGTAGGTACAACTATTGAGTGGCAAGGTTGCGGTTAGCTTGCTTCCCGAGCGCGGGCTGCTCATTTTTGTTGTTACTGTAAAGTGCACCTACAGAGCACGATTTTAAGTTTATATTTGAATTCTCATACTTCGGTTGGATGGGAGCGGTGTCGTATAAATCAGCTACGACCTTTACTGTCAAGGCTTATGACCTCCCTCAAATGACCATAAATGATCTAAGCCTGGCTCACACCACTCACGCACTCATTACTTCAAAGGCGTGTTGCGATGCGACACGAGCAGGGTGATCTAAGAACCCTCGCTCTGAGGACCCTCGTGGCACTCCAGCGAGGGTCAAGGGCGGAGGGGCCCATCGATCGGGCCCCGCGCCCCACACTCCGCGAAACTCGTCTGGGGTCTGGGAGGTATGGTAATATACGCACGGCGCCGCGCGGCGTATTTCCGAGCTATAAATTAATTTGTATCGGATTATGTAGTAATAAGTGCCTCGACGACTGCATGTATATTGTGCACGTTATACAAGATTTATTATAGCTCGTTATTACCTTTTAAAAACTAATGACGTTTTGAAGTACATATTGAGTTCTGATCTGATTATTATTTTATAGGTGCATAGTTACTGCTTCTAAGGGTGCTGGGTTTTTTTAATTAACTGTTAACTAAATTGACTATGCAACAACAAAGTTTTAGATAGCGATTTCCAACTCCAATGACTCTAATAGTACGATAAAGTTTATAAATGATTTTACCTCCCTCTGAAACAGAGTGTACCTAAGACTTTTACTTTTAACTTGAATAAAATCCATCTGAAGTTATCTTGGCTGTCAGCCAACACACATGAGAAAAGAAACCACCTATTGAAATAAGTACCTACCTAGAAGTTTTTATTTTGTCTGACAACTTCTCATTTATCTCACAAGTCACAGGATAAGCAAACCATTGAAACGGAGAACGGACGTAATGTTCCCAGAATACGTATTATTCCATAAAACAATGGGAATATTTTTAATATGTATTTTAATTTACTAGCAATACGGGAAACAGTAAATTACATCACTTAGTATTCAAACAATGCACATCGCATAGTTTAACATATTTATTCGCAATTCCGTAATAATTTATTCACTTTACTAACTCTCTCGCTTAGAATAAGAATAAACCTCTCTCGCTCCCATGCTAAGCAGAAAATATTAATAATGAGAATACTTTTATTACTATCGTAGACTTAAATCCGTCGTAGTAGACTTAAACTCGTAATAAAGGTACTTAGACCAAGTAATAACAGTAGAGGTTCAATCCTAGTAAGGGGTTACTTTCCCTGAAGAATTTGTAAACGATATATTTAATTGCGGTTATCCAACCGTTATACAATTATCAGGAAGTAATGCAACAATTAGTAGTGGGCCATTAATGGGTTGAAGCCAAGCCAGGCCAATGCAACAATTATGCAATGATGGAAATACATAATCGTATATTGAAACATCTATATCCTGATATCGATAATTATAAGCGACCGAAAGCAACATTGGAAGTGGTCGGTAGTTGATTGATCCGTGATCGTTAGTTATGTACAATGTAGCAAACTGCAACATTATTGAGCGGTTGAACGCTTCCGAACTCCCTAGGGCACGTTAAGCCCACTATGGTTACTATTAGATATCAATCGTTTACTCATGTCGAAGGCCTCTCAGCGGGTCAGCGGCATGAGCTGTAGTACCTGCCAGTCCACGTGAAGAAGCGTGGTGGCGTGAGAGATATGTACGTGCTCTTTAGACTTTAGAGGGCCATAAACATTTTAAGAAACAAACGACATACGACAAACTTGATGGTAAGTGAGCAGTGTGGACACAGTCACTTTTGGACCTAAGTAACACCGAAGACATCATCGATAAATTGCTGGCCAAAGTGGAAGCAATAGGGGAGGTTGACTTGGCCTCAACGATAGATCGAGCCCCTAACGCCCCCTACCCTAACCTCGATAGTAGACCTACATTAGGGTATGATGCGTAAAGTTCTCTATTATTGCACGAGCGTGTTAGCGCCCGAGTAGGGAAACTCAGTCTACGACACGTTTTCGCACTGTGTAAAAAGGGCTTAAAATGGCGGCGCTTCACCCTCCACCGCGCGCGATGCATCACTCACTGTCCTCGTTTATGATATGAATTCTTTGATCCTTTAGCTATCCAGTGGTATCATTTAATTTTGGATGTAGATGACAGATTTCAAAATACAATACCAAAATGGAAATCGTTGTTATGTAATGTTCCGGGGTTAAACATGGTCCTTCGAGCCGGATACAACAAATCCGGATTTGTTGTATCCAAAAAAAATATTTTATTTTATTTCCAAAAAAAGCAAAAAAACCGTGACTGAAGTGTGGGTTTAGGCAGTGGCGGATTAAATGTCGACGGCGCCCTAGGCAAGCAGTTCATCGGCGCCCCTTGCTCTTTGTTATGGAGTTGTTTTTTTTTCGAATGCACTGTTGCTGTTGACCCTAGCGGTCTTTACAGCTTCAAGCGAACAGGTGGGCGAGCTTGGAAAGGCTCAGCCAAGAAGACAAAGCGAGAAGGGAGAACTAGCTCTCCCCCTACGAAGAATAG
This sequence comes from Thymelicus lineola, assembly GCA_963932265.1. Lineage (NCBI taxonomy): Eukaryota > Metazoa > Arthropoda > Insecta > Lepidoptera > Hesperiidae > Thymelicus > Thymelicus lineola. Next base: position 4,086,147 of record OZ010691.1, read on the forward strand.
GGGATGAGAACGACCTAAGGACACCTCCTTAAATTTTTAATTTTGAAAATTTTCGTCTTGCTACGGAGCGATATTTTACTCTTCTTGCTTATAGAGACTACTATAGAGCTTATATATTCTATATGCTTATAGAGGCTTCTTGCTTATGGATAGAGTCACCTTAGAAAGCAGCCCGGTTTCTTGCATTTTTGATGTGCTCTCTGAATGACAGTCGCGGGTCTGGTGCCGCGACAGCTCTTGAGTCTAGGGTGACGCCGAGATATTTGACAGATTTCGCCCAAGATATGGTTAAATAATGAAACAGGGCGGATCATTTATCTATGGGTGGATCTGTTAAAGTTGAACTGATCTTTTTCGGGATTAAACTCTATTCTTCATTTCCTAAACTGCTCACCTATGGCGGTGGTTGCGGCTTGGAGGGTTGAAGTGATGTTGGCAGGTATAGGGTGAGATTGGCTGGCAGGTGTATTTGGATGTCTAGTAATGTTTCTAGTTTATAAAGTATAGAGTAAAGGGGAAAGGGCAGATCCATAAGGATCTACGGCCGTTATTGTGTGGATAGAAAAACGTGAGTCCTCACCTCTGTATCGCAACTTGTGATTCGTTAAAAAGTCTCGTATGATTTGCAGCAATCTGGCACTCCCATTTGGTAAAGCTTATATATTAAGCAGCTGTACCTACCAGACAGTCGAACGCTTTGGTTACGTCAAAGAAGAGGGCACCGGTGCCTCTGGTAGGCCTTTTGTAACTGAGGCTGGTTGGGATGTGCTCCGTTATGCACAATACACAATAGTGATTGACTCTGAAGCTGAAATGATCCTTTATTAGGAGAATCTTGCATAGGGCGACCGCCTTGATACGGCTACGCGCGGCTGAGAAGTATCTTTTCGTAGATTTTTTCGAACGTGTTAAGGAAACTGATAGGACGATAGCTCGAAGGCTGATTCTTGAGTTTGCCGGGCTTATGGATGCCTATCACTTCTGCCTCTTTCCAGGCGTCTGGGATGATACAGTTAGATAGTAGAGCAATTAACAATAGTGTATGTAATGATGTCCATAATTATAATGATTTTGTCAAGAATCGAACGATGTAGGTGTAATCTAGTCGACGAGCGTGGTCCATTTTAGAAAAAGTAAGCATAATTTCTCGTCAAAAAATTCAGTCCGTGCGCGCCCCTTTGTAATGAAGCGCCCCTAGGCATGTGCCTAGTTTGCCTTAAGGATAATCCGCCTCTGGGTTTAGGTCAGTACTCAGTAGCCAGTGCTCAAAACAATATTTTTAGTAACCAATGTGACAAAGAAAATTGCTATTAGGTATCTAATTACGCATAGCAACCAACGCCCACTCTAGAACAATGTGGCTACTTAAAAGACATTGTGTGCATATGAGACTTGCTGACTTTAGCGCACGGATCCATAATTATGCACTGTTCAATGTATACTGTCACGACACTTGCGTGTTGATGACAATTCGTCACTCGCCAGTCGCCTCGCTACACAAGGTTTCCCAAACGTATGGTAATGACTCAACACGATACGTATTCAAGACGAATAGAATTTACAATAATGTCACAATACATTCTTTTATATTATAATTCAACGCGTTGTGTTGAGTTTCCTCCGGTGAGTCACTGTCGAGTCGATCCAAGGTTTGCGAACGGAAACCAGCTAGGTTTATCTTGGATCTGGAAAATATGGTTCTGTTCTGATGGCAGACTGTCGACTAATGTAAGATATGCCCACTTAAAAAAAATATTAAAACAAAAACAAAGAACCCAACTGCGTAAAAAAACGAAAAAGAAAAAAATAAGCCCAGTAGTCTAAAATGTTGTTAAAAGTAATACTGAATAAATAAGATTAACATTTGGGACTCATTCTTCAACAAATCAACATTTTACTTCAACAAATTTTATTAATTTCTCTATCGATGGAATATTTGATTTGAACTAATTTCATTAATTTCTCTATTTTAATTAGAAATAATTCGGATCTTTTGAGTTTCTTAAGTACATACATACATATTTTATCTCAAACGCTCACTATCAAGTTTCTGTCCCGGTTCGAAAAAATCGTAGATCCAGGGCTGGTCACGAATGCTTTGAATTTCGTTGCCGGGGTCGCCCGGTCGTTTCCCCTTCGGTTGCCGAAATCTCCAATACGCCCGCCCTCCCACGCACTACAGTCAGCGGAGTGTTTTGCAGAGGGTTCCATTATTCCACGAATCTGAATCAATAATTTGGGGTAGCGTGTAGAAATGTAGGTACTAAGCAGGTTACCTATGTTCTCAATAATTATCAAATTGCTGGCTGTTAAAATAGTTACTTAACTGAGTACTTAATAGGTATTACCACAGAAGACATAACAGTACATAATAGTAGTATTACATAAATAAATGTTATAGGTAGTATCAAAGATATTATATTTAGTTAAACATCTTTGGGTAGTATAGGTACCAAATAAATAAATAAAATAAAGCAATAAGTAGGTACAAGCTACTTTTAGAAAAAAGAGAAAAATATTAAAACTAAGATGATCTGAAACCTACTGCTACAGTGGGACTAATGGGGGGGGGGGGGGGGGGGAGTTTTCTGGTTCGAAATTCGAAAGTAAGGCAATTCAAAGAGATACTGTTCAATAAATCATAGGCTACATTGCTTTAGACATAATTAGTTACCTACCTCTCTAACTATACCTAATACATTATAATATTAATATCATCGCTTATCATACAAAAATGGAATGCACAACAACACATTTTGACGGGCAATCAGTAATCAGTCGGTTTCAAACCGTTCAACAGACTGTAATCAGGTTCTGTCCTTGACCCTCGATCACGGACCCCAACTCGCAGTCGTTGGGGCCATTAGACAGAGGGGTCCGTGGCTGACTCACCACTACTCACTACTGGACTGACGCTGTAGTAAGTAGTAACGCAATAACGCATGCACGTTCGAAAGACATGACTCAGTCTATAACTGGTAATGGTGCGACGATTTCCGATAACCGGCTACATGGTAATATGTAACATCCCTCATACAACAGTTGGTGTCTGCAGTCATAGTGTTAACTTAACCCTCATTATCACATAAAAGTACTTACGGTTTGAAGAAAAATCGTAACTTTTAAACACATTTTAGATAAAATTTTTATTAATAAGGTATTAAGCATAAATTAAATATTTTTGCATAAACGTAATTACATCTACAACGTGTAAATAAATAGAAATAATACCTAAATACCTATCTACCTAGATGTAAAATAATAATATTATGTGATTAAATATTGTCGAATACAATTTAAATTCATCCAAGTCCAACGGAGAGGTTTCATTTAGCCTTAGGGTTGCTACCCGTACTATATTATAGGTATAGTATCGTGCTATATTTCAGTCAATTGTAACTGTGACTGAAATGTACCCGCAACGCAGCATTGGGAATTTCAGAACGAAACGCATTCACGTCGTTGGATCATGGATCTAAATTTCTCAGACTCCTATAATTATTTTAAAAATAATAAGACTGTTAACCAAAACTAATAACAAATACACATGGAAAAATAAATAATTAAAATATTAAAAATAAATGCGTACTATATTTTTCCTTGAAAATCCCAATAGTACTTACCATATTTTTTACAATGTTTTGAAAAAAATACTAGGTATTTTACCTTCAGAAAAGGTGGCAACCCTATTCAGCCTGCATGTTCAAGCTTTAAATTTTATTATATATTCTAAGCTTTCAATAATCATCTTCACAGGTGCATCTAAGTGAAAGTTATAAATAAAGATGTTGGTATTGAATTGACCAATGTTTAATTTGAGAGCTTAATTCATAGACCAGGTAGGTACACATTCTATTAGGTTTAAATTCAATAACCCTTGTGTAATCCAAATCCACCAATATTTAAATTGGGTTATTGTAGGTAATGTGGACCCTATTAAATTTTAATATTTATAGTTACTGAAGCACCCTATAATATACCTACTAGGTCTATCCTAAAGAACCTTGTAATGTTAATGGTATGTGTAGGTGCCTACATTTAATTATATTTTAATTTCTAATTAAAATACAGGACAACCAATGCAACACATGCATAATGCTGTGTCTGCATTTAGTGTTGCTCTGCTCAGGTATGCGGGAAGCCTCACGTGATAACAATCAGTCAGCAGATAAGGCATGCGACCATGACGCGACAAAAACTCGACTAATTTCAAAATACACTACAGCAAAGTGTATAAAGACATACAGAGCGCCTCCGTGTTTTAGCCAGGTTAATTTGCCTCCATGCAGGCGATATCGTATTGAATGAATCGTTTTGTTACTCCACACCACCACAAGAAACAATGTTATAAGTGTGCGTGCACCATGTACGTACGAAGACCGTTGCTTGCGCGAACCAATCACAGCCCAGAGTTTCCCTATGCCCATATATGGTAAAGCTGTCGGTTGTGGAGGGTGGGGAGGTCGGGCGAGTCCATTATTGATCGACATAAAAATATTTATAATTCCGATTTCAATTTTTGAAGGTTTGCTTGACATCTGACGTAGGTAAGCTACAAGTCACTTTTGGTAGGTGATTTTGTATGAATAGTTGTAAAAAGGCTATAAAATTCATTCAGATATAACACTCGCTGAGGTCTATCGGGCGAGTCCATTGTCGTGACGCCGGCGAACGAACCGGCGTAGTGAAGCAAATCGACCTCCGCAACCGCAAACGAGCGGGCGACAAAACCGGCTGTCCGGCATTTCTCACGAATCGGCAAGCGTTTGCTGTTGTATTGTCTTCTCTGCAACAATCGTATAATACCGGTAAGTGCTCTGATTTAATTGCTTTTCATCGTTAATTGATTAAAAAATAAACATCTCAGTTTCAAAACTAGATGTCCCTTCTGAAGTACCGAGGCTTAACGAAAAGTTACCCTAAAAATAAAATCAACCCCTGGATCTACTATGACAGTAGTGATTCAACCTGTGTATCTGTCTATAGATTTTATTATAAATGTCGAATGCAGTACTGCATCGCGTCCACAAGTACTCTTCGAATACTACTATGTATTGAGTTGGAACACTGCCAACTCCTTCGTAAATTAAACATACCTACCTGCATGTACGTAAATATTTGTAACTTTCGCTAAATGCATTTTGTATGCTTGATGATTTGCTCGGGTTTAAATTAAAAAAGTTGTCAAAACAAAAGTATGTACGTGTCTAGTTGGATTGCAAGTGTGTAATGTAAAGTCACTGGTCGGGGAGATCTCATTATCAAGTACTAGCAGTGCGCTATCAGCGGCAGGGGCGCGGGGTGCGGGGGGGACGCGCAGGCTCCCTGCAGCGCAATACCATATATGGTTACGAAAACTCAGGATTTCTGCGATTGGTGGAGAGGCAGCGGCGGGCGCGGGCTCGCGGGTAGGGGCGCTACGATAACCGGCCTCATTTATATACTCCGCGTGCCCCGAAAGGCGACATTCCACGAAGTGAGCTCGAGTAGAAGTGTTGTGCAGCACCACCGAGGCTGTGCAATAGAGATATTAATTTATTTATTTAATAGGACTATTTAATTAAAAGTAAGTCGATGCGAAGTGCAATCTTGTGTTTTTGTGCATGAATCCAGTGTAGAGTGTAATGAATGAGTGCAATCAGTGAGTGCGGTCAGTGACACGGGGTGGCGCGTGTGACGGGCGAGCCTCGGGAGCGACCCTGGCCCTAGCGCCGGTTGCGGTAGGGCGTGGTCGCGCTGACACCGGGTGGTCGGTCTGGACGGACCCACACCTATTCGACTAATTCGATTCGAAAGTAGAGAGATTCATGTTCGACTTTTACCGGTCGCAGAAATCTCCCTTCCATCTCGCCGCGTCGGCCGCCACGTCTTGCACGCTCACACCGTGTCTGTCGACCCAGCCTTATTTGGTCTTCGATTCCTTCGCCCACTGATTAACGAGCGCCCACTGTTTAACTTGTTAATTATGGGCATAGTATTTAACTGTTAAACGAGCATTGCGAGTGGAGAGTTTAGTTTAGAGAATTAGTTAATATTGGATCCTTCTGTTAAGCATTCAGAACGTAACGCTGAATTATTTTATAGTTTCAATTCAACTATAGCGAAGCTTTGCTTTCTTTTACAGACTAATTCACAATGTGCGACGAAGAAGTAGCCGCGCTGGTAGTGGACAATGGGTCCGGAATGTGCAAGGCCGGGTTCGCGGGCGACGACGCGCCGCGTGCCGTGTTCCCCTCCATCGTGGGCCGCCCGCGCCACCAGGGCGTCATGGTGGGCATGGGCCAGAAGGACTCGTATGTAGGCGACGAGGCCCAGAGCAAGAGAGGTATCCTCACGCTCAAGTACCCCATCGAGCACGGCATCGTCACCAACTGGGATGACATGGAGAAGATCTGGCACCACACCTTCTACAACGAGCTCCGTGTGGCTCCCGAGGAGCACCCCGTGCTGCTCACCGAGGCACCCCTCAACCCCAAGGCTAACAGGTATGTACTGCGGCACTGGCGCCCGCAACCTACCAGAGTTCCTCGCCCCCTCGCGACCGGCGCCCCAGACTGACCGCCCTCGTTTCGTTTCAGGGAGAAGATGACACAGATCATGTTCGAGACGTTCAACACCCCCGCCATGTACGTGGCCATCCAGGCGGTGCTGTCGCTGTACGCGTCCGGTCGTACCACCGGTATCGTGCTGGACTCCGGCGACGGCGTCTCGCACACCGTGCCCATCTACGAGGGGTACGCCCTGCCCCACGCCATCCTGCGTCTGGACTTGGCCGGCCGCGACCTCACAGACTACCTCATGAAGATCCTCACCGAGCGTGGCTACTCGTTCACCACCACCGCTGAGCGGGAAATCGTGCGTGACATCAAGGAGAAGCTCTGCTACGTGGCGCTCGACTTCGAGCAGGAGATGGCCACCGCTGCCTCTAGCAGCTCGCTCGAGAAGTCCTACGAGCTTCCCGACGGCCAGGTCATCACCATCGGCAACGAGAGGTTCCGTTGCCCCGAGGCCCTCTTCCAGCCCTCATTCTTGGGTATGGAAGCCTGCGGCATCCACGAGACCACTTACAACTCGATCATGAAGTGCGACGTGGACATCCGTAAGGACCTGTACGCCAACACAGTACTGTCTGGCGGTACCACGATGTACCCCGGCATCGCCGACCGAATGCAGAAGGAGATCACCGCCCTGGCTCCTTCCACGATGAAGATCAAGATCATCGCGCCTCCGGAGAGGAAGTACTCCGTATGGATCGGAGGATCGATCCTCGCCTCCCTCTCTACCTTCCAACAGATGTGGATCTCGAAACAGGAATACGACGAGTCCGGCCCCTCGATCGTGCACAGGAAGTGCTTCTAAGCTCCCCGCCGCCGCCAGCAGCAGCCCGCGGCCGGCTGCTCAACTCAGGCTTGTAATCTCCGTTAATTTAATTGTACGTAAGATATTATTGTAATTAAATCGTAATAGTGACGGCTGGAAGGAGCGCGGCGCCGCGGGCGCGCCTCGACCGCCGGCCTCGGTACTGCACTCGCCAAAGGATTTTTTGTAATCTCAAGAATGATGATTGTATGTGCTGAAACGGATAAGACTACTTTCTTACTAGGTCATTTATAAATTATAAAAGAAAATGAAAATACAAAAAAAAATCCGAAAAATTCAAACAACTCTTTTATTTCCTCCTGGTTTAGTTACGATACTTACGTTTCATTTCGCATCATAGCATTGAGCAATGAGCATACTGTTTAAACACACGCAATGTACGGGCAGGGCAATGCTCGACATTGACCCACGTACAGAAATAGAACATTATACAAATAGGTATCTAGATTGCAATAATAGCTTGAGTGAGTCAGTATGAAATGGGTGTCTTGGTGTAGTGAATTTAGGGAATTTAGTAACAATATAGAAAGCAAATACTCTTAAAATTTCATAAAGATGTTATAGCACAGATGACAAAAGACAATAATAGTACATAACAGTATAGGCAAATGTTTTGGGCCCACGGTTGCGATGCCTACCTATCTTAAGTGGCAGTTTTATTCCCATTTGTTCTACACGTTAGTCCTATCGTATAAACTAGTGAGAATTTTTTTTTCTCACTAGTTTACTGTCGGACTAGTGGAAATAAACCCTTCGAAGCATAATGTACAAAACGCAAAATGAACACAACACGCAAAATGTACAAAACGCAATAAAGCTGTATCTACCGCTTTGTTCCCACATTAACTTTGTGTCAATAATTTTTATTTTAGAATTTACGTAAGAATTTATTAAAATAATTTATTTTTAACTGGCCAGTTGAGAATTTCTTATAAGACTAAATAAATTCTTAACTAAATTCTAAAATAAACATAAACACAAAGGTAGTACTTTCTGAGATTTATACAATGCCACTTTATTTATGCATCTGAACTGAGGGCCCAAAACATCTTGATCCAGATGCATACGGGATTTAGTTACAACTCAAACCAAATGCCCATTTTTTTCATGTTCAGACGGTACCGTATACGAAAATTCGAATCCGTTTTACCTTTCAGCCGTTAAATGCATAGACCCAATGATATTATAAGATTGCATAGACCCATATACTGTTAAATGCACAAGGTTTCTAATTAGTGCTATTGCTGCAGTAAATAAAAAACAAAAATATTGCACCGTTTAGAAATTCTTCCAAGTTTGTAAATTAGTGCCTAGCACCATTGAAATATTATTACTAGTGTACCAGCGACATCAAATTAAATCTAAGGAATTAATTAATTATGACGAAATTCAATTTAATTCCGGTGACTGACTGGTTAAACAACTTTCTTGCAGATTTACTAATTGAATATTATACAAATAATTAGTGCTCTGGTTTAACTTTCATTCTGTTTTTGAGCGAAGTAACGAGAATCCCTCCTGTTTTGTATAGTTAAACTAGAGCATTATTTTGCTCCTTATACATATAGAACGACGTTAGACCCTCTAGCGATCTTAAAGCACTTAGCAAATTAATTCTGTAGGTAGGTTAGTCGTCACTCGTCAGAAAACAAAACGAGCTTCATTGTTTTTCAGTCCAATTTACGTGTTGTTCAACAAATCTAATTGTAAGTCGAGCTTGGCTGTAAGCTGCAGTCAACTGTGGTCGGTGGGCCTGGTCTGAAAGGTGTGCTTAAGGTTTGATGTTAACTGAGGTCAGAAAACGTTAACACAACTAATATTACTATCACGGACACTAGTTAGGTACCTATCTACTTGACTTGAGCTGTTCTACCCTTATCACATTTTTATCGAACCCTAAAACTATAGGTCCCTATCAAACAAGATGTACAGTCGCAAACCCAGCCCTCAAAAACTTTGTGGACATGGGTTGTTTCGGGTGCGAAAATTGGCCAAGTGTGTATATCGGACTACGGACTCTAAACTGGGTTATTTCCCATCAATACCTCACTAGCATACCTTGTCTATTAGGGTTGTGGACATGCCCAATACGCTCTTGAGGCTGTATCCGCACCTGAGGTGGTAGCCAGGCAGCTTCACGGAAAGATGAAAATAAAAGTCACAACCCCTAAATGGCCCACCGCTGGGCACGGGTCTCCGTTCACAAGGGGAGGGGATAATAATATTAGAATAGCTCCTGCTCCTGATCTAATTAGGCCGGTCGACAGAATTAAAATCCTTTGATGTGTCGAAGAAAGTGAAGAAACCGCCACACGAATCATTGTTTAATGTAATGGCGTTAACACGGCTACGCCCCTTTTGCGTGCCCACTGTTGGCCGCACCTGCCTTTGCCCTATGTCATTTTTGACGCGTTAGGACGCAGCTGGAGCAAGGCCATTATGGGAAGCCTGGTGGTAAGGCGGGCCAGCTTCTGCCGCCTCTTACGACACTCGTGTGGCGGCATGTGATTGGAGTCAGTAGCTAAGACACCCCAATACGACTACATTGTAGTTTGTACTTCATAAATAAATAAAACAATTTAAAGAAATTAAAGAACGTAAACTTTTATTACATCTTTATTTCTGAACATTACAAATACTTCGACACAAATACGTTTCAATCGATAGCTAATACGAGTAAAATAGTTAGAGTTAAAAACAATGTAGGAGTCAATAGCGACGTTGTACAATATACTTAGTCCTTTATTTTCAACAATTAGGTAGGTACTTCGAGTTTGTCATACAGGATAAATCGCGTCTAAACACGATGAGTTGCAAATAGATACGAAAATAACCTAACTATTGATCCTTCCTTCCCTGTAAAGAATACATTTCACAAAAATATACTTCACATTATGAGGACTATGAGGTTATATATTTGTTATAAGGATATCAATATAAAAGGAAATCTTCGATATTTCCACACTTATTAAATTCCGTAACGTAGGTATGTCGCAAATTGGAACTGTATTACTGAAGTTATTATTATGTGAATATAACGATTTATTTGTCGATTCATCGACTCAACTCTTTTAGCAGTTTTCAATAATCTATCTATCTGGACATAATTATACACTAACCAGTAGTGTAGTAAAATAATAAGTTAAATTACGTTTTGAGAGTTGCTAGGCAACTTGGGATTAACGATAGATCAAATATTGAGAACAGTAGTTGTTAATGATTATTCATAGGAATCGCATAAAAAATAACTGAGTGGGAATATCGAGTGATCATCATAAATAGAACAGTTTAAAATGAAGATAAGTGGTAACTTTATCAGTAAAGCATATAACTATTAAGATTTTATATTATAGTAAGCTGCCAGTTACATTTGTTTATCTGACTTTGCTTAATTAGAATATCTGTAGCATTATTTTTAACTAAATATATTTCTTGTCATGAATGTGTGACTGGAGTTATTTCAGTGTGTGAAATAGTTATATCAGGGATTCGTGCTAACAAAGATATATTTACGGTTTTATAAGCATTTTCGCTCATAGAGAGATAACTGATATAGAGTTCTGGTTATAATCATACGCATTTTTGTACGTGTTATTGTCGTTAACTACAATGGAATTTCAAACAGAAAAAGTTGCAAGCGAAGTCATTCTTAATTCATGATTTAGATGGAATATATTTATTACTTTGCACGAATGTCAAGTAAAATAAGCCAAAAATGTTAGTAAAATAAAATTAACTTTGTTAATACTTAAAAACTTTTATTTTTCTGTTGAAGTTATTTTATGGTTAAATTGTTTTAAGTCTCCCGTAGTCAATATCTAGAGCTAACTTAATGCAAAAGCAAAACTCTCTCAAAAATCATTTTAGGCATCTTGCTTTAAGTTTCAGAACGACTTCGAAGTTACTACTAGATCAATTCCGCAAATTATTTTATTAAAAAACTTAACCTAATTTAACAACTAGTGATTCAAGTTGACTTACGAAGCATAAATAACGAAGTTATAAGTTTCCCTATGTATTTGTCCTTCCTCAAAAACAATAGCCATTATGTAGCAATATAAGCGTATATAGTTCACGCCATATTTACATGTATAAGTTGAATTTAGGTACAATATCATGAATTCAAAAGCCGCAATAATGGGCTTTGGTATTCATGATATTCGTTATTAAAGTACGATCTGATATCAATAATATTGTCGCGTGAAGTATTTAATTGACTGCGACTCACAAAACATCAGCAGAACCTTAAGGGAAACTTAGAAAAGATATGGGACAAAATATTCTCCATTAAAACTATTTCTACAGCGACAACTGAAACACTTAACATAGGGTAGGCATAAAATTTATTAACCGCTAACGGGACTAGCTCCTTCACTAAACCTACTTAAACAACATTTAGTAGCACATGGACCGACAGAATTACTAATGGTTTATTTAGTAACTTTATAAAGGCATGTTCACACATCTTAATCCTAATAAGTTTAAAAGTAGTACATATATTATGATAGTTTGTGTTTTTTTGTAGATTTCATAAATCAATAATAACTTAGTGTGGACGCTTTTATTACAAAATGAACCTTATCCTTATTATTTATTAGTTTATCATAATTATTTATGTGTAAATAGATCATAGCCCACGCTGACACACCTTTTAAAATACAAACACTTATATAACAGTGGATTTATAAATAAACATGATATTCAAACTCACGATTTGTACAACCCTAATTTTGTAATAATTAAAATATTCAATAAACAATGACGCTTCGCGTATCTGTTTATCTGTATAATGTATAATATATAGTTACCAAAATAGTGCGGTCATCACACATCGGGCCCATGCTTAAGTTAAAAAATAAAATATTACAATCAAAGTCTTAATACTAAATCAAAATCTAAAACACGGTAAAAATCATAGATATATATGAGAAGGGATGAAGTGGACAAAAATAAAACAAATGTTTATTATTGTCTTACAGAAAATTGTTGTTTGTTCACCGTACTGTCAAATATATCCGACAAAATTAAATCTCAAATTCTCAACAATTTTTACTTGTTTGAATGAAAACTGCAGGACTTTTTTTACTTGCCGTTTACAACCAAAGCTAGTAGGTAAAAGCACTCTTTCTCTTTTACACCGATTGTCTTTGAGAGAGTGAGATAGACACGCCTAATCAATTCAACGCTCCATCCCTTCTCAATCTACAATAAAAACTAACATTACAAATATTGTTAAAGTATTCAGAACATCTAAGCGTATCTTGGACATTGTGCGGATTACGAGATTTTCACTTGTATTACTGTGTGTTCACTCAGTCACTGGTTCCAGTATATTTTAGTTACCTCACATAAGTTAGAAACACGGATTTGTACTTACGACCTTATATCTCCACTATCTAAGGCAAAGCCCAAATAACCTACAAATTATTTGAACACGTTTCAGACCAATGGACGATTTATCGGCACTTAAAAAATTACGGTACAATTTTAATAACGGGTACTCACGAATTTGGTTTTATTATTTTGACTTATAACTAAACGCAAAGACTCGTGGCAGGCGGAGTAATAAAACGTGCAAAAGAGACGGCGCACATCATTTTCTCTCTCGCACTTGCACTGTTTATGGAAATTAGGTGTTTCGCATCTCTGTGCCTGTGTGACGTCATCCATAAACAGTGCAAGTGCGAGAGAGAAACTGATGTGCCGTCTCTTGTACGTTTTATTACTCCGCCTGCCACGAGTCTTTGCGTTTAGTATAGTTATGTCGATTATGGTCCAGCGAGACTAGTTTGTTTCAAGACAAGCCAACATACATGATGTTAAGTGGTCACCACCCGTCTTCGGCCGGGGTCATCAAAAAAACATCATACTAATTCGATGACTAAACTATTACTAAATCAAAACAACACAAAAATCATGGCTACCCGTCACTAAAAATTCCGCAAAACATAATTATAATGAAGTTACAAATCACAATTGGAACCAAAAGGTAACTACGTCTCACTATCCCGCAAGCTATCTTCGGTAGCGCGTCGGATATCCGTCAGTGGGTTGCCATGGACTCTGAACCTGTACACACAGGTGTAAGTTGGGTTGCCATGGTTACTCTCTACTCTTAGCTCGATGATGTCGAACGCCACGGGGTACTCCACGCCCCCAATGTTAGTCGTCTTGGGGTACTTAACGGGGAAGTATTGTATCGCAGTGCCGTTTGCGTCGTACATGTAGTCGCCGAAGTGATGCGGGTCTAAATCCATCTCGCCGTGAAGACCCTGCCATGGAAAGACATGACTAAGTCAGGGTAAAGTGAAATAAGTTTATTTTATGCGGCTAACAAATGAGTCGAGCCTATCACCTGGTGGTAAGTGGAAGTCGCCAATTGACATCAGGAACTTAAAGGCATCAACTATACGTTGTCAGAGAGAAAAGAGAATAGAGAATTACAGATTATTTGTAATCTCTTTTTCAGCATAGAAAGTTGCAATAAATAAAAAAATTAAACTGGAGACAAAATCATAATCTAATCGAATAATCCTGTCGAATGTTAGGCGATGTCCACTAAGATCCAGTACAAGGATCCATCAATGGACCTTTTTCCACTTTTATGTCCACTTTAATCCAAGATCCATTAAAAATCCATTAATAGATCTTTTTACACCCAGTGAGTGTCCAAAGACCCATTATTATAAAATACAGTAAGTTAACATTTGATTAATAAGACAATATCAACAATATTTTACACTATTATAAAATATAACTTACATATACAGAGAAGTTTTTCGGAGCGGACTCTATTTTCCCCTCAGCGGCCAGCAGTCTGGACATGTGCTCTAGCGAGAACCCTGTCACTTCAATGATCGCGTACGTACGAACCACTGGAAGGAAATGCATTTTATTACTCAAAGAAATGGGTAATTATTTTTGGTGTTGGTTTCTCGAAGTAAAGCAAAAGTCGAAAACGACATTTTAATGAAATATTTATCATATAATCTAGGTATTTGTTAACATTTCTAAATCTGGTTTCGGTTTAGTTTCCTGTCTGGGGCAAACATTTCCCTGTCCGCGTAAAGCTGTAAAATCAAAAAATTATATTGTGACTAATAAACATTTTTTGTAATCAAAGTAAGAAACGAAGAGAAAAGATAGAAGGAACGATCTGACTTTCAAACGTATGGTTATTCAAATTGACGACCTATGTTGACCACTGCTCGAAGGGTCCTGGATTTGTTGCTCAGCGAGGCAGAAATTCTGACTTCAAAAAATATTACTTTCTCGGTCTCTGTGTATCTGTCTTTATAAATGACGACCGCTACACAAGGAATCCTAACATAGAGCTATGAATGTATAGCATTATTTCTAGCTCCAAGACTCACCCAGGTATCCCGGGAAGCCCTGGAACGCCCAGCACTCGGCGGGCATGGCGCCCGGGGTGAGCGCGTACCGCGGGGAGGTATACACCCAGAACACCGGCAGACCCAGGATGCTGTACTGCTTCGTCTTGATCTGGTACAGCTCCGTGCACTTCGTTGATATCACGTGACCACCTGGTGCAATGTTACGCTATGTTTATACTTTATTACTCCACTTTTAAATCTCATGTCAAAAGCATTCCTATGACGAAAGATAATCTATACATACTAATATAATAAAGCTGAAGAGTTTGTTTGGTTGAACGCGCTAATCTCAGGAACTACTGGTTCGAATTGAAAAATTCTTTTTGTGTTTGATAGTCCATTTATCGAGGAAGGCTATAGGCTAAACATCACATATTTTAGTAGTTAGTTTTTTTCCACAAAATAACCGCGAGGCACAGCTATTTTATTATAAAGATGATTACTTTAAAGACAAGACTGCTTGGAAATGAGTTTCATAGCCATATGAAAGGCGTCTGCGTAAACTATAGTTTTCTGTCAACTCACCGGCAGACTCCAAGGCATAGTCGACGAGCCCCGTCTTGTCCGCGTCGTAAACATCCAGCATGCCGGCCACCAGCCGCTTCACCGCCTCCATGTCCACGCTCGCTGCCGGCCGCGTCTCCACTTCACGTACGTACTCCTTCACCTTCAAAGACATTTTTTTTATGCTTAGAGCAGGCAAACGAGCAGACGGGTCACCTGATGGTAAGTGATCACCGCCGCCCATGGACATTAGCAACACCAGGGGCGTCACCAACGCGTTGCCGGGCAAGAAAATGACGATAGACCCGCTTCTTGAGGATATTCTTGAGAAACAGAAAAGAAAGTGAGAAAGAGATTTTCACCTCATTGACTTTCCGTTTCTGAGGCACTGGATTGGCCTGCATGTGAACGGAGCGGTAGCGGCCGTGCCCTAGGGATGGAAACTCTCACTCTTGTCCCTTGTATATTGTTAAGATATATTAAGATTTGATGATGATGATTAAGATTTAACTGTATTTACTAACCCCTAGTTTTTAAGAAAAAAAAAATACTAACAATTTATTGGCTGAAAATGCCTGAATTAAATGTTTATTATAATTATTATTGAAAATTGTATGTTCCACTTATTTAAATCGCTCGCTTTTGCTGTGCATGTAGTCTACATCTCTAATTACAATGGCAATTACCTTTCTTATTGTGTAATCCTCTTTTATTGTGTTTTGCTGTACATTGTGTAGATGTTCAAATAAATAAATAAACTGTATGAAATTAAAATCATTTTTTTAAATTTCTTTTTATGGAAACAGACGACAAAGGAGTTGACGATCCACATGATGGTAAGTGGTTATCGTCTCCCATAGACATCACTGATGCGTTTCCGGGCAAGAAAAAGAGAAGAAGAAAGAAAGGAACTGGCCGAAATTCGATGAGTCGTTTGGCGGTTGATTCTTTACAGAAAAACGCACAGACAAGACAGTATTGGAACCGCCTCGAATGCTGACTGTTTATCAGCATGAGATTGGAGTCAGTATTCTAGACACCCAAATACAGCTAAAATAACTCTTACTCCTTACCTTCTGCACAATGAGTTCCATCTGTCGTCTCTCCACTTGAGACAAGTAGCTCTGGATGATCAGCCGTATGCTGTCCTCGTCCATCTCCGGCTTCCACGAGTTAATCAGCCGCTCGTGTACCTCCCGGCTCAACACTTGCACCTGCTCGGGGGTCACGTAATACTGGTCCAAGTACAACTTCAAAGCTGCAGCCAAAGCGTCCTTATCATCGCTGCCAGTCAACATCGGAATCAGATTCTGTTGCATATGCTTCAGGGAATAGCGTTCAATTTGGCTCTCCAAGTCGTCAAGGTTAGACAGCTTATTGTCAAACAAGTTGAGTCTCGTATCAACGTTTAGTGCCCAGTTTTCTAGAGCCGCCACTCGCTTGGTCAGATCAGAGTCCTGTATTATAACAGGGGGTTTGTAAGTGTCAACGATTGGTGGAGGCTTGCTCGGTAGTATTCTCTCTGCGTAGTTGTAGCCTGAAAATAGATTTTATGGGTTTATTCTCCGCTTATATGTGATACTCTGTCCTTCCCTTGCAATGAAGACATGATGAGAAGGTAAAATACTTAAGTTAGGAAGACAGGGAAGGACAGAGTTTATATGGTATACTCGGAACATAAAAATATTGACTCACCTAAAAGTGTAGCGCCCCTCAGAGTAGCCACTTTCTCTAGGTGATTTTAAGACCTCTATCCTTCCCTGATTTTAACCAAAAATACAACAGCAGGGAAGAATGTGGGAAGTGGGGAAAAGGAAAACACGTGTTAAATAAGAAAATTGTAATTACATCCAAAATAGCTCAGCATTAGTACACGCAGCTTCACGACAGATTTACCACCAATCGTTAACTTAAAGTACTTACTCACTAACACCAACCCATATAAATTAATGTTAAATAATAACAAACTTTATTAAATTAAACAGAGACCTCGAAACTTCAAAAAAAATTTGCGACATTTTTATTATAAATTTGGATAAAAGGCGGAAATACGTATAATAATGCGTTAAAGTATGTTCATTCGATGAAAGCCCTATTACAGAATATATGTTTTTCTCAATCCATAGTTTTAGTACATTAAAAATATGCTTTTTTAATAGAGGCGTGGAGAGAATGATTGGTCAGACAATGATGAAATTATTAAATGTCGATTTCTGGTCCAGTTTGGATACAAAAATAATTTGGGATCCCAAAACATCTTATTTTTAAAATTAAATTGTGGTGTAAAATTATTATCAACAATGCATTTTTCAGTACAAAAACTATCAGGGTTTTTAGTTGTAAAAGAATTTGAGATACATTTTTTCCACACTTAGACAATTTGCCCTAATAATAATATGAGGAATAACGAAAAATGCCAACGATATTTAATGGGTCGCAAGTTATTTTGTAATAGGGCTTTCTATCTAATGAAACGAAGCAAAGTAAAACTCGACTTAAAGAAAATATGACTAGGGATTAGTTTCCAATTGTTTTGCTTTTAACAAAAGAAATGTTACAAAAAGATCAACCCAAAAATTATCCATTATACATTAAAAAAAAATTAACAATATGGCCACATTTTAAGGTACAATTATTAATGTACAACTTGTTGCAATTTAATTAAATAAGTAGTTTATTGTACTTTTACAAATAAATAAAAATCATAATAAATAAAAATTACAATTTTCACTATTAATTTGTAAATTAATGTGATGAAATTAACATTAAAATAAATAGTTTTGTACTCATATGGTTCAAATAAAAAAATAAGTAAAATTCTTGACTTTTTCTTACAATTAAATTAAAAATCTACCTAGCTTAGCCAGAAATTTAAATAAGTAATATATTGTTATCATTAATGTATACAAAAAAATAAATCTATAAAAATAAATAGAATATATCTCGAGACATAGAAAATAACACCTCACATATTTGTACGTGGAAATATTGTTTAACGTCGCGAAGACAGAAAAAATAGTATGAAAATAATATTGTAATAAATTGTTAGGAATGGAATTACAATAAAAAACTGCTTATATATTTAAGTACAAAGTAACTCCGATATAGCACACTTTGATATGGATCAACGGAAGTAGAAAATCTTTTATTTTTTTCTCAAACGGGTTTGGATATGCATTTAAAACAACTTTAATAAATCATAATGTAGATCATCAGACATACACGCTGAAATTATGCCTAATTTATAGATGTGAGCAGTGGCATAGTATAGTCTAATCATAATTCGACGGACCACTTTGACAAATAAAGTACGAAAAATATATTTTGAGACCAATATATCTAAGTATGGTGGATAAACTAACCACAAAGCCTCACTAACATAATATGAAGATGATTATGGCATAGCTAATAAAGTTTTATTTAAAATGTGAATGTGTTACGTGAACATGTGCGATACAACCATTTTCCATTAATCCTGTATTCGTATTAATAGCACTTATTATCTTTACTTAACATTGATTTTTAATTCAGAATGAAACTACGACACTTAATTTTTATCCTATCTTTAACACCAATAACAAATTACTTATCATTAAGATCTATTACTGTTATTATATTCTTATCCAAAAATTATTGTAACCCAAATTAATATTAGTCTTCACGAAATTCGATCCGTTATTTTTTAACGAGACATGAAAGTGCATTTACATTGCAATACTACGATACACTGATTACGTATATATGCTTGTAATCTTAGCTTAAAAAATCCTTCAAAATAGAGGAACATATAGGCAACAGTACAATTTTACTGGAAGGATAATTGAGACACTCATTATTGAATATTATATAATTATTGTTTGTTTACATAGATAAACTAAACATGTAGGATAAAATATTACAATCTCTTATGAATTACGGTTGTATATATCTGAATTAGATGAAGGTCATACAATACTTAAATCAACACGTTATTCCACATATGATAATTATATACGAGTATATGATTCCAATTATAAGTGTGTGACATGGACTTGTCTATAGATACATTTAAATTGTAACAGGTACTGAAAATTTCTGTGTTCTAAATCGATATTTTGAACGAATTACATAAACACAATTTTCAGAACGTTTCAAGCCGGACCATGGATCAGCTTCACTATTAAAAATATCGAAATACAACTATATAGAAAATGTTAACAAAAATTTAAGTTTTGGAGTACTGCAAGTGAATCTAAGGGTTCATATAACCTACCACTAAGATCTAGGTACTACTGTTATTATATTTCTTATCCAAAAATTTTATTATCATATATTAGAAATTATAAAAGCGGCAGAACAATATCTATACATTATTAATGATAATGCATAGATATTCCAAACTTATTTATCAATACAAATTTTATAACGATCACCACAGCGTACCGTATATTGAATATGGCATGTCATTTAATGATATCTTTAAACAGTTAATGGTTTAAAAACTAAATACAAGGTTTTATAGAGTCAATATCAAACCTACCAAAGAAAAAAAAATTGTGACTTTGCTGTTAACCGTTAAGGAGTTCACTCGGCTGCCAAACCTGGGTGAAGTATCAGGTCATGCTTATCACGAAAATGTATTGTCATAAGAACTACAACAGTATGCAAATCAACTCCTTACAATAAGAGGAAGAAGGTCTAATTAGGCTTGCAAGATATGACCCAAACAAACAAACAACGCAAGCCAAATAAAACCATTTAAAAATTAAAAACGAACAGAACATTAAGTCGTTAAACTCATCTGTCAAGTGTCACCTGTCAACAGTGACAGTACTCCCCACTCTGTAATTTGGTTGACATCGATATAAAATACAAAAATCAGTACTCATAACACTTAAAATGTCTATGTGTGTGTTGATATAAGTTGTATAACTTTCATATCATGTATGTTATCATATCACTTATCACCCGAGCACGCCTCGCCAGAAGCGGCGCATCTCCTCCCAACAGCTTTCGGCCACAACTGTCACATACTCTGACGCATCGTCCATTCTGTTCTGCATGACCTCCTTATACTCCCGGTAGACCTTTGGCAAACTTTCTCTAACATCGGGCAACTGTGGCAAACTTATGTCAATGACTGGCATCGTCAAGTTAATCTGTGGCAATGTGATCATTGGTAGAGACATGGTCGGCAGATAAAAGGTCGGTAGACTCGTTAGAGATATGTTCGGTAGTGTTATCTCCGGTACGTGAGCGGTGAACTCGGATAGATTTAGCTGGAAATCTGTAAAGTTTGGCATAGCCAGATGGTCGAAGTTCTCGTACGTGTAGTGCACTGAAAGGAATTTTGTTTGTTAAGCGTCACTCCTGCCATCTAGTATTTTACATCTGAGTTTATTTATCTCCAGTTTGTATTTTAAATTTTATATTGCCATTTAAATATACTTTAAAAGTTTTGAATTAAAATATATCTGTGGTTGTTAATAAAATACATACCAATGAGCAACATTTCACGAAGCTATTAATATGTAGTTGAATTACAGTGCAAGTCTAATTAAACATTTAACACAAATAAAAGTGAAGGTAAATTAAAAAAAAAACTGATGTAAAATAAATCTGTTTTAGTGTGTAGAAGTTGAGTAAAACACTTATTTAAATTAGATAATGTACTCAAACTTTTTCTTTACATCCTTCATGTCGACAAAGATAGTAAAACACACACTTTGCAACACACTTTGTTCTGTTATAATAACTTTCAATCTATTAAGATTATAAAAGAACTTATTTTTTTTCTCTATACGCTATAACTTGAGAATCATTTTGTACACTAATAGCCTGCGCAGATGAGGGATTGTTCCCGTCCTGTCTATTGAGGTCCACGCGGCCTGGGGGGGGGGGAGACTCTAGTGTGTTATTTTATTTATTTATTCACCAATGAAGACATACATAATACAGATTTTAAGTCCTGCCAAACTGTAAGCTAGTTTGTCAGCAGTTTACAGCTGTTCTATTGATAACATTATACGTACACTCGATACTGTTGTAATTATTCTATTATAATGGAGACAAAAGTACACCGAGGACTGTCCCTCATCTGCGTAGGCTATAACAGACAAGTCAATATACTTCGTAGAATGTGTACTCACATCCATATCCCATGGCCGGCAGCAGAAGCAGCAGAAGCCATGGCCAGAAGCGCCGCTTCGCCACAGTCTCCTTGTAAGCACCGGCTACATACTTCTCCGATTCTTCCTCATGCCTCGGGGTCAACTAAAGGCAAATAGGATACATTTTATACTGGATTTCAAAAGGAGGCTAACGATTGTGTTCTCTTCCCTTTGGAAAATATAATAATTATATAATATGTTTTTACAAATTTTATAAAGTTTTTTGAAGCTGACATGATCGAGACATATGTTAGCTGTTTCTAGCTGACCAGCAGACAATGCTCTGCAACATATAAACTTTTATCCCCTATTTCACCCCCTTGGGGGTTGAATTTTGAAAAATCCTTCCTTAGTGGATGCCTACGCATAAGAGGAATACGTGTGCGAAATTTTAAGTTTCCAGGCCTAAGGGTTTGACCTGTGCGTTGATACATCAGTCAATCACTTTTGCCTTTTAATATATAGAGAGAAGATAATATATGTACTTTAACTGCTCTCTGTACATCCTAAAGGTTGACGGGTAGAGAATGCTATTTAGCATTAAGTCCGCCAATTGTACCACTCTTTGGGGTTCAATAAAGATTAAATAAATAAATATGTACTCACAGTTTCAGTGATGGTGGTAACTGTGGTGGTAACGATGGTGGTGAGGACGGTGTAGATCCAGTAGAACGGCGCCGCGGCTGCTGACGCTGCTCTCGACACTACGCTGGCTGGAAGACGAACGTTTGGTTATTAGTAAACTTTGCATACTCCGCGGACGCTACAATGGCTGTTTTATCGGACGACACGATAACAACGACTGTTTACACACACACATACACACAAACACGCAAACATGTATAAAGATTGTTGTCCAATGAGACAGCCAGCAGGTCAATTTCACACAAAGCCTTCACTGCTGTCGTGGCCGGTAAGAAAACATTTACTTTAAGCACCACTGCAATTATAAAATTGTGTCTTTCTCGTCGTCCAATGAAGATGCGGCTTTATTTTTATGGAAATAGCCGGCAAACGAGCTCAGGATCCACCAGATGGTAAGTGGCTATCATCGCCCATGGACATCAGCAACACCAAAGGCTTCACTGATGCTATAACGCTTCTTCAGCGAATCCCGCTAAGGTGCTATGCTGCTAAGGGAACATACCAAAACCACGTGCCTCATTTAGGGGGGGAGGGGGGTCTTCAAAACATCACGATTGGTCACAGAGGGGAGGGGGGGGGGGGTTTTAGGTTTTTGTCACGTAGTCAATATTTTAGCAACCATTGCGTCACAAAGTCGTCAAATATAAGCAAAATTATTATTTTTTAACTCTGTTTTTGCAAAAAAGTATTGAAAACCGTATTTATCAATTACCACGTGAAAACTAGGGGGGAGGGGGGGGTCTTCTCATATACTACGGATGGTCACGAAGGGAGGGGAGGGGGGGTAAAAAGTTGGAAAAAATGGGTTACGTGGTTTTGGTATGTTCCCTAAGGGCTAACGTGCTATGGACAACACACAAACACAACTACAAACACCCAAACCGTGAGCAGAAATTCAAACTCATTCAAATTTCCGCTTCGCTGGGAATCGAACCCAGGACCCTTGGCAAGGTGATCCGGCATGGTAACTATTGCGCCCCATGAGTCGTCAAAAAACGTTTCAATGTGTATAATCAATATCTCCATACCTTTAGCCGGTCTCCGCTCAGTATATGGGTATCTGTGCGACGGTCCCACCACCTTTCTGTACACGTTCCGGGAGCTAGTGGCCACTGAGGACCACGTACCAGCGAGCATCCTCGTAATCCACCATCGCTGGTCGAT
Source organism: Thymelicus lineola (assembly GCA_963932265.1). Taxonomy (NCBI): domain Eukaryota; kingdom Metazoa; phylum Arthropoda; class Insecta; order Lepidoptera; family Hesperiidae; genus Thymelicus; species Thymelicus lineola. Next base: position 4,109,383 of record OZ010691.1, read on the forward strand.
CGCGTGACCACCGTTCGGCCGGAGATACGAGTAGTCGTCTTCTGAACTGTCCACTGTCTGTGGGAGTACAAAAAACAAGAACATGTTTAAATTAAATACGTGAATGTCTTGTGTCCTATAGCAGGGTAGGGTTTGAAGGCAACTTTTCTCAATATCGAAAATTGTTGTTTTTGTGTGCTGTTTACATTTCTACTCAAGAAAATCCTAACTAAGCGACCATCTACCGTATTGTTACAGTATAATCCAATGTATCCGAAACCAAACTTGGTCCTTCGAGCCGGGCAAATTACATTAAACCTCTCCCTTAACGCTCTGGTAGTCCAGGATACTTTTATATTACACATTTGAATACTAACCTACATTCAACTATTATCATATAAATGTTGGTCCTTCGAGCCTTACAGTACGCCCAATGTACACACAACCTCTTCCGCACAGTGCGCGTGGTTCACACGGAACTGGAACAGCCGGCGGCAGGATGTGTTGGCAACGACCATCTCTCCCTGTCGCGGGTATGTAATGGAGTAAAGAAATGTTTGTCCTTCGAGCCGTACTCACAGTAAACCTCTTCCGTACAGTGCTAGTACTCCACGCAGCGGTCATGCGGTCCGGCTCGTCCACAGTGTTGGGCCCCTGCACGCGGAACTGGGATAGCGAGCGGCGGGACATGTTGGGGACGGCGATCTGTCCCGGCGCCAGCTCCACTCGGTCGCGGGACAGCGGGGAGTACGTGTAGTCCGTTTTGGGGTATTTGCTGGGGACAAGACGTTATCTTACAAGATGTACTTTTAAGCAAACGGTAAAATTCGTCTGTTAAAGTCGAAATAATTCTTTAAATCTATCATACAATAGTCCATTCCTAATTTAATTAAATGTTTTCTTGCAGATTTGAAATTTATCAAATAAATAATAATATAAAACGAATCACGTATCCGTTTTTTATTATGGTCTCTTGTGACTTACGGAGAATTCTTATGTTTCCTCAAAATGTTTTCTTCGCCGAAGTAATAATTACAAGGTGCTTGCATGGAGTAAGCAATATCTATTTACATATAAAAATTATACATTTTTATTTATTACCCAAAAGCAAACAAGTCAACAAGTCAATACTATCAATTCTAACTAAAATATCAGTTTTAATTTGAATGACCATTTTCAACCTGCTATCAGTGTTTTAATGTGAATGAGCGTACCAATTATGAAAATCTCAGTGTTTACTACCATTTTCCTATATTTTCATCCAGAGATTACCGATAGATTGGTTATGGAAAAATGTACCACAATTTGGTTTGATCGCTCATCTCTCAAACAAATATTACTAGTACATAAACACTTCATTTTCTGGCGTTGCGCCAGATCCAAGTACTCATATTATTAAGATATGGAGTAGTACTTCAGTCATAACAATAGTTTGCGTAACGTAATCTCTGACCGTTCTCAGATTGGAAAATACCAATACCGTTATGATTGTCAGATACAGGTGTTTCACATTCCTCAATTCACAATAAGTTGGTTGAATCACTTGTTATTCTTAAGCTATATTATTATACATTTGTTTTTATAATTTATAATACATGATGTTAAAGGATCAAATGGCTTAGCAGTCCATAGTGTTATTTGAATATCAAGATACATTTTTCTCAGATCGGCACCTAGAATGTCCTTATAGTAAGTAAAAAAACAATGATATGGAACGCTCCATTTCTTAAGACGCGTTTATCCCTACACATCAAGCTATCTGTATTAGAGTATCCACGACTAGAGAGTAAATATTTATCTATACTAATATTATAAAGCTGAAGAGTTTGTTTAGTTGAACGCGCTAATCTGAGGAACGAATTGGTTCGAATTGAAAAATTCTTTTTGTGTTTGGTAGTCCATTTATCGAGGAAGGCTATATAACATCATATATTTTAGTAGTTAGTTTTTCCACAAATTGACGCGGGTGAAACCGCAAGGCACAGCTAATTTGTTTATAAATGTCTAACCTGAGCAGAGGCGAGTTACCTGACTGACAGTCGAACCCGGGACTCTTTGTAGAGTAGTGATGATGTACAAAGTGATGACCAATCCCATAATGAAGTTAAAACGGGTACCAATACGGACTTAATTTACTGTCAATATAGACTGAAACGGAATCAGTAAAATTGCCACAACACATGCTTTCAACCTAAATATGAAAGATATAAGTAGATTGTGATCTTATAAACTATACCTACAAAAGTCACATCAGATTTAATTCAACTTAACAATTATTTTTTATTTTTGTTAACACTTTAATAACTTAATAATACCTCCATATATCAGTACACCACAATCCCTCAAACATAACTAGATTTCAAACTTTAACTGCACAAAGTCCCTTCCTTAATAAATTACAACGAAATATTAAATTGAAACAACACACACAACGAAGCCGACTTTCTTGTATATACACCGGTCAAAACAAACACTTCATAACCGTTACTAAATTATCAAATAAGGGCGTATTGTCTGTATAATGTACACAAAATTAAATAATGATGTCGACTCCATGTGTATCTATGGGGGCAAGTCGTCCTAACACCGGCGCGGGTGACATTTGCAGCGGGCGCCCAATATAGATCTGTGTATTTATTGTCGCTGCATGCTATTGCATCTGTTGCGCTGTCCGATTCCCGGTATCGTATATATAAACAAACTGTACCCCGGCTGTGATTTGTACCTGGCTAGCCATTACGATCTATAACCATAATGTCTATAGCTTCCTATGCCATGGAATACAGAGACAAATCCTATACACTGGTATAAGTGTTAGTGGTAAATAAAAATGTAGCAAACTAAATTTAAAAGTAAATCCGTCTGTCATAATCCGTCTATCATAAGTCGTTAAGTTATATTGGAGGCCTTCGGGCGGCATCAAAACTTTCGACATTCCGTCGTGCCAGCTAAACCCTTATACCCTCGTATCCTGTACTAGGATTCTGTCACGGGTGTCACGAACACAACAAATTTTAAGATCACTAATAGGTAGTACCCACGATCTGAGAACAGACATAATATGTGTATGACAAATATTATAATATGTCTGCACCGATACGTCACGTTAGGCGCCCTACGGAACCGTAAAAATTTATTGAGTATCTAAAAGATATATTGAAAATATCGCATCAGATAACTTACTGACATAAACGGATAAACGGTCATATTATACAGCATTATAATATGACCGTTTATCATATACACATACCGTATACATATCTCAAACAAACTCTCCTAGAAAACTGCAGTTTTTGGAATACAGAAGTTTAAGGTTAATATTTATTTATAATATAAAAAGGAAATAGCAGGCACGGACAGGCATGTATTGGAGGGAATTTATATTTTAAACTTCATATGGCAGTTACAAAGTCATTACAGAACTGGTTACAGTCGGTAATAATACGAGTGGTAGCAGCTGTGACGGTTATGTCACCTGTTTGAAATATTTTGGCGAATATCCATAAATTAACTATATGGATAAAAAAATTGCCTGAGCTTATACGAATTATGAGAATTAATTGACCACTGGTCACAGCGGTCTGCGTCTTTATTTCCGAAGTATATTTTTTACATTTACTGTTGTACTGGTGTTACGTGGAGTGACTACGCGAAAAATCGACCGAATACTTCGACTTTAAATTGAAATCTAATAGTTGTTAGTAATGTTATTCAAAAGCTGATAAAGATTGGTACTCAAAACTGGGGGCTTTGCAAATATTGTTTTAGAAAATTTATTTGGTTTTACCTAAGAAATTATATTTTTTAAATCAATGCGTATACATATACCTTAGCTCAAGATCAATATAACTTACTTCAAAGTCAACACACTCTCCACTGATTCCACGTTGATCACTTTCAAAACGTTCGCCATTTTATTCATTTTATTCTTAAGTCATAATAATAAGCTCAAACTAAATAAATTAATAAATATACACTACAATAAATAATTACACGTCATCTTCAACTAATTTTGTAACACAGCCGGCTGTTAGAACGATTTATAAAGATTAGATGACATTTAAAATTTCCGTTATAGTTCTCTGTGTACCCTCGACAAATATTACAAACCACTTTTTAATGGAATGACCACAGAGTAATAAAAGTATAGACTAGCAGATAAATAAAACAAAACGATATGAAAATACATAGGCCAAGAGAAGAGTAATTACAGTGTTTGTTGTTCGGTAGTTATTTACGAGCTTCAGCGTTATCATCTATACAAATTATTATTATTTGTAATAATATACAATTATTATTATTGCAATAATACGAATATATAAAATAGTGTCTGTCAGTGATTTGGAACTTTTCTACATACAAAAAGAGGAATACACCTCTTAGTTATTTTTTTATTTTGCAAGGTGGAGCCAAAGCGTGGCAGTGAAGTAAATCGAAACTATGAAATTGTCTATTTATCAACAGATTTGTATTTAAAACTGCCAAATTGGCGAGTGGATCAAGCACTAGGTTACAGGGATTGCATTAGTGGCTCAATCGATCACTTATGACCGAAACAAGCCGCTAGGCTATGAGTAACTCATTTTTTAACCGACTTCAAAAAAAGGAGGAGGTTCTCAATTCGTCTGTATTTTTTTTATGTTTGTTACCTCATTTGGACTGGGTGAACCGATTTTGATGATTCTTTTTTTAATCGAAAGCTGGTGCTTGACGTGTGGTCCCACTTAAATTTTATCGAGATCTGATAATGGCATCCATGAGAAAACAATATAAGTCTTAAATTTTCATTAAGTATGTGCGCGACAAATGGACGAATAACTCAATGTCACGCCAACCGATCTCGATGATTCTTTTTATTGTTATTGGAAAGGATGTACTTTATTTGAAGTCGGTTTTTTTTTTGTTATTTTTTTTATTGTAGTTTTCACCGATTACTTACTTCCAATACTCGCCAGCCATCTTATACAATCGGTACGGCAGATGGTCGGCGTTGTGCTCGCGGTCGAGCAGCGCGCTCGCGTCTGCCAGCGCTTGCTCCGCGAACGAGCTGTCCGTAGAACACACGCTGTACGACGGGCTGCTGAAACGCTTCGACCTGTATGGACAATGCATACACATTAAAGGCCAGTTCTTCAATGGACTTTTCTTAAATATTGGTAGATATTGGTGTTCAACCCCCCTTAGGCTACTTTTCCACCAGAGATGTGCTATGTTACGTTGCTATGGATGCGTTTGATATCCACCGATCATATTCATTGGTGGAAATCAATCAATTTATTGAACCATTCATATTTATTGGATTTCACATCTTCGCAGCATGGCTGCATAGCACATCTCTGGTGGAAAAGCACCCTTAGATGGTGAAATCGATCCCACACCTCTTTACACCCCTAGCTGCTTCACGTCAATGTTGCCCCCAGGCATGCGCCGCTTTACGGGAGCCCATCTAGTGAGTAGCGAGTAACCACCTGCCTAATTTTTAGTTTTTGTTCAATCTGAATGGCAGGTTCCCATAGTTTCCCATAACCCATTTACCAATTCCTCGGAATTACACCCCAATTGCCCAATTAACAGCGTAGATTTGTGCTTTAAATAGTTTCTGGGCACCTGGCGGAGATCATGTTCAGATGTATCAAATTGTGCAATCGAAGATGATATCCGCTTTGTGTACCACATAACAATAAACAAACAGTCTCAAAGGGCCCTCTACGTGTTGGACCTGTGTCCCCAAACAAGCCTTCAAAAATATCGGGTCCGCTTACATCTTGGACCCGAGATTCTGGTGAGATACAAAGTAATAATAATATTAGCCTTTTATATACCGAAACGGTATTACAGATCTTATAATTTTAACTGAACATTTTTTGAATAAATATACTTACAAAAATTTAAAATACATAAACTACGGACTATTTTTTTAAAGAATGTCTCTTTGCTAGGTATGTCTTATGGCAAAGGCCTCCTCCAACTCCTTCCAAAAGGGGTTTAGCTAGGGGAAGTAGCAAGAGTCATTCTATTTAATCATGTTTTAATATTATTCTAGACGCGTCCCATTCATAAATATTGATGATCTAGCCTGCTTAACCGTGATTAAAATTACAGTTAACTTTGAACCGGGGACGTTGAACTGAAGTTTTGTGCTTTGATTGGAAAATATTAAATGAATGGTTTTACTGTGAGATACATTGAAATAAAGTAACATTCATTATGGTACCGTATTTCAACACAATTTACATTCGAGTAAGTTCGAGTAAGTAAGTAAGTTTTTTTTAATGGACAGTTGCTGTTAGCCCTAGCAGCTTCACACGGACAAAATCAGGCAATTCGTAGTGTTTCTTAAACGTTGTATCAATTAAATAACAATATTATGTAAGCACTATGTTGATGAAAAATTCTTAAATAAAAAATTCTTAATAAATAACTTGATTCAAACCAGTCCAAGTTTGTTTACTGCCGATTTTTATAATTATGATGTAATAAGGAAGGGGTCGGTAGTTAGATAGGTAGGAACGATAGTGAGAAAATTTTCTAAGGCATTTAAGTGCTTCGGAGGGCACGAAATTTATAGTCATATAGTGGGAATCGGGCGGAGAACCACTTGCGTTGGTCGTAATATAACAGCACTAGGTCATGTCAAGCCTGCATGAAATCTTTTGACATTTCAGTTGGCCACTGGACCCATCTTCCAATCCACACTGGGGCAACGTGGAGCATGCTTTAAGCCTCCTCAAGAGGAGAGATCCGTGATCAGTAGTTGGCCGTTAATTAATGTGTAGAAGCCATAACGCACAAATAGTACCCTCAGTGGAAAAAAGGCATAAGATGAAAAGTGCAATTTTACAGGGGAGCAAAAAAACTGTTAAAATATCAGTAAGTAGACAAAGGAATTTACATTACGATTTCTTGCACAAAACCGTCAAGATTAATGATAAGAATTTGAAAGAAATTGAGCTTGTGCAGCTTTTGTCCGTCTTTCCAATCATATTAATAACTAAAATTCAAAGTAAAACGACTGATTCTTTTTTCCACTGAGGGTGCGATATTAAACAGTAGCAATAAATGCGTATACAAGCGGTCGGTCTCACCTGTCGTGCGTCACATTCTGCGCCACGTGAATGGGGCTGAGCGTGAGGTCAGCGAGGGTGCTGTACCGCTGCGAGCTGGTGGACACCTGCTCATACTGGCTGTTCAGCTCATTCTGTACAACAAACAAACAAACATTCTTGTAGAACGGTATATAATAGGCAGGGTGAAAGGGATAATCTTTGAACAACAGATGAAGTTATTTACTGCTAAAGGACTGGGCAAACAGCGGTCAGGAGTTGACAGTGGCGGGACGTGATCAGTTTGTAATTCTCATCTGGAAGCTTCTCTGCTCATTTATCGACTATTTAAATAAAAAAAGAAAATATAACATAGCTGTAGTAACTAGATGTAAGATCTGAGTACTGTTATAAATAACTGTATCTGAAAAACGTAATAATAAATAAACAAAATAATGTTGCTACTTGATTTAGTATAAAAATAGCGCCAATAACTAACTTCACGCATTTTATCTAAACATTTTTTCGTGTGCTAAAATCTATTAAAACTTGAGTAAAAAGTATATTACAATTGTGCAAAAACTTATCATCGTCATCGTCTTCGCTCGTCATAAATGACATCATTCGTTAAAAACAGTTCTCATAATCTGTGTCAAAGACACGCTTATGAGGGGATTACGCTACGTTTTGGTGTGCGAAGTTCCTTATTTAAAATACTTGGTATTCGTAAAAGGCTGATGATGTTATTATGACACATATAACAAAAAGATTCGTATCTCTTAGCGTCATCGCAATTACTGTATGGTCTTTCTGTGAGCGTAACATAATTAAGACATCACACATCTTTCTTATAAGAAAATTGATTTCTGGACCGTTCTTTTTGTAGGCAGGGTTACTATTAAATCAACCAACTAGTCAGTTGTTAACTATGTGGTCACATAGTCGTAGTATTATTACTATTATTATACATGTTCAACCATTAGTAATTCATTTACAATTAATCTGTAAATCTGATCAACAGATTTGATTGTAACTTAATCCCAACTCCAAGTAGGTAATAAGTACTCTATCTAATAACTTCGGTACCTACCAAGTTCTCAGAAATGTCATCAACATAAATCAATAAGTTGAAAATTCCAATCAGATGACGTATTGACTTTTCGATAACGACTCGTATTCGTCACCATCAGCCATTAAAGTGCTACGTGAGATGACATCATTGGTAAGTAAGATTGCGATCTACTTTGAAAGTATCATTGTACGAATCGCCTTTGATTGAATCATGAGACGCTGTATCATTGTACTGCCTTTATAGTTGAAGTCTCTATTGTGATTTGACACTATAATTCAAAGCCGATGCTCACACACAGAACAAATCTTACACACAAAATGTAAGGTTTCATTAATCTTCAAATCAAAAAAAAGTACTTGAGTATTGAATTTCAACTCATTTGGTCCAGTAGCTTCGGAGTAAATTGTCTGTACAGGGCGGACCATGGGCAGAGAGACACACGAATAATCCTATAAGAATTCCCTTTTTTAACCGACTTCAAGGAGGAGGTTCTAAATTCGACTGTATTTTTCTTTATGTTTGTTACCTCAGAACTTTCGACTGGGTGAACCGATTTTGATGATTCTTTTTTTAATCGAAAGCTGGTGCTTGTCGTGTGGTCCCCGTTAAATCACAAGCATCACGCAACCTATGGCCAAATTATTTATATGAATACAGTATAATCACGACTATGAGCGGAAACTGCAGATAAATTCAATTAGTGGCGTGGAATGTAGATACATTTCAATGAACGAGCTATCATCGCACGTTTCCATTCCGCCACCTCGCTGGTACATAAATAACTCTATATTTTGATAACGGAATGTTTATTACCAACACTTATGTCGATGAAGTACGTACTTATCCTTCAGTAATGCTATGAGCATTACTTTCTTTATGATTTTTCTTTACAATATCTTTCTTTATGTTATACTAGGAAATCGCCCTATAATAGAAAATTGTAAAAAAAATAACAAAACCTGCGACTGTGCGCGTGGAATATTGAAACTCCTGTGGCGACAGCGCACACACGTCACACGGTGACGTCTCTTCGCCCTGAATCACGCTATCGATGTTTTCAAAGATCGCTAGATATATACAAATGCTCCGACAACGTCAGTTGGGGCTCGGCCGCCTCCCAGGCAACACACCTCGCCTGGCGGGAGATCTCCCTTTGCCAAACTCCTATATTTCGTATCCAGCCATGGAATTGTAAATCGCATAGAATTTCGCCTAGAAGTTTTTACGTGATGCGTTGTAACATATAGACAAACAAAAATTCTAAACATGATTTGTTAGGTAAGGTTAGGTTAGGCTATGATTTTTTAAGCTTCTATTCTATTAATATCTATACTAATATTATAAAGAGGAAACCTTTGTATTTTTGTATTTTTGTATGTTTGCAACGAATAAACTCAAAAACTACTGAACCCACAGACATGTATACCTAGAGTAGATGCCGCATGTTCATACATTTCACGTGTAACAGAAAGGATTTTAAATCCTATTTGAGCGCCGTGTCATTTAGTTGGCGTTTCATTGCTATTGGCAATAGATGTCAACTGAAATAACGAAAAATGCCTAATTGTAACGTTTTAAACTGTAGGAATTCTACAAATACAGTTAGCAGAGGTAAAGGAAATATTTCTTTTCATCGTTAAGTAATTTATTTATAAAATTGTGTAGTAATTTATTTTAAAATAATTTTTTTCATATTTATTGCATTTCTACCACGTTTTACAACGAAAAGCACTAACTTACTGTCACAGAGTACTTAATCACTACGTTTTACTTACTGTGTCCTGAATACTACTGAATACATTGCTGATTTTGGTAGCATTTATACGGCTTGTTTACTGGAACACGCAATGAAAGTAAAACAATCGTTACTATAAATCGTCGCTTAGCTTCGTAGTACGGTGAATATTGTCGTGTTTCTGTAAAATATAGCATATAGTGTTGTTTATTTACTCGGTGTGGTCTCGATGTTAATCGATTTTGAAAACCAATGAATAATAATATTTATATAGAGACAGTTTTTAACAGGCAAATTATTTTTCATTACAATATTAATGTTTCTGTATAGTGATTTTATTCATGATAACATTATAATTAAAGGTTTTCAAGTGACCCCAATATTAAAGCAAAATAAATTATAGCGACGGGGCATAGAGATTGGTTTCCAACAAAACATAGCCGTATATGTTCTATTCATTTCAATGATGACTATTTTACGGATTCGAAAAAGAAACGAAGGCTGATTTCAAGCGCAATACCGAATATTGATGTACCTACCTACTGTTTTTATTTTATTTAGAATTTTTAATTAGAGAAAAAATATTCGTTTAACTTTAGGTAAGTTTAAATGTGTCCATATGATGTTTTGATTTTCATAAAAGAAATGTTTATAAATATTTTTTTAATTTTCATTTATTTAATTTCTTGAAAGCAAGTAATAAACAATCATAATATTTATGATCTCTTTATTTATCTTTACATTTTTGAAGCTTGTGTTTATAATTAACAAATAATCAAGTTAAATAAAACACAAAACTATTTATTCGGTCATATTCAAGCACTATACTAACTAGTCCAGCCATAAGTTCTGTTACAAATGAAAATGCTTTTTTTTTTAAATGAAGTAATGTAATATTAATAAAATTTATACCTACATAATTATTTATTAGTCTCAGCAAAAAATAAAAAAATATTCTATTCGAAATGGCCACCTTTGGCTTTTATACAGGCCTTTAATCTGTTTGGCAACGAATCTATGGATTTACGCACTGTTTCCAAGGGAAATTTCGCCACTGCTTGCTCCAAAGATTTTTTAAGAGACTCAATGTCCCCGTGTCGTTTAGAGCAGGCCATGTCCTCTAAAACTGACCATAATTTGAAGTCTAAAGGGTTGAGATCTGGGCTAGATGAGGGCCAGTCTTCAGCTCTTATAAAGTCCGGAACATTGGTTTCAAGCCAGGCTTGGGTAGTTCGTGCCTTGTGACCAGGTGCAAAGTCCTGTTGGAAAGTCCACGGTATATTTTTAAAAAGAGTATTGCTGAGAGGTTTCACAACATGATCCAAGACTATCTTGGTACACTTTGGCTGAAGTTTTCACTCCTTTTTCACAAAAATGCAGTTTTGTGACTCCTTGATAAGATACGCTCCACCAAACCGTCACTGACGCAGGATGATGACCACGTTGTACCTTCCCGACCACTTGAGCAGCTTCTTTAGAACTGTGAGCGTACACTTTATCCTTTTGCTTATTGTAGTGTTCTTCAATCGTGAAAATTTTTTCATCGGTAAAGAGGATATTTCTGTGCCTTTCACCTGCGTATCGCGACAGAAGGCGTTTTGATCGATCCACTCTCTTTAATTGTAAAGATTGATTTAGGGCATGTCCTGTATATCGACAATAAGCACCGAGCTTCAGGTCTTGTTTTAGGTATATATACTACTACATACATACATACTATAATATACTAGATATATTATTATGTACAACCAACCAAAGGAATTTTTTATGTTTTACATATTCTACGCCTACCAACGATCATAGGATTTTTTATATAATCGGTAATCGATTTTGAGAATCATTAATCGTTGTCGAGAATCGGTAACGAATCAATTTCGAATTGATATCGCTAGGATGGGGAATTTCAGCACTAAATATTCTTGTGACAGCACAATGTGTCAAAAAAAAGTGACACGCTTGGTTTTGATACAATTCGAGGTACATGCGTCGTCTATTCTTGATATATGTCTGTGACTGAACCGATTTTAAAAATTCTTTCGCCATTAGAATGCTACATTATTCCTGAGTAACATAGGTTATATTTATTCTTAGAAAAAATTAGGGATCCTTGCTAAAACTTCAATAACGTGAACCAAGGTGTAAAAAAAATTGCTTAAAAATTTCTTTCATCGCATACGCTGCGGAAACTATTGATGATAGAACAAAAAAATGTTCTACAATATTAGAGAACATAATTATCAATATCTACAAAAAACGTCGCGATACTATATGTCCAACTATTGTAGTTATGTCACTATAACCACTTTTTACATTTTAAAAGTCAATAAAAAAACTGACCAACACCAGACCATGATAACCATACCTTAGTATTAATCCTTATCCAAATAAATTATTTCATGTTCAAAACAGTTTCAATACCTATTGATAACTTTTTGAATTACTCAAATCGGACATTCCATTCAGAAGATATTGAAAAATCATCCCCAGGGATAAAAATACCGATTGGAAGTCACTTAAATACAAACCAATTTCGTCAGTTTCAGAGTTATAAACATGAACATTTTTATATAAATTCATAGTTATGAACTCATAGTGATGATGTGTTAATTTTAACACATTTTTTTGGAAAATCATCCCCTAAATGGTTAATTAAGGGGATGCAAGTTAGTATGGCAACTTCGTCAGTTTTAAAGTAAGAAGGGTGAAAATTTGTGCTTATATAAGCTTATAGTTAAACAAGAAATAAGTGTATCATGGTTTTTTAGAAATTCATCCCCTAAGGTGTAATACTTCGTCATTACGTGACGCTTTATTAATAGCTTCACCTGTATGTTTGTAACATCTCTTTGGACTTGATTTTGACCCACTTCAAACGGTCAGATTTCTTTCAAACTTCGTAGACTTATCGAGGACCAAAGAATTCAATATTTAAAGAAAAAAGAAAGAAAGAAAGAAAGAAAACCCTAACTACACGCTTTAATTAGCTTTAAACGGTCAGAATTCTTTCAAACTCCGTAGACTTATCGAGGACCGATGACAATTCAATATTTAAAGAAAAAAAAGAAATAAATAAAAACCTAATTACATGCTTTAATTAGCTTTAAACGGTCAAATTTCTTTCAAACTTCGTAGCCTTATCGAGGACCGAAGACAATTCAAAATTTAAAGAAAAAAAAGAAAGAAAGAAAAACCTAATTACACGCTTTGATCAGCTTTAAACGGTCAGATTTCTTTCAATCTTCGTAGACTTATCGAGGACCGATGACAATTCAATATTTAAAGAAACAAAAGAAAGAAAGAAAGAAAAACCTAACTACACGCGTTAACTAGCTTTAAATGTTCAGATTTCTTTCAAACTTCGTAGACTTATTGAGGACCGATGACAATTCAATACTTAAAGAAAAAAAAGAAAGAAAGAAAGAAAAACCTAACTACACGCTTTAATTAGCTTTAAATGATCAGATTTCTTTCAAACTTGGTAGACTTATTGAGGACCGATGACCATTCAATATTAAAAAGAAAAAAAAGAAAGAAAGAAAAACCTAATTACACGCTTTAATTAGCTTTAAATGGTCAGCCTAACTACACGCTTTAATTAGCTTTAAATGGTTCTTTCAAACTTCGTAGCCTTATTGAGGACCGATGACGATTGAATATTTAAAGAAAAAAAAGAAAGAAAGAAAAACCTAATTACACGCTTTAATTAGCTTTAAATGGTTCTTTCAAACTTCGTAGACTTATCGATGACCCATGACGATTCAATATTTAAAGAAAAAAAAAGGAAAAAAAGAAAGAAAAACCTAATTAGAAAGAAAGAAAGAAAGAAAGAAAGAAAGAAATTATTTATTCTGTTAAGCACTGCAACAAGTTACAAATTGAATCTTAATAAAACATTCATAAAATTACTATAAGTTGTTACAAACACAACCTGCTGCAGCACTGCTTAACAAAAAAGGTACGCACTCAGCATATGCCGCAGTGAACCACGGCTACTGATTTTCAGTACGACCTTTATTGTATCGCAGTAAACTATACGCTAATACGCGTGTAATTACACACTTTAATTAGCTTTAAACAGTCAGATTTCTTTCAAACTTCGTAAACTTATCGAGGACCGATGACAATTCAATATTTAAAGAAAAAAAGAAAGAAAGGACGAAAAACCTACATGTAGTACGCGAGTGATAAGTTATACTTCTTTGGCATCATTAAATAAATATTTAACACTAGCTGTCTTGGTGAACTTCGTATCGCCTAATTGGTGATTCATGTACTTTGTTGTTACTTTTAACTTTTATAGTTTTGGTAGGTTTACCAATCAGAGACCATTAAATTCCCTCTCTCTCTCCATCCCGCTCCCTCTCCCCCTCCCTCTCGCCCTCCCGCTCCCCTTCCCCCTCCCGCTCCCGCTCGCTCTCCCCTCCCCCTCCCCTTCAGCAAAATAGTATAATTTTTTTTGTTTCAATCAGAAATAAAATTGCGTGATATTTACCGAGACCCCCCTCTCTCCAACGAAAGATTAGATGAGATTTGACTCGACCCCCTCTCCCCCTTAAAAATATCACGTAAGTTATGGACGCTCTCTTTTTAGTTTTATTAAACTACTAGCTGTTACCCGCGACTTCGTACACCGAAAATAAAGATCCCTTCATTACAAAACATGTTTTTCATAAATTGACAGCAAACTTGTCCATACCTACTATGAAGAGAGGAGACCCGTGCCTTGTAATAGTCCATTATGGGTTGAAGCTAAAACACCTACACTTAGTACATATATCTTATTACGTAAATGAGTAAAATATTAAACAAATCTTTAGTGTTGATAATGAAATGATAACTACGATCTGATATTGTAGCGTGATTGGTAGTCAGCAAGATACTAAACTCTTCAACAAAATTACAGCAAAAGTGACATGTTCTTAGAACCCATTAATTACCCATCGGGAGAAGCATTCATAGCCCGGGCGCAGCGGCTTGTGTCGGTTCTAATAGTAATCGATGAAGTTAAATAATAGCGAGCGCGGTCGGTAGTTGGATAGGTGACCGCTAGTGGCAAAAAATTCTTGAGCTCTCCGAGCTTCGGAGGGCACGTAAAGCTGTCGGTCCCGGTTGTTGTCGTAAGATAACAGTCGTTATGACATATTGAAGGTCCTCGCCCGGCGTAATGACTTCCGACACTTGGGTTGATTTCTAATCCCTCCATCAATCCACACTGGAGCAAAGTGGTGGAGTATGCTCTAGGCGTCCTCAAGAGTGAGTGCTCAGTAGTGAGCCATTAATGACCCACCCATAGGAAAGGTCCCAAAATAATTGAACTTTTTAGAATTTAGAGGTTTATCTAAGTCAGGGCCTGAGAGTTTTTGAATTTTAAATTTACATTGTAATTTTACAGAATACACAAAAAACATATCTTTCTTTTCTTTTTGGGCAGCAGCAAATCAGTGATTCCTTTAGCGTTGCTAATGTTCATTGGCGAAAGTGACCACTTACCATGAGGTGACTCATCTGTTCGTTTTACAACTTCTTACTCCAAACTTACTCTAAACTTACAACCTCTAGTTTTAGCCCTTAGGGAATGTATTACCAAACAATCATGTTACAGTTATTTTTGTTTTATGTAAAATTACATAGTAACTACCAACTTTCACAGTTTTAACTTAAAAAACCGGGCAAGTGCGTGTCAGGCCACGTGCAATATAGGGTTCCAAAGTAGTAAGTTTATTGACTATTACTCATTAACTACTTATGCTAACATAGCCTTGATAGTTTTCCTTATAAATTCATCGTATAACCTATTTTTGAGAATTTTTTCATTTGTCCAACTATAACCGTTTAGCCGTTGGGGGGACACTTGACTTGACTTGGGTACCCAAAATTAGCACTTTCAAGCCAAATATACGTATTTTGCAAACGGAGCCCTACATCCAAAAATGGTCTCAAAAGACCCATAATATTTTTGAAAAAACTTTTCAACGATACCCCACTCTATAGGGATAAATAAAAAATTAATCCTCACGTTACCTGTAGTGGAGGTACCCCGAAAAAAATTATTTTCAGTAGTTTATTCTACAATTTTGGAGTTTTAATAAATATGTATATCCATGCCAAACTATAGCTTTCTAGCACTAAGGGTCTCGGCGCTTTGCTTTGGACAGACGGACAGACTGACGGACGGATATGACGAAGCTATTAGGGTCACGATTTTACTTCAGAACCCTAAAAATGACGAAGTTTCGTATAAACATTCCCTGAATTGACCCTTTAAAGATTGATTTTTCAAATTATGTTAAAGTTAATTTTTGTTTATAACAGTCGAACTGAGAACCTGCTACTTTTTTGAAGTTGGTTAAAAAACCGGCTAATAGCGTGTCAGGTCACTGGTAATATAGGGTTCCAAAGTTCTAAGTTTATAGAACTCAATAACTACGTATGCTAATAATATAGCCATGATAGTTTTCCTTTTGAATTCATCTTAATGGTATTGCCATGAATTTTTTTACGTGTCTAACATTTACGAATATTTCCCAAACAGACCCCTCAATCGAAAAATGGACTTAGCAGACCCATATTATTTTTGAGAGACCTTTTCCACGATACCCCGCACGTGCATGACGGAAAAAAAATATCCCCATATTACCTCTAGGAGAGGTAGTTAGGTATCCTAAAAACATATTTTTAAAAATGTTATTCTAACAGTTTAAAGTTTAAATAAACATGTATATCCTTGCTAAATTACAGCTTTCTAGCACTAAGGGCCTCTGCGCTATGCTACGGACGGACGGATGTACGGAAAGACGGACGGGCATGATGAAACTATGACAATTCTGTTTTGACTTCGGAACCCTAAAAAGAGTCATAAAAATCGCTTCATAAATAACGAATCTATCAACTACATATAACAAAATTTGACCTTATCCCTCAGGAACACGTCTGTTTTCCGTGATAAAAAGTATCCTATGTCCTTTCCCGAGCTCAATTCTATATCTGTACCAAACATCAAAATCGGTTCAGTTGTTTAGGCGAGAAAGAGTTATCCCTCAGGAACAGGACTATTTTCCGGGATAAAAAGTATCCTATGTCCTTTCCCGAGCTCAATTCTATATCTGTACCAAATTTCATCAAAATCGGCTTAGTGGCTTGAAAGAGTTATCCCTCAGGAATAGGTCTATTTTCCGGAATAAAAAGTATGCTTTGTCCTTTCCCGAGCTCAATTCTATATTTTTACTAAATTTCATCAAAATCGGCTTAGTGGCTTGAAAGAGTTATCCCTCAGGAACCGGTCTATTTTCCCGGATAAAAAGTATCCTATGTCCTTTCCCGAGCTCAATTTTATATCTTTACTAAATTTCATCAAAATCGGTTTAGTGGCTTGAAAGAGTTATCCCTCAGGAACAGGTCTATTTTCCGGGATAAAAAGTCTCCTATGTCCTTTCCCGAGCTCAATTCTATATCTGTACCAAATTTCATCAAAATCGGCTTAGTGGTTTGAAAGAGTTATCCCTCAGGAACAGGTCTGTTTTCCGGGATAAAAAGTATCCTTTGTCCTTTCCCGAGCTCAATTCTATATCTGTACTAAATTTCATCAAAATCGATTTAGTGGCTTGAAAGAGTTATCCCTCAGGAACCGGTCTATTTTCCGGGATAAAAAGTATCCTATCTCCTTTCCCGAGCTCAATTCTATATCTGTACCAAATTTTACCAAAATCGGCTTAGTGGCTTGAAATAGTTATCCCTCAGGAACCGGTCTATTTTCCGGGATAAAAAGTATCCTATGTCCTTTCCCGAGCTCAATTCTATATCTGTACCAAATTTCATCAAAATCGGCTTAGTGGCTTGAAAAAGTTATCCCTCAGGAATAGGTCTATTTTCCGGGATAAAAAGTATGCTATGTCCTTTCCCGAGCTCAATTCTATATCTTTACTAAATGTCATCAAAATCGGTTTATTGGCTTGAAAGAGTTATCCCTCAGGAACAGGTCTATTTTCCGGGATCAAAAGTATCCTATGTCCTTTCGCAAGCTCAATTCTATATCTGTACCAAATTTCATCAAAATCGGTTCAGTGGTTTTGGCGTGGAAGAGTTACCCTCAGGAACAGGTCTATTTTCCGGGATAAAAAGTATTCTATGTTCATTCCCGAGCTCAATTATATGTCTGTACCAAATTTCATCAAAATCGGTTCAGTGGTTTAGGCGTTATTAAGTAGCAGACAGAGTTACTTTCGCATTTATAATATTAGTATAGATTATTTATTTTTGATCTCAGAAATGTGAAAATTAATGTAAGCTTATAGTTAGAAACAAAAATGAATTGTTATAGTTGTAACAGGGGAAGGAGAGGGGAGCAGGAGCGGGAGAAGGAGAGGGGGAGATATGCACACAAAAACTATAGCGGCTAAGAACGGCTGTATCGATTTTAATGATAGAGATCATTAAAATCGATACAGCCGTCAACAAATCAGAGGATTTGTTACATTCTAAGGCGATACGAAGTACGCCGGGTCAGCTAGTCTTGTTATAAATGCGAAACTTGATGAAGACATTTGGATGTTTGTTTTTCAATCACGCCACAACTACTAAATCGATTTGGCTGAAAGGAATGGAGATACCTATACCCTGGATTAATACGATACGATACATAGGCTTTATATCCCGGAAAAGTTCAGAAGTCAGCGGGATTTGTAAAAAATCGATATCCACGCGCGCGAAGTCGCGGGCATATAAATCTAAAGTAACTAATTGAACGTTTCGAAACCACTACGGCAGGCGAATCCGCGGGCAAAATTTATAAAGAATAACCATTATTAGGATTTTTTCTTTAATATCTGCTATGTACAGATATAGACCAGTTACAATGTTGTTATCACCAAATATAAGTTAATTAATTGATGACCGCGCGACCATTCACCGTGTTGACCGTCTCATCGTATCAAGTTTATTGCTACTAGGGTGGCAACCTTTCAAATATTATCATGTAATCAACTTACAAGATGTCATAATTAACATCGTGTTGCGATGCGAAGCTGAATCTTTAGCCGTATCAAGATGTTATTATAGATTTAGTTAATACTAATAAAATATTATGATATCATTTTTATACGCTTTAGCAAAGTAAAAACCATTTCGTAATCATTTGGTCCACGATAATAATCAAATATCCCGGAAAATAAAAAAAAATCACTCGCATAGAAGATAAGACAACATAACATTATCTGTGCAACTTTAAATTTTCTTCTATTATATTTCTTCTACAGTAAATACCTATACCCACAATAGACTAGATGGATTATTTGACGACCAAACCATCTTAAACCATTCAGGTCTTGCGATGCGATTAAGGCTATAAAGTTCAAATTCCTAAATATATTAGGAACTAGATTCGTATTCGTATAAACATTGGTCCTGGTACTCCTGGTAAGCTGAGCTTTGATCTAACCTGAGGTCGATGACCCGGTGGAATGTCACGAATGGCTCAGTGGCGGCGCTCTACAGATCTATCTCGCGATCTTGCAGCCCGCAAGTCGCGAGTCGCGACCTCTGGCTACGTTCACTTCGAAATCTGGAGCCTTTGGTTTGGAGTACTTTGGCGTTCTGTTTAGTCGCTTTACGGCTATTCCCAATTATTTATCTATTAACGCCATGTAAATTAAGTAGGTGGAATAATAACAACTAGAAGTATCCTATTATTGTAATAATATTAAATACTTCTAATAGTTTGTGAGGTCATAACAGTCATGTAGGGGCAGCGTGCTAGTCGTGCTATAATGTAAGTTTAAAATAACAATAAGTGCAGAACTGGAGAAACAGACACAGGAATTTTGCATCTTTGTTTTATGGCATTTATTGACATATACACTCATACATCTGCTATGGTTACAACTGGTTGCATTGTCGACAATACACCTTTTCATACCTGACTGTGTTTTCGACCTTTTAGTACGCGCGACATTATGACATGGGGCAGAAAATATTTCAGCCATAACTTGGCACCAGTCTCTAATTGCTGTCAGTCTTAGACAACGTGAATATAATTATGTGTTACTTTGTCTTCTTCAGGCCAGCTATACTATCCATACAGTCGAAATGTAAGATCTTTTTAATGGACTGCAAGGAAGGGTAATGTTTTTATAGATTACCCTACTACAAGACAGAACCTCCTCAATTATATTTAATTTTAAAAACATTTAAATTTACTCAACAGGCCTAAGCATATTTGCCACATATAATATTCTTAATCTTACGAAATTATAAAATACATGCACTCTATCCCCTAAGCTATCTTTTATCGATTTTAGGGAACAATCTGACCGCTTTGTAAAAAATCAATAGAGAATTAATGGAAGATTGCAGTCTTTATTATGCGGGCGCTTGTTAAACTACTTTTAGACCCTTCTTGGTGATCCAATTGGGGCTCTTTGACATTATACAGTAAAATGGGTGTAGTGTTACATAACGAACTTTAATTAAATAAAATTAAAATTTTAAAATTAAGTCAAATAATAAAGTAAAATTAATTAAATTTAATTCCAAAATAAAATCAAATTTGAAATAGTTATTCACAGAAAAAGAGACACCTTATTGTCATTTTATACAACAAACAACAAATTAACAGACCAACTGCTGCAACCGATCGACAACCCAACCGTGACACCAATATCACCGACGCGTTGTCAACAAAATCGCTGCGCATTTCCACGCGTGTCAACATACTCTTCACTTCTCACTCACGTTATCTTATCAATAACACTGCTAAACTGACCTTGGCTGAGAAAACTAACATTTCCCTGATGACCCTGGTTTCCCTGAACCAACCAACACAACTAAAATCGATAGCAACGCCACACTTTCACTCATCACCATAGAAACGTTACACTTATAATAAGACGTGTAATAGGACGTATAATAAGACGTACCTCGCATGGCCAAATCCAAGTCTAAATAAAGAACGCACACGAACTAGGTCAAGATTGAATGTAGTGGTAGTGGATTAAACTAATTAGGTATTCCAACTATTCGAGGTATTGGAGCCAAGCCGAAACCCTTTGCAGCCGACGACTGAAGTGCAGATGGCCAGGAATAATAATGCCCATATGTGTAGCTAGTATTGTAAAAATATACCGACGCGGGAGTTCGATCCAAGTTATATTTGGAGTTATTGTAATGTTTTCCTTGAGTCCTTAGTTTTCCTGTACGGTCGGGTAACTTGTGAACGAATAGATCGGCTATTGAAGTAATTTTCACAACATTATGTTTTGGCAGATAATCGTTAATAGCCTTTATCAATATTTACCAGATATCTCAAACTCTAGCTCGCCTGTTATTTCTTTTTTGAGTTCAAAATGTATTAGAATAACTCACACAAGTGTTGTTGATCCTTTGGTCAATTGTGTAACTAATTAGTTACTCTATTGACAAGCAATATGATTGATATTACAATAGCTGATGTTATAGATGGTATCAAAATATAACGTCACTAGCTTTGCTACTTCGACGCGTGGTGTTGAGATTCCTATTTATTAATCTCGATTTCTAAGTAACGTGTCTGTGGACGTATCAAGAACCATGCACTCGTTTTTGAGCTAAACCTCCGTGAAAAACTTCCTTAGTCGTAGATGACCACTGACTGACTATTAGCTGGCTAGTCTGCTAGTTTGTCGACAAGGTATATATGTACATAAAAAATCTGTTGGGCATTTTTTATTGCCGGTGCCGTATATTCTGTAATCTCGCTAATCAAACACAGAGTGGTATTAGGACTAGTTCATATGACAAGCGCTTAACCCGGGTTTTGGTAACGCGCGCGTTGAGTTCATTGGTTTTCTATCATCTATGTTACCGTTTACTTTGAGCGCGCGCTTTTGACGAGGATAGACGTATTTTAGGGTTCACTCAGTTCATCCAGAAATCGTCCGAAATGGAAACGGACGTTAAAACTGTTTCTAAGTCCATCTTCGACAAATGGAACAAAGGATTGGAATAACTTACCTGCGTCGGCGTTCCCACCTATGACGTCCTTGTGGTGGACACTATTAACCAGGCTCTTAAAGCATATATATGAAGCATGGGAGTCGTCGCAAAATGCTATAGGTGTATTTTGTGATTTATCAAAGGCGTTTGATTGTGTTGAGCACGATACATTAATATCTAAACTTAGTCACTATGGCGTGAAAAACAAGGCCCTTAGCTTGCTCGCATCTTATTTAAGTAATAGGATACTAAAGGTTAATATAAACGATGAAAAGTCATCAGGGTCACCTACTGTGATGGGTGTTCCGCAAGGCTCGATCTTGGGCCCTTTTCTTTTCCTGGTGTATATAAATGACTTACCACATTATGTTAACAACCATGCGAACATTGTGCTGTTTGCAGATGATACATCATTAATATTTAAGACTGATAGGAATAAAAATAATTTTGACGATGTTAATAGTGCTCTGTCGCATGTCTCACATTGGTTCACTATAAATAATTTACTTTTAAATGCAAAGAAAACCAAATGCTTAGAATTCGTGTTGCCAAATGTAAAAAAAGTAAATAAATCTCTTAAATTAAATAATGAAACATTAAATATAGAGGAATCCACGGTTTTTTTAGGGGTGACCTTGGACAGTAAACTGCAATGGGGCCCACACATAGCATCTCTCACAACTAAACTTGCTAGGGCTGCTTATGCTGTTAGAAAAATAAGGCAGCTCACTGACGTCGACACTGCTCGGCTTGTTTATTTTGCATATTTCCATAGTGTTATGTCTTATGGCATTTTACTGTGGGGCAAAGCAGCCGGTATAGAACAAATTTTTGTATTACAGAAAAGAGCCATTAGAGCTATTTATAAACTAAAATCAAGGGAGTCCTTGCGCGTCAAATTTAAACAAATAGGTATACTTACAGTAGCTTCCCAATATATTTATAATAATTTAGTGTTTATACGAAATAACATAACTGCATATAAACAAAATTGTGATTTTTCAAATCGTCAAACAAGAAGGATGCATCAATTGGCTACCTCTTCGTACCGTCTTTCTAAAGTGCAACGTTCTTTTATGGGACTAGGTATAAAATTTTATAATAAAGTCCCAAAACAAATACATGACTTACCGGTGCAATCTTTTAAGAAACGTGTAAAGGCTCAGCTCTTAGGCAAGGGCTACTATAGCATAAATGAATATTTAAATGACAAGGATGCTTGGAAATGACTAGCTAGGCAACCAGTTCTGCACAGGTTAAAGAATACCTATTTTTGTAATAGATATAAGTTTTATTTTTAAAAGATGTGCTGAGGAGTTTCTTTACGGCTTTTCTTCTCCTCCATGACAAAGCACCTTTCCGAAAAGCTGGTAGATTAAAAAAATGACGTGCATAAGAGTATCAGTGATACCTACATGAATAAAGATTATTTCATTTCATTTCATTTCATTTCATAACACCATGGCGAGAATAATAATCATTATAATAATAATCAGTCTAAAACCAGTGGCCGAAATTCAACCGTAATTCATTAAAATTGTGTGACTGTGGACGATAATCGAGG
This sequence comes from Thymelicus lineola, assembly GCA_963932265.1. Classification (NCBI taxonomy): domain Eukaryota; kingdom Metazoa; phylum Arthropoda; class Insecta; order Lepidoptera; family Hesperiidae; genus Thymelicus; species Thymelicus lineola. The sequence continues at coordinate 4,132,740 of OZ010691.1, forward strand.
CATTTTTAATGGAATATATTGAACAGCTTGTAGATAAAAGTGACAAGCATAATTTTTTGTTCGTGGGCGCAGTTTAGTTTTATTTTTACCTACATAAAATAAGTATTATATTTAAAAGCTACATATTTATCATTTCTTGTACATTTATTTCAATTACATGAGCAATGTTTCATTACATGAGCTGCGTGTATAAAAAATAGAACTTGTGGGGACACCACGGAAATTGCGTGTGCAGAGCAGACACTCCATTCGTAAGGGTCACTGACGTCTAATACCCATACTAGTTGTAGGGTACACAAATTAGATGTCGTCGCCAATCGCTTATTCCAGAGCGAGCCAATGTGAAATTGAGAACAATTTTAACGTGACTCACACGTGGTTAATGTGAGCGTACGCGCACGCGTCCGCAACCGCATCACTTCCTCGCGACAACCGGCGGCGTCTGGCGTAACTTGAGTACCATTAACCATACAATACAACCAGTTTCATCTCATGACTGTGTACAACAAGCATGTTTTTATTAACCCGTATGAATATGCAATTCTTGATGCATATCTGATACGTGAAGACCTCGTGGCAGATCACCGATGCGCTGGATAGACCAGATTAAAGCTGCTGTGGACACCCCCGTCCACGAATGCACACGAAGAGCAGCGATTCGTGAAGAATGGCGGCAAGTTGTGAGGCGTGCCATAGATACCGAATGACCAAGACCACTCTACCAAGAATGCAGCGACTTAGAAGAATTTGATACGTGACTTAGTATACATACATTCTTGTCTCCTGCATAGGTGTTCTGTACGTGCCAAAAATCAATTAAAACACAAAGATATCGGAAAAGAGATCCAATGCTCTAATCCAGGTCAGATCATCAGATCAGGTCAGATTTACGTGTATTTTAATATTTTTATTGTATTCAACCAATACTAATGCCACAGTTTCATCGACTTAGTTTAATAATAATTAATACTCATGAAATTTCGCAAGCTTAAGACGTTGGAATAAGTTACTAAAAAAATATATATGATCGTTAAAATAAATATGTGGTCCATTTCGAAATCTGTTGTAAACACATGTGAACCACATGTGTGAGTCTGATATATTGGTGTGAGATAAAACTTAGGTGCGTAGTCTTATCATAATCATCGGTGGGTACTAAAACACGTGAGCGATAACCGATATAATAGATATAATCTGTATATTCACTACGAATATTATAAAGCGGAACTAGGTGAAGACCTTTGTTTGTGTGTAACCTATCATAAAACATTTAAAAAGTTAAAAAAAGAAACAATTTTGGCATAATAATGAGGTTGCAAGAGGCTATGTCCATGTCCAAAATTAAATCTAAAAATATGTACAACATGGTGATGCAAATATGTATGTACATATTTTATGTATCATCCAGCTTAATTTAAACGTTACCACGTGGTAACATTCTACTCCGACGCGGTGTACGAACTCAGTCTACTAACAGTGAAACATTTTTGATCGTTATGAAAAAATTATCTGGGATTTTATTTTTCAATCAATACAATCATACATTTATGCAAGCTCTTCAAGTCATATATCTATACTAATCTATACTAATATTATTATAAAGCTGAAGAGTTTGTTTGGTTGAACGCGCTAATCTCAGGAACTACTGGTTCGAATTGAAAAATTATTTTTGTTTGATAGTCCATTTATCAAAGAAGGCTAACATCATATAATAAAGTAGTTAGTTTTTTCCACAAATTAATCCGGGTGAGACCACGGAGCACAGCTAGTATACCTACATAATAAAGTAAAATATCGAAGTTAAAAAGATTTAGGACCACAGAACATTCTGAGACCGATTTTGAGGCATATCCACAGACATGTATACCTAGAGTATATGTCTATCCGTTTCCAGTCGCAGGTCTGCTGGAAGAAATTTCGTAAGAGATAAGCAGTACCTTTGTACAATATATCTGATTTTGTTCTCCTTTAATTTTTTATGTGTACATGAACAATAAATAAATAAGGCCACTTAATACATGCACTTTCTTAACACCAGAGCAGCAGGGGAGTTGACGATGTTGGCTAAAACGGAAGCTGTGAATCCGCTTGTTGATCAAGCCATTATTAGAGCCAACCAGCAATGTAAGTGTAACCATGTATCTTTTATTATTAATGATTTCACGTCTACACGGCCTGTTATAGCTTGCTCGTGGTTTCAGCGGTTTCATACATAAAGTTTTTCCATATACAAACGCGGTAGTAATGTTTGTTATAGGTACTAAAAACTTGCGGTTTTCATCTGGTGGAGGGGTTAGGGATCAACCCGAGTGTCGGAAGTTTTCAAACCGCACGAGGGCCTCCGACATGGCTTAACGACTGTTATCTTATGATAACAACCGGGGCCGGCGGCTTTACGTGCCCTCCGAAGCTAGGAAACGCTCAAGAATTTTTTTCCACTTGCGGTCACTATCTAATCGTTATAATTATGTATATCCTAAACTGTTACTTAAAATGAAAAAATGATGAAAAGAACCTAACAATAATTTTTGAATACCTATTCAACAATACCCCACTCAATAGGTTTTTAAAGAAAAAAAATTTTTGAAGACAATATCGCGCCAAAAATCGGCCATTTTTTTTCTATTTTGATATACCCAGTGTCACTCTCACAATTAAGAATAATCTAACGGCGGCACCTTTCAAGCTAAAATCGATCAAGCCGTTTAGGCCACATCCACAGAACGTGCCAAAGAAATATCGCAATAGCACAGTCGGGTAAAAACATGAATGCGTGCGCGCACGCTCAGAGATTCGTATACTCGCACGCTCTCATACACCCTATTTGTTTGGCCGAAGACGGCTAAAACCAATAGCCGGAAGTCGACCGGCGCAAAAGTGGGCGTCTGTTAAACTAACGTACTGATTGTTATTTATGGTGCATTAAAATTGTAATTCAATTACGGCACACGTCGGCTAATGGCTGCAGGATATGGCTGCTAAAAATGGGTTCAAAGAGGATCTATTTAATTTGTTCTGTTCTGTGCAATACATTTAATTCTTAGAAGTACGGGAAGAGTGTAGATAAGCCTAATTATAAAGGTGGCGGTTCGCGCCGCGACAGAGACAAGCGACCGAGACAAGAGACCGAGACGGGAGACCGCGACAAGTGTCTCGGTCTCTTCTGCATCTACTGTGGGACGAGACCGAGACCGCGACCAAAGCTACAATTCATTCAATTTCAGAGTCTGTCGATGGAGTTACTTATGTTGTACTGTGCCATTAATTTACACTGTCTAATTAGAACTTCCATTGGAGGAAGAAGAAGGTTTTATTTATGGTTTCAGCTATGTTTTTCCAAATATTTTTCTTTAAATTTTCGTCTCTGTAGGACTCCAGTTGAGTATTGTATATCGGAGGGTGCTGTCTGATCAGTTCAATCAGCTTTTCACAGTCTTCGTCAGGAAAAGTAGTCATTTTTTACAATAAACACACGTTCAATTCGAGCGCGACACGACGAGACAGAGACACTACTAGTCCAGGGCAGCGACTGTCGCGCGGTCTCCGGTCTCGCGTCTCTGTCTCCTGTCTCGGTCTCGTTCGCGAACTGATGCCTATTCATTGCATATGGTCAAGTGACGATAGCGGTCTCCTGTCTCGGTCGCTTGTCTCTGTCGCGGCGCGAACCGCCAGCTTAAGTAACCAGCTCTTGCGGAAGAGGAAGTGAGGGGATTTGAAAACCTCCGATCTTATTGGACATTGCATGAAAGAGGCATCGCAACAGTGCATTATGTTCTTTTCCCATATAGAAAATAGGTAAACGAATAATCTATACTAATATATAAAGAGGAAAGATTTGATTGTTTGCATTGAATAGGCTCCGAAACTACCGAACCGATTTGAAAAATTCTTTCACTGTTGGGAAGCTATACTATCCCCGGGTGACATAGGCTATATTTTTTTTTCACAATTTTTTCCGAAGCGAAGTGAGGGCGATTTCCTAGTTATCAATATATTGATAATTATACAGGAGGTGTGTTACAAATATTTGAATAGTAGGCCCCGAGAAAACACCAGATATTATATACAGAATCCGAATGCCACATACCTATCTAAAATTGTTAACCGACAGCCATATTACCATTGAACTGAATCTAAACGAGTTCTAATTATCATTTTACGAGAGTACGAACGACTCGTCCTTACAAGGCATACACAGTCTAGCGAAGATACGTAAACTAGCACGTATTCCATACAACGGTCTGGCGCTAACCTTGATACAGCGTGAGTAGGTTTCTTTATATGCCAATGTTGCATAATTGACGTTGTGGCCCTTGTTACACTAAATAACAAGTACAACAAGGATGAAACAAAAATGTCACAAAAATGTTTCAATTTCAATTCAAGGTGTGAAATTATAATTATGCGCTCAAAATTCATCACGTTATCATAATTTTTTTTATGTAACTAGCTGGCAAACGAATTGATGATCTATATCCCTAGTTCCCGAAGTGGGTCAGGTGGACCCCCAGGCGTCCACGGAAGACTCGACGAGGGTCAAAATATATAAAAAATGGAAAAATAAGTGAGTATTTATTCGTTCCTTGTGTTGTGAATAGGTGTCAAAAAGTAAAGTTGGATGGAATCACTTTTTTGATTGACCAACTTTACTTTTTTGACATCTACTCACAGCACAATCAATCAATAAATTAATCCAATCGATTCTCACTTTTTTTTCAAAAACTATCTATTCGTGGTTGGAACTCAGCCGCAATGCAAATTTTAAAGTTAGATCTAATCTTCACATTTTTTGTCGAGTTTTGGGAATATGGTAGAAATGTAGCTGCAGGGGGTCCATCGGAACCAGCTAAATTTTGAAAGTGGTCTATGAGAAAAAAGTCTGGGAACCTCTGATCTACATGATGGGTAAGTGGCTATCATTACCCATAGACATAAGTAGTCCCAAAGGCATTACCGATGCATTGCCAACCAAGAGGAAGAAAGAAAGTCATGGCTCCCAAGCCCTCAGCCGTCACTTAATTTGACCTACAATGATGCTCAATGCTTAATTAAATATCGTTCATACTAACGTTTGGTTTTGAATCATGCCTTGATAGTGGGTCACGAATATCATGTATCTTTTACGTTACTTGATAATCATCGACTGTCGTTCACTAAATAATTTGAAAACAAAAATATTGATCACAAAAGGGAAAAAATAATATTGATCACAAAAGGGTACAAAAAAAGATCTGAAGCAGAATTAAAAATAGCATACAAACCTGAAACATTTCCTTTGTGTGCCCCCTCAGCCTATCCAAACTCTCCTCCGAGGAATAATCAGATGTCTTGACCAGCTTTTCAGTTGTTGTCCGGGTGGACTGCCTCGTTCTGTGTGCTGGTGCTGACTCATTCTCTTCTACCACTGACTCTATTGTACTCATCTTTGCCAGTTGCCTGAAACAAAATAGATTATTTATTAAGGTAGTCACAAAAAGTTTTAGAGCTATTTTCCTAGTTTGATATTGGCAAAAGCCACAGACGTGGGTTAGGTTTGAAGCGGCAAGTCGATTGTTCCAGATTGGCCGAAGTAGTGACCACACACCTACTTGGTAAGCTTCATGTTAACTTATTTTCATCAATTCTAACCACCAGTAACAAATGGTGTTGTAAACATAACTGAATAGTGCTAAATGTTCATTGAAAAAAATCCTCAGAGTACTGTTTGCATTCTCATCCATCCATCAGCCTTTGAAGGTCTACACAAATGCTATCCTATATGTGAAACTTATAACATGAATGGTTTTCGATAGCAAGCATATCGGCTATCGTGTTTTATATCGGTGGTACAAAATAACGTAGAAAAAATTGTCGCAAGCCAATCTTTACTTATATTTCAACCAGAATGGTGAATGACTCGTCACACACACAAAAAAGCTGTTTCAAATCGGTCTTGACAAGGACAATCTATTTTTTATTGACTTAATTTAACTTAAGTCATAAGCTGCCTACCACAGGCAGGCAATGATCTCTCTTATCTTATTAATATAGGAGGCTTAGAGCATACTCTACACCGCTGCTCCAGTGATTTGAATTGAATATACTTTATTCATTTAATATTGTTTGTAGTAGTTTACAGAAATGTAGAGAGTTGCCTTCAATCCAGTACCTGTGATGCTGTTTAATGATAGGGGCAATGATATTTAAAAATCATAGATACGACATGCCCTTACAAATCAACCAAAAAATTTGTTCCGAAAAGAGCAACAACACACACGCGTGTATCTTTTGTTTCACTACACCAATCACACTACATACAATAATACACGAAGGCATTATAACGTTGTAGGGTTGTATGTCAAATCTCAAGTACTTCTACAACAATAAAAGCGTGCGTATTGTCTTGTATTGTATTGACAGAGCGACCACGAGCAGGCGAGGTCCGCTCTTACGATCTTCATTTTCGGCGCACTAGTGACGTATTTACCTCTTTTTTACTTATCATTGTATAGGGGGCAAAATAATACTTAATGACATACAGAAGAATGAATCTTAATAATCTCATTTAAATTGATGAAAATCTGGGAAACCAAGTTTTGCTCATTCTATTGCATTAAACTAAGGATTGAATAGTTTATTAATTGAATAGTTTGATAATTATCGCGATAATTATCAAGAGGCGTATTTATCTTGATAATTTCAAACCCTGCTGAGAAGCATGAAAATTTTTGCATAGATTCCATATATTTGGGGAGCATAAAGTAAAGATTTTCGGAAAGGCAACCCCTTAAGTGTAATAGGATGTAAAATTTTCTATGAATATAAAAATTAATTTGTCTGATTAACTTGAAACTAGAAATTTAATAGAATTCTTAATTGATTAATTTATGTAAAATAAAATACATAACGTATCATTGGATTTTTGTATATATTATCCTGTAGTATTATACTCGTATTTATAATACTGTTGAAAAATTTGCAGGGATAAGCTCGTCTTTAAAAAATATAAAACTTTCAACTAATTTCTTTTTAATAAAAATTGTCATCCATTTGAATAAATGTGAAATACAGTGGCCTTCATGATCTGCAAAGCTGGTTCATACTGTAAACTGAGTTATGTAACACAGGGTGCATTGTTAGCATCAAGCAAATAATATTACAGTGCATGCATGACAAACCAGATCGTTATCACTGTGATATATTGCTATTATACACTACATTATTACAAGTATTATATTGCTTTTGAACTTGAACTTAAACAACTTAATTTATATGTATGTATGCACCATTTTAATATTGTAAGCATCTAGCCAATCATGTATAGGTGGTAAAATAATAATGTAAATTTTTATGAACTACTTATTTTTCCTGTATGTAGTTAGTATCTTCATTGTAAAATCAATGGTTAAATCTTTAGTTTGTTTCAATAGCATTGTGAACGAACCAATACTGAGAGGGTTCCCACCTTTTTTAGGTTTACCTTTGTTAGGAATGCAAACAAACATAGACACTAATACCAAAGTTGTTGTGTTATCATTAACAATGATAAATATTAGATAAAACAACCAAAATACATAACTGAGGTTTTTATTAATAGACTTAATGAAATAACAATCTAATTAATATTGATCTAATGGTAAGAACACATGTAATATCATCACTATGATATCGGTTATAGTCAATAAACAATAGTGACATTGTTATCTATGTATCTTAGCTATTTAACATCATCAGTGATTTGTAATATAACTCAATGTATTACAAAAGTTTCAATCAATCAATCAATCAAAATTCTTTATTTGCAGGATAAGGTATACATAGTTTTTACACGGTAGTTATTCCAGAGCTCCTATCCTAGCCGATTAGGCGTGCAAAGTCAAACATGCGTATTGCGTTGTGTAATAACAAGAAAAATTAAAAATCATCATTAAATCATCATTAAATATTAGTCACTGAACATGATGCAATAAACAACAATAAATTCTAAAGAATATAAAATAAAATAAAATTATGCGATTAAATGAAATTGTCAAATTAATGTAATTATAATGTCAAATTAATATTAAGTCAAGTTATTATTTTTATGTCTTATCAGCAAGGAATTCATTAATATGATAATAGCATTTTTCTATTAAATATTCATTTACATTTTTCTTAAATATACGGGGGTCTTCGATGTTGCGTATTGCCTTTGGAAGTTTATTATATAGTACCGGAGCTTTACAGAAAAAACTTTGTTTGAGTATGAGTTTTTTACTTGGCACCATTTTTAATTGGTCTCGATGGCGCACTCCCTCACGGAATTGAAATAATTCTGGATTTCTTTTTATAAATACTGTACATTCCAGTATATATAGACATGGCACTGTTAATATATTTAGCCTTTTGAATGACGGTCTACAGGATTCAATTGGCTTTAATTTACAGATCGCCCTGATGCATCTTTTTTGTGCCTTTAATACCTCTTCCCTTTGGGATGAGTTACCCCAAAATATAATGCCATATCGTATCGTTGAAGCAACGTATCCGTGATAAGCCGTCATTAGCGTTTCCTCGTTTACGACATTATGTAGTTTGCGAAGCAGATAAGATAATTTATTTAATTGTTTACATATGTGGTCCGTGTGTGATGTCCAATTCATTTTTTTATCTATATATAAACCTAAGAATTTAATCGTGTCTACGTCTTCAATGTCAGTACCCAGATAATTAACGTTAATTGTGGAAGATATGTCCCTTTTATGTTTAAATGTCATAACTTTCGTTTTGTTTAAATTTATTAGTAAATTATGATTTTCCAGCCATTGGATTATGTCTTGTAATGTTTTGTTAATATTTGTCTCTAATTCTGTATTATTGTTCCCCGTGAACAGAACTGTACTGTCATCGGCAAACAAAGTCATTTGGTGGTTGGTGATTTTCGGCAACTCGTTTATATATATTAAAAATAGTAATGGCGCTAGGATACTCCCTTGTGGTACTCCATACATAACATGTCTACATTTTGAAGCATAGGTAACTTCTTTTTTGGTTTTAGTGCAAATGCTTGTTATTACTGTTTGTTGCTGCCTATCCTGAAGGTACGATTTTAACAAGTCGTAAATGTTACCTCGTATACCGTAGTTATAAATTTTTTCAAGCAACGTATTTTGTTCTACGTGGTCAAATGCTTTTGAGATGTCCATATATAAAGCAGCAACAGGTATGCTTTTATCCATGTTCTGAATAATAGTCGAGAGAGTTCCTAATATTGCTTTATCTATAGATTTGTGTTTCCTAAAGCCAAATTGTTGTTGAGTAAGGATCTTGTTTTGTTCTAGGAAATTGTACAAGGGTGTGTAAATTGCTTTTTCAAATATTTTTGAGTTTACTTATCCCTTGTTACATATTATATTTATCATTCCTCATTTTCAATATTGATATTGAACATCTATACACACATGGTTATGTGAAATAGAAATAGACTTTATTGTTTCTGTTGGTACAAATATGATGTTATACAGAGATGAATTATTCTCAACAGGAACCCATTACAGGTGTACATGAATGAAAAATTATTTGTAATTGATCTTAAGAGCATGGAATATATGTAGCACTGAGCCTAAGTAGGGACCATTTTATCGAAAAGTGAACATACCATAAAAATTACTAGAACTAAAAAGATGAAGTCTAAGGAACAATGGATAAAAAAAGTGTCAATTGTTGTCAAGGATAACATGTTACACTATCTGGTGTTTTGGCATTGTCCCATATTAAGTTTTTTTTTTTGCATATCTGGGCATGATTAAAAAGTCAATTGAATGCGCATAAACAATTTAAATAAACACTACAATACACCTACCTTGTAACTTATGCCATTTCCTGTGGCAATTTTTTAGGGATTTCATAAACACAACAATATGATTCTAAAGAGTTTTTATGAATATAATTTTGTAAAATATTGCTGACAAATATTGAGGTTAAAAACAACAGACTTATAGCTCAGTCAAAACAACCAATTCAGAAATATCAGAGAAGAGAAGAAAACAACTTATGAATATCTTTTTTGGTATCGATTAATTTATGAATATCTTTTTTGGTATACAATATCAATGTTTGTCAAATTGAAGAGCAGTGAATTGTTGCTATAGTAAAAATGTTACTTATAATTAGTGAAAAGGTAATAAACTTTAAGTCCAATGCATTATGTTGTTAATTTCTTTGATTTTAAATCCTCAGCTTTTAAAATAAGCTACTAGGCTTAAAGTAATAAAAAAATCTGTTTTCAATACAACATAATAATTACTTTGCATGAAATTTATATTCTTAAGTAAACTATCGTGTTTACATTGCATTTAAGTTAAACAACTACATTAGTCAAAATATTCTGACCTTCATACTTGAATGTTTGTTATCAGAAGGTCATTGAGTAGCCTCACTAGCCATGGTATGTTTTATGTTTATGACATCACGAAACACACAACCCATGGCCTACTTAACCATAACCTTGGAAATTTCAACACCATGAAATTTCACAGTCCAGTAAATAGTAAATAGTGTGCATATACTGTAATGAAGTACATTTTTATAGTACACTGATCCATATATATATCAAACACTAGTTACAAATGGGTTAACAATAACCTTGGAAATTTCAACATCGTGAAATTCCACACTCCAGTAAATTGTAAACAAGTGTATGTATCTTTATACCATAATGACCACCTCTTTATGTCCACCTTCTGTACCACTTAGTTATAAGGGTATAATAAAGTGTAAATAAATAAATAAATAAATGAAGTAAATTTTTAACAAACTTCAGAAAAGGAGGGTATCAACTATTAAATGAGAAATGCAAAATTGAATTTGCAAATGAATTGAAATGCAAAATTAAAAGAAACTTTACACTGTTAACTCAATTACACTCTACACAGTAACATCATAATAATTTGTCTATGTTGCATATGTCGACGGAACCCCGCTTCGCAGGCTTCGCAACCCCTTTCTGTGTAAATAAAATCAGACAACACTAACCTAACTTTCCATGCTTTTGAGTTCTGTAGATTGATTGCCTGCGGCTCTTCTCTCCACTAAATTTCTCGAAACTAGCACGTCGTCAAGAGTTATAAGTTGTATAGTACAAGTTCGTCAAAGCGTTGTAATCAGCTGAGGAACTTCTCCAAGCTCAAACCATTCACATTTACGAACTTCTACTATCGTATTTTAAATCCAACCCAATATTTTGCTAATAACATTCAAAATTTTATTGACAACATAGAAGTTCCCATTAAGATGTTTTGATGTTTCATGTTACAAAACTATTACACTTACTTGATAGGCGTGCTTCTTTTAATAGGAGTTCTCCTTCCGGACTTTTGGTGCGAGTGGTCATCCTCCATGCAGCTTTCACGATCACAACTGGAACGTAAGAAGGGCGTATTCGATCGAGACCGCGACCGAAGCCCGCTAACCGTCGGGTTCTCCATGCTGCCGTGCACGATACTTTCAGAACTCTTACTTATTACACTTTTCTTCACTCATACTCTTTATCTACACTCATCACTGACCCTGACCTATATTTATAATTACAGTTTAATATTTATCCGCCGAAATATTGCACAAGGAATTCTATTTCTGTGACTTCGTGCAATGCCGCCAAAACGCAATAATCACTTTCCAATTTATAACATGAAGAAGTGAGACGGATTTTACGGAAAAAGTTTCAGACAGAAATTGTAGTCCATTTTAACAAGTAATAAGTGCTCCGTACTTTGATTTACCGACTTTAGTACGATACGAAAAGGAATTTCGTAAATTTCGTAACACTTCGATGCTAAACATAAACTCATAACTGTGATGACGTCACTCGCTATCAAAAAGACGTTATAAAACAGTGTTGCGTGAAATATAAAAAATCGGTAGCATTGCCAGCCAAAAATCGGGAGTAATCGGGAAATTCTTAATCTGAATTGAGCAAGAGTTGTTTTTATGTTATTATCAAAATAATTTTATTTATAAAAATAATTTAATAATAAATTTATTATTAATTTACATTTTCGTACGATCTTACTAGCCATTTTTGCGAACATGTCTTTATTTATATTAAAATTGTAACAAGTTTGATCATTTGATCTGGGTATATTATCTATGTGGTAAGGGGTTAATCCTAAAATGAAATAAATAGTTAAAAAAAAAACACAAAAAACCGACTGCATATAAAATACTAAAAATGAAAAAATAAGCCCAGTAGTTACGCAGTCGGAGCCCATTCTTCAACCAATCAAATCTTCCCAAAGACTCCTGTAAAATTTAAATGAGTCCCGACTGCTAAACTACTGGGTTTGTTTCTTCAGTCGGGTTTTTGTGTTTTTTTGTGTGTATCCTATCATTGACTGAGTTGAAAAAATAATAATTTTAAAACATAATTGTGTGAGTCACTACCACGTTTTATGCCATAAACCTATGCGCAACACAATTTCTTTAATATTTCGTATTAAGAACACTGTTTTCTATTTTTAATTTTAAATATGATATTACATTGGTAGGAATAGCAAAAAATCGAGAGAAACGGCCGTTAAATCGGGATATCGAGAGACGATAACCAAAATCAGTAGATCTCCCGATAAATCGGGAACTTTTGCAACACTGGTATAAAATTAATAACCATAGATAGTGGTAAACAAGAGCCACCAACTTATCTGTGAAGTGACGAAAATTGGAACCATGCATGGAATGTATTACTCTAACTGGATAAGTAAGGACCCCGCAAAGTCTCTATGGGAAATGGCTCTCAGGTAAATTAGCTGAAATTTTGCACAGAGGTAGCTTTCATCATGCTGATCAAAAGTCTCAATGGGTGCAACCCCCCAAAATCAAACCCAGACCCACCACTCCCCCCCAAATCTCAAAATACTCAACAACACAAAAGTTAATACAAATGTTCAGTGTGGCGATTACGGTCATCGGGGATTTGTGAAGACTGTGGTCATCGTTTTTTTTTTGTTTTGCTTAAAATGTGGTGTTGTACTGTTTCAATTATCAGTGAGAAAATTACAATAAAAACAATTGCAATATTTTAAATTCAGTAATTTTGAAGAAATTTTAATAAAATGATTTATTTAAATATTATATTTCTTACCAAGCGAAAAATTATTAATAGAAAACATTTAAAAGAACCATATCAAAATAGGACATAATTTTTCTATGTAAGTGTGGACACCCTACTATTATGAAGGACAACCTCAATCCGGACTGTGATTAGTCGAATAGTCCTTAAGATATGACGTGTATGACGTATACCTCTCTACAAGGTCAGTAATCCAGATAGTGTAATATATGCATGGTATAAGTACAGTATCAGTTTATGTCACAGACATGTAACTACTGTCAAGTGTCAGTCACCATACTGAAAGACACTGAAAGTTATAAACTGTCATTACTGTCAAGTAGGGATGCACATTGAAAAAAAATCGATGTTTTTTTCAATGCAATGCATCGCATAGTGGCATGGATGTAATATCGATGTTTCAAAAAATACATCGATGTTTTTATACATCGATTGTTTTAATTTTTGTAGCGTTGGGACTAAAAAAAAGGTCATCGGCAGTGAATTTGATATCAAAAAACTAAAAAAACGCTTTTCAACATTAGCCTAATGGCCTAATTGCCTCTTCGATGTATTAAATAAAATACTCGATGTTGACGTATAAAAAAACATCGGTTTAAATCGATATTTTCATACTTTACATCGAGTGTTACATCGAACTTCGATGTATATCGTGCATCCCTAGTCCCTACTGGTCAAGTATCAATCAATCAGAGACTGTCAGTCACAGCTTAATCGGTAACTGTTGTGTTTGTATTTACATAAAATTATTTGAATTTAAATATTAATATTGGTTGATTTCAGACAAGTAGATTAAAAAATGAATAACAAGGAGGAATTTAAAGACACCGATTTGTATGTACAATTAAGAGGATTTAATAAAAACCGCTCAGAGTTACAAAACTTTTGTGCACAAAATATCGAAGAGGTTTGTTATCTAAAATACCTATATAATTTTGAGTGGAACTACTGGAATTAAGTAACGAGCGGTACGAGTTTTAGGGTATTATGCTTGACATGTCAATAGCTATTATTCAGCATTTAAGTTTACCCTGTTCGTGTGCGTAAAATTTTGCAAGATTATTATTTAGACCTACTTCCTCCTATTTTAAAGAGTTGAAATTTAACATATTGTTTTAGATCTTGACAAATTTTTATGAATATTTATGAATACAAGCATGAATAACTTGCCTGCGTCGGCTATCCCACCTGTCTATGATGTGGTTGGCTTCAAGAAAAGAGTGAATAGGCTTTTACGAGTTAGTTTTCTCGTACCTATGTAGGCTATATTATATTTGTATAATTATCTTCGTTAGTTTGATGTAATGTATGGATATTATGTTACTTTTAAAAAATTTGGTTCGTTGGTTGCTAACTAATGAAAGAAGTCAAATGTAAAGCTTTAATTACATGTTCTTGTGACTAAAATTTTAGGCTTTTCTGCACAGAACTTGGCACCCATTTAGATCTCAATTCTTGTTTTTTAACATGGATATCATTACTTTTTGTTTTATTAGTGTTTATAGATAATGAATATACCTATTGTTATTTGTAAAATTACTCTATACAGTGGAACCGTTAATTCACTAGTTTCACTAATTACCAATAATTTTCAGTAGTAACATTTTTTCCTTTACATACACCTAATAGTCTACCTTGATGTCAAATATAAAGTATCTAGGTCATCTGGAAGTAGGTTATGTTTTTGATCCTATGTCAGTGAGTCAGTTACCAATATGCGAGTTTTTAAACATTAATATATCAATAACTGTTTGAGCTACATTTATGAAATTTTTAATTCTAAATAAGCTAAGGCGTTTTAATAAATGTACCAAATTTCATGTGTAGGTTAAATAGGTCTCGAGTTTATTATAATTAATTATGTTGAATTTCAAATTCCAATTTATTGACATAATAATTATTACTAATTAATTACCAGTTAGGGCACAACACTGGCCGCATTCCTAAGCTCTGTAGTCAACTTGTGCAGCTACTGTACCCTACATATTACTTGGTATACCTAGCTCTGCTCTGCTCTGCATTATACCCTATTGCAAATGTCATCAAAATTGTTACAGCTATTTATTTTTATTTATTTATAATCTTTATTGTAAAACCTACAAGCTAGGCTTACAAAGGGCGGACTTAATGCCATGGGGCATTCTCTCCCAGTCTATTATTGAGAATGTGATTACAAATAATATATTATTGTACTCAAACCTGAATCTGAAGTGTTATGTTATTCATTTGCAGATTCTACAGTATTTACCACATCAGATCTTGTATAGTGGTGGTGACTTAAATAAATTGTTTCCAGGGCTCTTGGAAACCCAACATAAAATAAAGGTATTTGTTATACTCATATTAACTAACCACAAATTAACTGCTGGTATCCTAAAGCTTGATCAATTAATTAATTTATTCATTTATTTAAGAATGCCAACATAATATACACTAAGAATAGTACAGAGTATGGGCGCCGCATAAGAAAGCAAATGTTTTCAGTCTTTGTTCAATTTGTTGAGGAGTGTGCAGTTTGTTTGTTTCAATACTCTAGTATGTGTATAGGTTAATGCTGCCTGATGATAGGTTGAGGCCAGTACTTCAGTTACTTGCAGTTATTAACACAATGTTACAAACAATTTTTCAGGTTGTGGACATAGTCTTAGAGGTTTTAAGAAAAAAATCGGTAAAATTGAATCATGGTTGGACTATAATAAGTAGAGTGTGCCTTGAGTTGCCTCGCCTGCCTTCAGATGCTGTTGTGAAGTGGTGCAATGACAGTGTGGAATCTATTACAAAAGATACCGATGTGAACATGATGTGAGTTGGTTTTTGTTCTATTCTGCATGATAGGTCTGTAGTGGTAAACAAAACACATGTAACATATACAATTTTTGTTCTAAAACTATTTTTTTTTATGGAAATAGCCAGCAAACGAGCTGACGATCCATTTGATGGTATGTGGCTATCGTCGCCCATGGACAGCAGCAATACCAAATCCAAAACACTGATGCGTTACCGGCCTAGAGAGAGAGAAGAAAAAGAAAGAACTGGCTCTGAAGTCACCAGCCGGAATACGACGAGTCGTTTGGCGGCTGACTCATGCTCAAGGGTGGTAGCTATCCGGGCGAACTCCATGGAGAAATAATAATAGCAATAATGGTATTAACTAACAATTAAAATCAATATTACCAAAATAACCCTCGAGAGGTTCTACCACCAGCGGGCCAGATTGAGTCGCCTTTTACGACACCATCCGTCGTGGGATTGGGGTTTGTATTCTAAGCCGCTCCAATACGGCTAAATTATAAACACAACACTGTTATCTGCGATAACTTAGGCCAAGCAAGCGTAGGTGGCACAGCCACTGTTTGATATTTTCGTGACGTGTTGCGATGCGGCGTTTATCGCTTATCTAGTAACTGTGTAACAAGGAAAAACATTAAATTTTAGCAAAGGGAGATGTTAACGTCGGGGTCACCAGTTTGGCAAAGACCTCCTTCTAAGCTAGATGGTCCTAGCCGTGTTAAAATTTTTATATGTGTGTGTCGCGGGGAAATGATGAATGTCGTAGGGAAATGATGAAAATAGTAGGGATTTGTACAAATCCCGCAGTTTAGTGAAATTATGAAATCTTGTTTTGAGGCGCGGAGTGGGGGGTCTCGGGGGACCAAGCCCCCCGCAAAACAAAGCCAATAGCATTCGTTATGATTCCAGTTGGCGTGACGTACTACCGGAATGTTTGAATGCGATACGGTCGCTGGATGTGGTCAAGTACAATGACGTCACCATGACAGCTGCTGAGTACAGGAAGGAGACGTTAAAGAAGCTGCTGGAGTGTGAGTGGACGGATAGGCAGTTGGTAGAGCTCACTGCTATGTTTAAGTAAGTTACTTTTAACATCTATAGTAACATAATATAGCTAGAGTTGCGAAGGTGTAGATCCTCCACAAGTAAGATAGGTAAGACTCTCAGGGCAGGATAGGTAGGTATAAGTATTGAGACACGACTTCGAATCTCCAAAGTGTTATATTGCAACTATTTGATACCCAACACAATTAATATAAAAGGCAAATCAAATATTGTATATAAAAGTAATATTAAAATAACAAAATGTTCTTAATAAAATTCAGAACCTTCATCCATAATGATGGAAGCCCAGCTGACAGATGCATTTTTGGTAAAAAAAAAAACCAACTGTCAAGATTTAAAAATTTAGAAAAAAATGCATCTGCCAGCCAAGGAATATTGAACGAGGTATTATTACACCTCTTTATAGAGTTACTTTGTGTGTTTCTTTATTTAAACGCGTTAATCTCTGGATTTAGTAATTTATATAATATAGAGGAATCCACGGTTTTTTTAGGGGTGACCTTGGACAGTAAACTGCAATGGGGCCCGCACATAGCATCTCTCACAACTAAACTTGCTAGGGCTGCTTATGCTGTTAGAAAAATAAGGCAGCTCACTGACGTCGACACTGCTCGGCTTGTTTATTTTGCATATTTCCATAGTGTTATGTCTTATGGCATTTTACTGTGGGGCAAAGCAGCCGGTATAGAACAAATTTTTGTATTACAGAAAAGAGCCATTAGAGCTATTTATAAACTAAAATCAAGGGAGTCCTTGCGTGTCAAATTTAAACAAATAGGTATACTTACAGTAGCTTCCCAGTATATTTATAATAATTTAGTGTTTATACGGAATAACATAACTGCATATAAACAAAATTGTGATTTTTCAAATCGTCAAACAAGAAGGATGCATCAATTGGCTACCTCTTCGTACCGTCTTTCTAAAGTGCAACGTTCTTTTATGGGACTAGGTACAAAATTTTATAATAAAGTCCCAAAACAAATACATGACTTACCGGTGCAATCTTTTAAGAAACGTGTAAAGGCTCAGCTCTTAGGCAAGGGCTACTATAGCATAAATGAATATTTAAATGACAAGGATGCTTGGAAATGACTAGCTAGGCAACCAGTTCTGCACAGGTTAAAGAATACCTATTTTTGTAATAGATATAAGTTTTATTTTTAAAAGATGTGCTGAGGAGTTTCTTTACGGCTTTTCTTCTCCTCCATGACAAAGCACCTTTCCGAAAAGCTGGTAGATTAAAAAAATGACGTGCATAAGAGTATCAGTGATACCTACATGAATAAAGATTATTTCATTTCATTCTTTCATTCATTCATTCATTTCATTTCATTCATTCATTCATTTCATTCATATAACCTGAAAGCCACGATACAATCACAAAGGATTCCTCCAGGAGTGAGATTTGAAAAATAAGCAATATTAACATTAATTTGTATTTTATTCTTTTTCTTGCAAAGTTTTGAAAAACTGAAAAATACGTATATGTATTCCATCAATTTAAGCAAGAAACATTTGTTGCAAATTTGAAGCAAATCAGTTGATGTTTTAAAAACCATAATTCCATTCAAACTTTCATCGCGTTTCCCAGAGAAACCTTTTAATTTTCCGGGATAAAAAGTATCCTACAATATGACCCGGAGTATTAGTAACAATTTTACCAATTTTCATCAAAATCCGTTCAAGGGTTTTCATGTGATGCCCGGACAGACAAACAGACAGACAGACAATAATTCTAAAAAAAATATTTTTGTGCTCTAACACGTTATTGAAGTGCCCCCTAATCGAAATTTTTAAAAAATGTTCAATGCACAGAAAATTTGCCCTTTGAGTTTTATTATAGTATAGATTTCTGACAAAAAAGGGTTGCTTCAGCCTTTGCTTAGTTGTTGGTGAGATTAAACAATTAGAAAAAGACTGACATGGACTGCTATACTAACATAGTGTATATTATATTTTTATCCAAAGGAAAATTCAAATTTATTATTATAATTTTTTTGCTTTTAGGGATTTGCAACTCACCCGCCAAGAACATCGAATGTTTGTTTTGAAGATATGTTCGTTTATAAGAGACATGTTGCCGGATTCATTGCCTCCTCTTGTACATCAACTATTGAAGTAAGTGTTAAATTGTCTTTTGTTAGTATTCACTTTTACTGGTTATTGGTCATCATTCCGTGAAGGGGGAAAGGTTAAGTACTACAAAATAATCCAGTTAAGTTTTATCCAAAAGTGTATGGTTTAATACGTTCATTTTTAATGATTTCTCGAAAAGTATGGGTATGCCGCTTAAAAAGTATAAAAATCTAATCTTATGGGCCATTAATGATTGAAGCCAAACTATCCAATCTATTCTATTTATTCACTATTTTAGACTGTGCAAGTTAAACAACGTGGAAGTGGTACTGGCGCACCTGAGCCATTACTTCAACATACGCCACTACAGGAAGTTGGCGGTGATGTCGCAAGACTCAGAGTCTACAACCATGGACCTTGAAGATATTGGTAAGAGTCACAGGTTTCGGGTAATCCGTTCTTGACATATTTTGTCGTCGCTGTTATATAGAATAGAATAGCCACCACGAACACATACAAAAAACAGAAAAAAAGTAGAATAACAAATAAAAAAAAAAAAAACATGCACCTCCTTACAAAATTATTACTATTATATATTACGCTCGCATATAGACTAGTTGTAGTTGGTACTGTTTTTCTAACTGAATAAATCGACGGTTCCTACGTATGAAGACATGTCAAAAATGGCAATTTTTTATTGCATATATATTTTATAAGATTGTCCATACGGTTATATCCAAATAACATTTTTATTTGATTATTACGCATTTCACTACATATACAAATCGTATATACAAGTGTAGTCATTAGGCTGCTTTTCCACCAGAGATGTGTTTGATATCTTTGATGTTACGTTGCTATGGATGCGTTTGATATCCACCAATCATATTCATTGGTAGAAATCGATCAATTTATTGAACCAATCATATTTATTAGATTTCACATCTTCGCAGCATAGCTGCATAGCACATCTCTGGTGGAAAAGCACCCTTACACTATTATTATACGTTATTAAAGAATAAGTGCCGTAGATGTGGACTGTGGATATGTAGTACGTACTGCTTTGTACGGGGTTTAAAAAAGCACGCCACTCGGTGCGAAAGCAGTCTTGTCTGACTGAACTGAAGCGGTTTAACGTTATTGGTGGTTATTAATTAGTGGTAAACTTCGGTTTTTAACCAACTTCAAAAAAAGGAACTTTGTACTGGGTGAACCGATTTTGATGTTTTTTTTAATCGAAAGCTGGTGCTTGTCGTGTGGTCCCACATAAATTTGATCGAGATCTGTCAATGGCATCCATGTCAAAAGCATATCAGTCTTAAATTTGCATTAAGTATGTGCGTGATAAATGGACGAATAACTCAATATCCAACCGATTTCTACAATTCTTTTTTTATTGGATATATGTACTTAATTTGAAGTCGGATATTTTTTTGTTTTGTTAGATTATTGTCATGTCGCTTTATACGTAGGGCCTATCGAAATATGTTTTCTTCCTTTCCTTCTTCCCAGAACAGTTCAGCGTACCGGAGCTGCAAATGTGCCTGTCCACGTGTATGTTCCACGTGACGGACGCCGCGGAGCCGGAGTCGCTGCGGCGGCAGCTGCGCGCGTGGCCACGCTCGCAACTCATGCGCGACCCGTTCGTCGTGAGCGTCGCGCTCGCTATGATCGACAAGGGGATCGAATTCAAGACTGTGTGCTTGGATGTGAGTTACATGCACGTACGCACGCACGCACGCACGCACGCACGCATACACGGTGATACAAATCTAATGTGCATACGCACACACTCGCATACACACACACACACACACAATTTAATATAGTGTGTTTGTTCTTATTATAGTGTGTTATGTCTTTGCGTGGTGTCCATGGCGACCACGCACGATACAGGGAATCTAAGTATGAGGCTATGAGTGTGTAGTCTTATTTTTATTTCTTAATACTTTTAATTAACAGTCATAAAGATCAATTTCGAAAAATCATGTCCAGTTTAGGTAAAATTGAGGTACACCATGTGATGGACAGGATCAAAGGGTTTATTTATTTATTTATTTATTTAATCTTTATTATACCTAAAAATGATGGTATAAAAGGCGAGCTTAATGCTAAGAGCATTCTCTACCAGCCAACCTTTGGGCGAATCGGAAAACAGCGAGGGTTCATGTCAATCTATTTATTCAGGTGTTAAGGTCAGCCGTAGAGCAGTCGGTGATGGACGAAATAAGACGCAAGGAGTCAGCGTGGATGCAACGCGTTCTGCCCTCTGACTTGGATCTCGACGAGGTCTTGAATGAACTCGCTACAGGCGGGTATGTAAACTGTGATCAAAATTCGACTATAATTCATTTTCCCAAATGGACACTTACATTGTTCCTATCTAATGTTTCATTTTTATCTAAATAAATACATATAATGTATAATATAATATATAAAAGTGCGTGTCGTGCTACGGGCTAAATTCGCATGGAGCGGGAACAGTTAACTCCAACCAAAAATTTCAATTTCAGTGTTATTATTATCAATATTCATAATAATTGACATTATAAATACATATTTCACAAACGGATAATTGGAGAAAAATGGTGTTCCCAAATCCACACTATTTTTAAAAGAGCTATCCAAAGATTTGCCACACTAGGTAAGCGAGAAAAAATCTTAAAATTGATATTTATTCTCTGTATCTAATTTTGGTTATTTTACGTTATATTATGTTATAGGTATGGGTTTTATTTTAATAATAAACGTGCGTAGTTGAGAATTTCAGTTTTATTTTATTTTATGTTTTACAATCGAATCGAACAACGTTAGCAGAGCAAGAAGACGCCATTAAATGTTGCCATAGAGTTAGTTTTATCCTACACACAGAGTACTTAATCACTACAGTTTAATCCTACACAGAGTACTTAATATTAACATATTATGTTTATCTGTGACAATGTAGCGGTCAACATCGCTCTACCTGGATGGGAGTAATCCACCTGAGCTTGGCGCTGTTGGGCGGGCCGCGCGGGGGTGAGGTGCGCCAGGGCAAGGTGCGCGGGGGCGAGGCGCGTGAGGGAGCGCGGGGGGCGCGGGCGTGCGCCGCACACGGGGCGACAACCCTCGCCCGCCTCGCCAAGGCGCACTCCTACACCGCGCCGCAGATTCTGGACGCGCTCGCTGATCGACTCGCCGCTAGTAGCTCCAACTTACACTATATAGGTTTTTATTTTACTTTTTTTTAATTAATAGAAAAACTCTTTTTTCCACACTATAACAGACCATGAGAGCTAAAACAGTCTTAACTACAGTACAGAGGTTTTGGTCTATGTGTAATGGCCTAATACTGATTTCATGATAATTTACTAGTTATTTGGCCACTACAGCTCTATCAAAATAATAAATTTAACAGTTTGAAATAAAAAACTTGGTTCTCATGGCCATAATCATATCCGGCTCGAAGGACCAAAATGATCTACGCTGAATTTCATACGTTCAATGTACATTCATCATCTAGACACGCGGCAGCGTGTCAAGCCAAGTTCAAGCAAAGGAACTGGCTAGCCAGCGCCGAGTGTAATATTACACGAACCGCTTGGTGCCACTTTTGACCCTTTTTTAACTCAAAACCTCTTTAACGTAAACACATAAAACTACGTGTGTTTAATTATATCCATAAGGACATGTATAATACCAAATTTCATGAAGCTAGCTCAAACGGTTATAAAGATATGAAGGTTAAAAAGTCGTAAATTTTAGCACTGACTGACTGACTGACATATAGTACCTAAATCTTACCTACTTCCAGATAACCTAGAAGGATGAAATTTGGAATCCAGCTTGGTAATTGTGTGTAAGCGTAGGAAAAAATCAAAAAATTAAAAAAAGTCGAAAAATAAGTGGTGTCCCCATACAAAATTTGTATGGGACCGAAGCAGAGCCATCTAGCGGCAGTGAAAAAAAAAAGCTTCGGTCCCATACAAATCTTGGCCAACTCGCATTTACATTGTGAGCCCGTTATGTCACGTAAAACTCGCACTAAGGCCTCTGTGCACGCGGGGCTCAATATGGCATACTTCAGTGCATGGAGTATTGAGGTAGAACGAGGGCCACCTCATATGAAGGGAAAGTTGAAAAAGTTTCCAGCTGTTTACAAAAAATAGAGGTTCCAATAATGGTAATTTCTAAATGGCGCTAGTGTGTGACAAATAGATATATGAACATGGCTGTTGTGAACAGAGTGAAGTTTGCTGAGTTATGCCACCCTATTCAATGGCGCTAGTGTCCGCCAAATAGATATTCGAACTTAGCTGTTGTAGACCGCACCGCAGCCCCACCCGTAATTTTACGCGTTTTACGGACACTTTTTCCTTTGCTGTCCCTCGCGGAAAGTCGTTGTAATGTACAACACATTCAACGCAACAAACCATGCGTGTTTTCCATAGAAGCTGATATACTTTGGTACACCATTAAAACAATGCGCGGTGAGGCAGATCTTCGCTGTGTGGCGGGGCGCAGGCAGTGTGAGAATCGCCTGTTTGTCATATTTACCTAGATATTTAGTACTCGGCTAAATAGTATAAAATTAGCTATATACCGAATATAACCATAACCAAATACTCGTTCTTGTAAGCAGAATAACTTTTGAATTCAGTTAATCAGGGTAAATATATTATGAATATAATTATATATGATAATATGGTTGCTTAAACTTATTTTTATACCTGTTTTAGGGACTCTTCAATAATCATACAAATATTCGACTCATCGTAAAAGCTAACGTTTTTCCGATTCACTTTCCGGTTTATGGTCATCACTATTTAATTTACACCCGAAACTGTTCACCCATGAAACGTCAATTTAGTCTCTAATATTTGTGAACAGGGTATTTTTTTCTTTACAAAAAGTAATGATATCCCACCAAAAACATAAATGTAAAAAAGGAGAGCCAAGTTCAATACAAAAATTATGCTTGGCTGTGGGCTTCGCCGCAAAAAGAATGGAGATCTAAATGAGTGCCAAGTTCTATGCAAAATCTGAATATTATGTATTTATAGGAACAAAATAACATTATGAACAAGTATTAAACTCTATTTCTTTGTTTTATTGGATACCTATAACAATTGCTGTTATTTAAAAAAGGGAGATCTTAAAGTAGGTTAGATTTGACTTGGCCAGTTTTTATTACATCAGTCATTTTATAAAGTTATTCAACATTTTAATTCTGATAAAAACTGGCCCAGTCAAATCTAACCTACTTTAAGATCTCCCTTTTTTAAATAACAGCAATTGTTATAGGTATCCAATAAAGCAAAGAAATAGAGTGTAATACTTGTTCATAATGTTATTTTGTTCCTATAAATACATAATATTCAGATTTTGCATAGAACTTGGCACTCATTTAGATCTCCATTCTTTTTGCGGCGAAGCCCACAGCCAAGCATAATTTTTGTATTGAACTTGGCTCTCCTTTTTTACATTTATGTTTTTGGTGGGATTCTTAACTTACTACGTATACATTTGTGTCAGAATGTTTCCGTCTGCTCTGCAAGAAAGCCCCCCTATCGGTGGAGCCGTGCGGGAAGCTATGCAACATCCTGCAGAGCTGCCAGGGGGGCGCGGGCGCGGACGGCGTGTTCGACGCGGTGCACCCGCTCCTCAACTACAGCGAGCGGGTCCGGGATGCACTCGTCATAGCGTGCCGGAAGGGACTCTACTCACGGTACTGTTTACACTCTACACTCTACAGGCTGTATTTTTAACAGACTTCAAAAAAAGGAGGAGGTTCTCAATTCGACTGTATTTTTTTATGTTTGTTACCTCAGAACTTTGGACTGGGTGAATCGATTTGGATGATTCTTGTTTTAATCTAAAGCTGGTGCTTGTCGTGTGGTCCCACATAAATTTCAGCGAGATCTGACAATGGCATCCATGTCAAAAGCATATACTCTTAACTTTGCATTAAGTATGTGCGCGATAAATGGACGAATAACTCAATATCGCGACAACCGATTTCGATGATTCTTTTTTTATTGGATGTACTTCATTTGAAGTCGGTTATTTTTTTGTTAAAATGTTAGATTATTCAAGTTGCCACTTATAGCTAAATCTGAAACAAGGGTTTATTTTTTAGCTCAAAGTGCTCAAAGAATTCTCGGGCGCGATTTTGTGAAAAATCAACATTCCCGAATTCATTCAGGAATCGAAGCTGTTGAATTTGAAAAAAAAAAACACCCTGTGTTATTGCACCATTCCACAGTGTCGCTAATAACGATCAAATTCTAAGATGTATAATTGTGTATGTCATACTCAATCTTCAAGGATTGAAAGCTCTAGCGCTCCTAAATTTGACTAGTCAAATCTCAGGACTGTCCAAAGCCTTTATGCAAACCCTGAAACAGATTTCTATTTTTGCCTTATTGTTACGTGCAAATCCTGGCACGCATCTAATTATTATGTATTATACTATAAAAATATGTGCGTATTAGAACTTAATTATCAGTTGCTTCGGTGAAGGAAAGCATCATGAGGAAACAAGGTCTGTGAAGTCTACCGATCTGCACTTGGCCAGCGAGAGTATGGCCTGTACTCCTCACATTATGAGAGGAGACCCGAGCTCAGCAGTGGGACAATTAATAGTTGTGACTTTGACTTTTCATTTTGAAGCAAGCCTAAAGCCGCCTTTATCCTAGTAAGTTTTACTCACAGAACATCTAATAATTAGTTAGAAAGGAATTGTGGGCAAGGTAGGCGCGCCAATACTGTGATCAAATGCGCACATCGCACAAAAACACGCGATTGCGCTGTTTAGTGACTCGCAAACTCCAACGGAGAAAAGTACTGCAAAATACTGCGACTTAATTACGTAAAAATGCCTTCATGTGCGGTAATTGGAAAAAACTTTGTTTCGGAGGCCATGATGAAATATGAGTCTGTCGACGGAGTAAGTAATTTCAATCAAAAAGTATAAAAGTATATAATGAATAAGTATACCTTGCGAAAATAAATACCGATAAAAATTTATCGACAATCAATCCCTAGCTACAGAGTCACGCCTACTTCATGCACACATAACAATCCTCGTGCGTATTTGTTCATTTTCGTTAGTAGTGGTTATTGAAACGGCGACAGCGGTTCCCATACAAATTACGTGCTATGCCCCTTCTAACTAATTATTAGATGTTCTGTGGTTTTACTTATGTAACTAAAATAATTCATCCATCCATCCATCAGCCCTTGGAGGTCCACTGCTGGACATAGGCCTCCCCTAACATGTGCCACTCTGACCGGTCCTGAGCCTTCTGAATCCAGCGGATGCCCGCTGTCTTCTTCAGGTCGTCAATCCACCTGGTCGGGGGGCGTCCTATACTCCTTTTTCCGAGGCGTCGGCGCCATTCGAGGACCTTTTTCCCCAACGATTATCGGTCCTTCGCACTATGTGGCCAGCCCATTGCCACTTCAGCCGGCTAACGCCACTAACTAAAATAATTAACTTACCATAAAGCAAATATAAACAGACATTGTACGTAATACGTAGTACGTATATTATTATCAGAAAGTTAATACTTACGTAAATTTTAGGTGCCGTCGACTTTATTCACCTAAGTTAATTCACCCAGGTGTCTTAAGTCTACTTTTTGTGTACTTTATTCACCTATGCACCCAGGTGATTTAAGTGTACTGAATCGAAGTGATTTTTTTTTTAAGTTAATGCTTGACTTAAATCCCACCTGATGGTAAGTGGCGAATTGATGTAAGTAGATTTAATTCACCTATCATTTTAGTCAATGCAATTAGTTATGTTACCTCAGGGACTCTGGCCACCGCTGTCTAGCCGCGAGCGGTATCCTGACGGTGCTGCGCCACCTGCGGGCGAGCGGCGCCACCAGCACGCAAGACTCCGACGACCAGCACTCCCAGTGCTCGCAGAGCTACATGAGCGTGCTCACTGTGGACGTTCATGCTAGTCAGCAGGGGGCCAGGTTAGTGAAGTTCTTTCTGCTTTTTTTTATGGAAATAGCCGGCAAACGAGCTGACGATCCACCTGATGGTAAGTGGCTATCGTCGCCCATGGACATCAGTAACACCAAAGGCATCACTGATGCGTTATGGCCAAGAAAGAGAGAAGAAAAAGAAAGAAAGAACTGGCTCTCAAGCCCCCAGCCGGAACACGACGAGTCGTTTGGCGGCTGACTCATGCTCGAGGATGGTAGCTATCCAGGCGAACCCCATGGAGAATAATAATAGGAATAATGGTATTAATTAACAATTAAAATCAATATTACTGATATAATTCCTCGAGGGGCCCTACCACCAGCGGGCCGGATTTAGTCGCCTTTTACGACACCCATCCTGCGTGGGATTGGGGTTAGTATTCTAAGCCGCCCCAATACGGCTAAAAATATAGCCATAGCCGTGTAGTATAGTATTATAATACTAGTATAGTGATGTTCTTTCTTTGCTTTTCTTCTCTCTTTATTGACAGGTTACGCGCTAGTGATGCCTTTGGTGTTGCTGGTGCCCATGGGCAAAGATAGCCACTTACTTTCGGCTGGATCGTCAGATTTGGCGACTTTTCCTAAAAAAAAATAATTATGTAATATTTTTCACTCAAAATCATTTGTTTATATTGTAATAATATCATATTTTACCATTTCATCATATTATATTATATGTATCATAAACATATAATAAATTTGAAGATATCGGCTATTTTCACGTGGGGGCGCGTTAAATTATTGTTATAACGTGTAAAAGGCAAGACAGACATGAAACATTTCACAGCCGTTTCGGATAGTGTATCGTGGAGGGAAAAACAGCAAGTCTCTTCTCAGCACATTTTTAAAATGAAACAAAAATACTAATAAATTAAGATGGGTAAAATGTCCTAATATTACAGTGTCAGCTCCCGTGCTACCAAAGACACCATTTGTCATGAGATGGTGTCCATATTGCGGCGGTGCCTCGGACAGGACGCCGCTGTCAAGCAACTGTTGTACAGTAGTAAGTATATAAAGTTACCGGAAATCTGTATAATCCGGTATTCTATACAGTACCTAGGCAATGTATAGAATAACTAAAACGTTCAGGTTACGTATGGAATATTATTCATTTCATGCCTATGCATTCTATATGCCTAGGCATTCTATACAATGGGGATTCTATACAATTCTATACAATGTGGGGATAAGAAAATGTTAGAGTTTCTCAGGGGTCCGTTCTCTCCGCCACTCTGTTCTTGAAGGTCTATCCTACTAGTTCCGTTGAGTTGTTCCGTGACGGGACAATTAGGACTGTTTAGCATCTGAGTCTCATTAGTCCCATGGGACAAGTATTATTTTTTTTTAGTGCTAGTAGTCCCGTTGTCAAAATGTTAGACCTTGTCAACATAACGGAAATAATGAGATTATTTTCCTTTTACTTTCTCGTGCTTCTTGGGTATTAAAATATTATAGTTAAGCGAGCATGCAACATGTCGCAAAAATGGGGCTCCGGCGGTCCCACGCGATAAGCTCGCGTAGGCGCGTAGGGACGAGGCGGCCCGCGAGCTGAGGAGCAGATGCTTTCAACGCTCACCACCGCAGCTTTGGCATGCCGGCTGGCTGGCTTGGCCGGCCAGCCTCAAGCGCTGTGGCAAGCGTTAAAACCACCTGCCAATTTTCTAATAATAAATATAAAATTGGCCTGTAAATAATAAATTTAGTATTAAAAATTAAATTGGTATTAATAAATATTAAACAGTTTTTGTTTTACTGACACGTTGATTAATGAACCGCCGAAAATTCATTCATTCAAAAACTATACATAATGGAGCAATATATTAATTATCCTTTCATACATTTCCCGAATGACCCAGGTATTATATATTATTAGTTGCCTAGGGATTGTAAGAAAGCACAAATATACAGATTGCCGGTAACATATTATATATATTTATTTATAAAAACTTATTCTACAATGATATTTCTTACTTGGAATTGAATTCTGATATTAAAGGAAAATTTATATAAAAAAAGTTTTATTCTGTTTTATACTATAATAATATGTGTTTTTTTATATGTTATTAAAACCTTTTCAGTAAGCTTATGTATCATTGAATAGTAAGATATAATTAAGATGGGTAAAATGTTATGTAGTTGTTTATATATGTTTACATGTAGACACTTTATGTGTACTTGAATTTTATCTATGAGGTTTTTTTTTTGTTGCTCTGTGTTTATCAACAATAGTTAATACCGCTCTTCGTGCATATCTGTTTGGCCTAATGGTTAGCTTAGCTGGTAGAGAATGCATTTAAGCATTAAGCTCGCCAATTGTACCGTGATTTTGTGGCCAATAAAGTTTAAATAAATAAATATATTTGTTCAACTCTTGTAAAGTTGTCATTTAACATTGTAGGATGGTACTCGTGTGTGAAGGACAAGCCGAACCTGCACAACACTCTGCTAGAGATGCTGTACGAGCATCTCACACAGTACCTGCCGGAGGACGGAGAGTTTACATTGCAGGTGGAGAAGTGCGTACAGGTCACACCCACCAATGCTGTGTTGATTGTGAGTGTACAACTTATGTTATTAGTCACATTGAAATATTATTACTAGCGTATAGAACCGACACCGCGAACACGATGTATGTCCCAATGCATTGGCGCCAATGGGCTTCAATTTTCAATGGATTCATTCGATTTTGAAAGGAGAACGTGGGCTCAATTTTGAAAATAGAACCTCCCGGTGGGACACATATTTTGTTCGAGATGTCTGTTCTATGACATTATACTTCAATGATTAGTTACGGTATTTTTAATAAATAAGTTGTAGGTTGTGTGTAAGAGTTTTTTTTACTTAAAAAATAAGTTAATGCTGACTTTGTAGGAATTGTAAGTTCATAATTTATTTCTTTGAAAAGTTAAATATATAACCTTTTTATTAAAATTTGAATTAACATGTAAATAAAATATTAAATTTAGTGATATATCCACCGGCGACAAATTAAATAAATCAAATGGTACTTAAGTCGCCTCCAACTCGGAATTCAGCCGTTCTGGAATTATCTTAGTATAGTTATATAGATCATTTTTATTTCATATTCAGGAACCAATCGGATATCTGCTGTACCTAATAGCTCAGCTGCTGAAGTCGACGTCACATGATGTGGAGAACATCCTGGCCAGCCAGCGGCGCGAGGAGAACCTGCCCCGGACCAAACTGAAGAAGATCATTGAAGATCTCAGCAAGTGTAACTTGTTGGCGCAGATTGATATGGTGAGAAACTTACGAACAAAGTTTTGGCTTTAAGAATGTCTTATATCAAATACTCAGTAATTTACGTATGTAATTATTTCTAGTTTATGGGTCTCCTGTCAAAAGTGAAGTTAGGGCCATAGTTCACCATGCAGGCTATATGTCGGTTGGTAGATTTTCATTCCATTTCACTGAACTCTCTTTCGCTACACTCCTCTCCATTCTATTCCACTCTACTCCAGTAATATACTCCCCACTACTCTATTCCACTAACTCGACCACTCCACTTCACTGTACCGCACTGCACTCCACTCAACTGCCGATTATATTATTACAATCTACTATTGGACTAACTGGACGGCTTTCAGGAAAACCTGAAAACATCCGAGGGCACAGTAGAGTGCCAGGCCACCAGCATCAAGGTCCAGCAGCTGCTGCAGGTGTACGAGGCGCTGGTCGCGCACCACGTGATGCAGTGGACGCCCAGCGACGGCCGCGCTGATAACGTCTATCATCTCTACAAGGAGTATACTCAGCTGCTTGATAATACCAAGGTAATGTAACGCACGCACACACACACACACACGCACGCACGCACGCACGCACGCACGCACGTACGCACGCACGCACACACACACACACACACACACACACACACACACACACACACACACACACACACAAACACACTACAAATACAAGTATGATTTGAAGATATTACAAAAGATATTATTAATATGGTATTTAATACAGTATTTTTTTTTCTCATACAGTCACCCACTAAAGCCTCAAAGAAGGCGAGCAAACTGAATGATACGATGGATTCGCTGAAGTCTCGCAGGAGCCAAGCGTCCGGCAAGTCGCCGAAGAAATCGGACAAGAAGGAGAAAAAGAATCCAGTAAAAACTGTGAAAGACAAAAATGTTTTCAAACCATTGCCTTGTTTGTGGGATCTGAAAATTTGCCGTCGCATTCTGGAACTTCTGTACAGGTACTTTTAAGGTTTTTTTTAGGTTATTGTGCAGGACATAAATGTACCATACACACGACGACGTTTGTACTGCAAGAACATTTGCACTGGTCTTCACATGGGCATCACATCACACACTGTCGAAGGTTTTTAATGATTTCATTATGAATTTCTGGGTCCAGGTAAATATAATATTTTGCGTTTTCTTTTAATTATCTCGGTATTAATATACACAAAAATCGGAAAAATTTATCACCATTTGCCGATTGTGGTACACCGCCATTTAAAAAATGCCTAAAATTTCCAACATACAAACTGTCATTTCTCTCCAAGTGAATTAATAACAGACTAGTAAGAAGTTGCCATTTATTTTATAAAATTATTATCTATTTATGTTTATCTACGTGTGGATTCACTCTCGTAAAAGAGTCTCCTTAATAAGAGCTTTGACTTTACTCAACGGATTAGTAACTTGGAATCAGTAACTTGAAATAATATAATATCGACATATTTTGTACACCGCTTGCTGCATTACGCAGGATGACAGGTGAATACCTAGAAAACTTGGCAAAAGCTTAGTAGTCTGGATTAGTAGTCTGTAATGTTTGTTTAGTATATAAAAAATGGTTGTCTGTAAAGTCGGTTTACGGACGGTAGTTTAACGTGACAACGTCATGACAAAACATTGATGAAGTAGTGCTCGAATATAATATTATCTGTGGAAATTAACTTATAATCAGAAACTTTTATCTTTATACTACAACGCCATCTAGAACTCCTGAACTAAACTATTTTTTCAGCAAGATCCTTTCTGACTTAATTGTGTATATAGTTTTGTTCATAGATGGCGCTTTCTCCATAGTTCGCTCGCTCGCGTAACGCGACATATGAGTCATCATTTTTCATGCGTGCGCCCGGCATCGATTTAATAGACGGTATCACGTCAAAAAGTAAATACATAAATAAAATACTATGTCCCCAGCCCGGAAGTCCACTGGTCATCCAAAGAGCAGCGCACATCGCTCCGCGGGCGTGGCGTGGTGCACCGCTGGGTGGCTCGCGAGGTCGCGGCCACGCTCGCACGGGACCACGCCGCGCACGCACACGCGCACGCCCCGCCCATCGCCAACGTGCTGTATACGAACTGTTTGTGCAAGTGAGTGGCTTCAAGGGTGGCTTACAGCTTGTGTTTATAGAGAGAGACTAGTTTAAAAATAGACGTTGGGGCGTGATGTTATTGTTACAACATGTAAGGAAATGTTTAGGAAACATTTTATATGAAATAAATGTAAATAAATATTTCCATTTATAGGTTGTAAGTTGTAACAATAATATTTTTGGAGGCACGTTCACTTTTGTCTATGTATTAATAGTTGACGTCCTTTATACACTTTTAAACTCAAACTATTTAGTATAAAAGTGCAGGAATCTAAATAAAAAAATGTCTATGTGAAGTAAAATGATCACAGAATATTATATCGCACCCTCAGTGGAAAAAAAGCATAAGTCGTCTTACATTGAATTTTAGTTATTAATATATGATTGGAAAGAGGGACAAAAGCTGCATATGCTCAATTTTTTTCAAATTTTTATCATTAATCTTGACGGTTTTGTGCAAGAAATCGTAATGTAAATTCCTTAGACTACTTACTGATATTTTAACAGTTTTTTTGCTTTCCTGTAAAATTGCAGTTTTCATCTTATGCATTTTTTCCACTGAGCGTGCGATATTACGTGCTAAAAGTTACAGAAAATCTTATGAGTATTATATGTGTGAACGTTAATAAAATCTGCATTGCGACAGGTTCCTAGATTTGTACGACTTCGATGACGAAACATCTATCGGCTGTTTGGAAATGTTTGACAAGTGCCTCAACCTGTTGTGTACACCGAAGTACAACATCGATCCGGCTACATACTTGTCTAAAATAAGTAAGTTTCAACATCCTTTGAAGATTCAGGGTATTTAGAGTTTCTTTATTTAGACGAACTACCTAATGGTAAGCGGACCTTTGCCAGTAGTGTGACTGTTAGGATTGTATAACTTCAGAACGATTTCCTTTGTCAAGATAATTAAAATGTGCAGTGTGTTAAAATAACTGTATTGTGTAAATATGATACAGTATCGCGCTTAGCACAAAGATTTGAACACAAAAATTTGAATATTTTTCATTTTTTGAGAGTAAAAAACATAAGCTTTAAAAGATGTTTGAATCTGAAATTTTGAGAAATTATAGCCTTGCCATAGAATTTTAGCCGTATTGGGGCGGCTTAGAATACTAACCCCAATCCCACGCCGGATGGGTGTCGTAAAAGGCGACTAAATCTGCCCCGCTGATGGTAGGGCCCCTCGAGGGATTAAATAAATAAATAAATAATTATATTGGTAATATTGATTTTAATTGTTAATTAAAACCATTATTACTATTATTATTTCTCCAGGGGTTCACCTGGATAGCTACCACCCTTGAGCATGAGTCAGCCGCCAAATGACTCGTCGTGTTCCGGCTGGGGGCTTGAGAGCCTGTTCTTTCTTTCTTTCTTTTTCTTCTCTCTTCTTTGGCCGGCA
Source organism: Thymelicus lineola (assembly GCA_963932265.1). NCBI lineage: Eukaryota > Metazoa > Arthropoda > Insecta > Lepidoptera > Hesperiidae > Thymelicus > Thymelicus lineola. The sequence continues at coordinate 4,166,522 of OZ010691.1, forward strand.
ACGCATCAGTAATGCTTTTGGTGTTGCTAATGTCCATGGGCGACGCCCCATGGGCATAGCCACTTACTATCAAGTGGATCGTCAGCTCGTTTGCCGGCTATTTCCTTAAAAAATACCTCTATAAGGTTAATAATCCACGTCCATCTTTCCCCAGCTGATTGTAACGTTCCCCCAGCAGTCAACAAAGCGAAGATACTGACCACACTACGAGGCATTCTGTACACGGGCGAGCACTCGCTGACGCAAGGCGAGTCCGCCGTCAACAAGCGACTGCTCAAAATCACTGGAGAGGTTATCGTCACCGTGCTTAAGATTCCAACTGAATCACATGTTGAATTGAAAAAGGTACTTGTTTGTTTATATGTTACTTTCCGCTTGATAAAGTTAACAAAAACAAAACCCTACAGTAAACGTCGTCGAGCTAGCCTTCTTGTTCTTCCCAAAGTAAGAACCAATTATGGAAAGTTAACTGTTACCTTTGAGGGAGCGCAGCTATATAAGTTACCAAAAACGTTTAAAAATGTACATTCATTCAAAGCATTCAAGTTTAAATTGGCTGAACATGTTATGTCGAATTATACTACACTATTAAGTAAATAAATGCTTTGGATGAGTACCATATGTATTTATTGTAATTGAATGTATTAATTGGCGGATATAGTATAATGTATATTTAATTACTTAGTTCTAGCTATTGTTCTCAAGTAAGTGAGGTTTGTCTTTTTTGAGAATAAAGATTCTATAAACATAATCTGGAAAATAAAGTTTAATTATAAGTTGTTGTTAAGTTGTCCCCGTAATGGCTGAGTAACTTCGTGTTCGTGGCAGCTGGCCATAAAAGTCTTAATTGTTGCTTTACATATAGGGTAAGCAGTACAATGATTGACCCTTTAAGGTGATTATCGACTTGATAATTTTTTGTTACAAAATAAGGTTCCTAATCTTGAAACATTTTATATAAGTTGTTCCTGGTAATTTTAATTGATTATTTAATAACTATATTTTATTTCATTAATAACTTTAATGTAATAAACATAAAGAAGGGGTCAAAAGCACAATGATTGGCCCTTGGTGTATAAATATTGATATTTTTATGTTATGTTGAATAACCAAATATTACATATTAACCAAAACACAATGTTTATTAACTAATAGAAATCACACAATTTAAATAAAGAGAAAACTATTAAATATTACCACAAAATGCTTAATTGTTATGAATTTCGTAACAAAACCTCTTTCGCTGCAATCGCCGCGAAATAATTTTTTTACTAGCTGATAATTTATAAACTGCCAATTACTTTGAGATAATTATTAACACAAAAAAATAAGAATCTTTTTTTATGTCTCGTAAGCCAACACTACTTTTAATAAATTGATTTTGAATCAAAAGGCCAATTAATTGCAGGGGGGCAATATTAGTACTGCTTACCCTATATTATTTTTATTTTCTTGCTGATGATTTTGACTGATATTGATTTTATGACACAAAAACGCACTTGTAAATTTTGTGCTCGAAGGACCAATGTTTTATTACAATACAAAATTCTTTATTGCACACCAGAATAAAATGTATATGTAGATAACACTACTACAATGAATATTACACAGTAGGTGATCTTATCGCTAATAATCTAACATTTAAAAAAAAATAACCGACTTCAAATGAGGTACATTGTACTTTTGACATGGATACCATTGTCAGATCTCGCTCAAATTTTTGTGGGACCACATGACAAGCACCAGCTTTCAGTTAAAAAAAGAATCATCCAAATCGGTTCACCCAGTCCAAAGTTCTGAGGTAACAAACATAAAAAAAAATATAGTCGAATTGAGAACCTCCTCCTTTTTTTGAAGTCGGTTAAAAAGCGATCTCTTCCAGATAATCCAAAGTGGATAACGCGATGTTCATCTGGTTCTAAGGGTCAAACAATTTCAGTTTACGTTATGTTTGTCTGTGCAGGAGATAAGCCAACTGGAGAGTCACGTGCGCGACACAAGCCACGAGTGTGTGTCGCTGGTGACGCAACTATTGGCGACTGTCGCCGCGCAGAGTTGCGAGACCACTCTGCTCGACGACTTGCTAAAGAGATTGACGGATGTGTTGACCACTGCAGCTGGAGATACTGTGAGATTTATAATAATTTTCTATATAAACGAGCAGAATAACTAACTGATGTTTAGTTATTGTATTATAGATCATGGACATCGGTAACACCAAAAACATCATGTGTATCTCGCTAAAGCAGTGATAGCCTAGTGGTTAGAACGTTGGTCTCCCGAACGCGGGGGCCTGAGTTCAAATCCTGGCACGCACCTCTAATTTTCAAATATTATGTGCGTATTAGAAGTTAATTATCACTTGCTTCGGTGAAGGAAAACATCGTGAGGAAACCTGCACATCTAAGAGTTCTCCATAAAGTTCTCAAAGGTGTGTGAAGTTTACCAATCCGCACTTGGCCAGCGTGGTAGACTATGGCCTATACCCCCCTCACATTGTGAGCGGAGACCCCGAGCCCAGCAGTGGGACAATTATGGGTTGTTGCTTTGCTTTTATCTCGCTAAAGGGGAAGCGTATTATCGCTGACTTACGTTATAATAGACATTGCGACTAAAAGGAGTAGCAAAACATTACTAAAGTTGAGTGAAGTTTGGCAAACTTAACAGTTTTAAAACATCGTAGATGGTAAACTTCACCGAAGCAATAACTATTTGTAATAAGCAGCATAACTGAGAAATGAGAGTTGCATTGTTAGATACTTTTGTGATACGTGTGTCGTTTTCTTGCTTCGACCAGAAGGATTATCATCGATAATCTAAAATTTTAACAAAAATAATACGACTTCAAATGAAGTACATCCTTTCCATCGTCCATTTGTCGCGCACATACTTAATGCAAATTTAAGACATATGATTTTCTCATGGATGCCATTGTCAGAATTCGCTCAAATTTAATTGGGACCACAGGACAAGCACCAGCTTTCGATTAAAAAAAGAATCGTTAAAATCGGTTCACCCAGTCGAAAGTTCTGAGGTAACAAACATAAAAAAATATAGTTGAATTGAGAACCTCCTCCTTTTTTGAAGTCGGTTAAAAAGTAAGATCAACGAAATAAACTCTTCAGCGTATGTTTTAAAAACAACATTTATTTTCAGAATACATTTCTAACCTACACTATACTAAACGCAAAGACTCGTGACAGGCGGAGTAATAAAACGTGCACGAGACGGCGCACATCATTTTCTCTCTCGCACTTGCACTGTTTATGGATGACGTCACACAGGCACAGAGATGCGAAACACCTAATTTCCATAAACAGTGCAAGTGCGAGAGAGAAAATGATGTGCGCCTTCTCTTTTGCATGTTTTATTACTCCGCCTGCCACGAGTCTTTGCGTTTAATAATACAAACTGTCCACAGAGCGACGTGACCCAGAGCACGCAAGAGCCGGTACAGTTCAGGTGGGTGCGTGTGGGTGTGGCCTCGGAGTTGCGTAAGAACGTCGCCGCGCACGTGCTGTCGCGGCTCGCGTGCGTCAAGCACAGCGTCGCGCGCGCGCGGGACCTCGCCGCTGCACTGCCGCTTGCTGTTGACAGTTACCGCGGTGCCATCGAGAACGGTATGCTGTTACCACAGAATACTTTAAGACACTTAACACACACACACACAGAATACTTTTTACTTCTTTTTGTTGCTTTTAGCATTAAAGTCCGTTTTACGCGTATTAAGTAGTTAAGTAGATAAGTAAATTTTAATTAAAAAGTTACTAAAATGTCTGTTTACACGTATTAATTTACTTAAAATTTAGTTATCTACTTAACTACTTAATACGTGTAAATCGGACTTAAGTCCGCCTTTTGTATCTTTTATTTTTAAGTTGCAATAAAGAATAAATATAAATAAATACTTAATACAGTGCAACCTGAACCTGAACCTGAAGTGAAGTGATAAGTGATAACGAACCTGAAGAAGATTAGAAAAAAATAGTTATATCAATAAATTTGTTATGATGTATCAATAGGTGGTACAGAGGAGTCACTCCGCTAAATCATTTAAATAATTAGGGACTCTTGCTCAAATTACCCAATAAAGTGTAAATCAGGTCGCACAGCGCTAATCGTCAACAGACGTTGACATCTAGACGTTGCTTCTCTTTCTAATCATATCTCTTGTTATTAGGGCATAAGAAATAAGCAGCTTGTGAACACTAATATACGTATTTTAATAAAATTAATATGTTGACTTTTCACATTCTCAATGACAAGTTTTAACTATTCTTTTTCGGTCGGTTATATTTAGTTGACCATATAAACATACTTTAAAGACACCAGCTCACGGAGCTTCACTTATTTATTATGCCCTAATACTTGTCCTCATCGTCTTTTTAGGGTTTCGTACGAAAAAATAAAAAACCGCCGTTCACAGCCAATTTACTCCAAAACTACTGGACCAAATGAGTTGAAATTTGGTACTCATGTGCTTTTTTATGACCCAAAAACGAAGGTATAAAGTAAACAAATGAATTTTGAAAATATTTTTTAACAAAACCAAATTAAACAAGGACTGTTTTGCAAACCGTATCGTGCGGTAGTCAAGTGACTCGAGTCGGCGTGACGTCACCGTGTGAGGTATGCGATGTTATATAACCACGTGTGTTACAGAGTTGAAAGAGGCGCGCGTGTGCAGCATGCTTCAGATGTGCCAGGTAGCGCGCGCGGTGCGCTCGCTGTGCGCGCTGCGGGGGGGCGCGGGGGGTGCGGGGGCGCTCGCGGCGCGCTTGCTCGGACTGGCCGTCGAGTTACTGCGCACGTTGGATACTGCTGCTGCTAAGGAAGCTGGGTATGTAACTTAACTACATATACATATATATCAGAACTGTGATCTCTTTTGATGTGAAACATCTATGGGCGAGGGGTAAACCAGATTTATGGCGCGGTGAGTGGCGACGCTTCGCCGCACTATATTATTATGGTAGGGCAATATGAAAAAAAAAATAACACAATGTGGGTAACCATAAATAAACTTAGTTTGATGGGCTGTAGCATACAGTAGGACAAAACTGTCATCATTTTCTGGAGACAATTCGTAATATTGTATTTTTTCATCATGCCATATTTAGTTCCTGTCATAATCTGTCGGTACTTTTATGCCTATTAGTTGTATAAAATAATTTCGATGTTTCACGTCTGCCAGCCGCCCCATGACGGCTCACATTTTTATAACTAGCCGACGAACTAGGTTATCTTATCCATCTACTTGTTGATAAGTTACTTCCGTCGCCCGTGAGCATCAACAACCTCAATAACATCACTGATGCGTCCCCGACCAAGAAGACAGAGTGGAGGAAAGAATGAATGTTTGTTTGACTTTTGCAAAATTCACCTATTAATCAAATGCTTTTCTACGGTATCAGCGTGATCATCAGCATAAGCATTAACATCAGTAATTAATACAGTAAATAAGTTGCTGTGTTCTCGCGGTCCGCACAAAATGGGTCGGCGGTCCGCCATTTGGTGGACCCCTGCCCTACACCATAAAATATGGTCAATCTCTGTACAGTTTAGAGAACCTCCTGAAGCTACTGGGCAACCGGTTTACACTGGTGCTGTGCGATCTCCGCGAGCAGTTGGAAGGCAAGCTGGTGGCTCGCGTGGTGCGCGCGGCCGAGGGGCTCCGGAGCCAGGTGTTCCGGCTCGATAAGAAAGGGCATGTGAGTGATAGTTAGTCTGGCGCACTCCGCATCTTTGGTATGATGTTACAAGTACGTGTCGCGTTCGATGTGTCGGGCCAATTTCAGGGCTGCCACGCCGTGTCTTACATTCGTAATCGGTCACACAATAATGTCATGATTAGAAAAAAGAGAGGCAACGTCTAGACGTTAACGTATAAAATATGATTACTTATTATTACTTCTTATTCTTCTTCTTCTTCTTCTTTCTTCTTCTTATTATTACTTCACTTGCTGAAAAAAAACATGTTTTTAGTAAAATTTTATATATTTTTATCTTTAATTCTTTCATATCTTTTAAACTACTGAACCTATAAAACTATATGGGACGGTTAAAATTTTGTGATTCTCATGCAAAACGAGCCTTTGTATCATCCACATCCTGTTGATACAATAGTTACGGGACACCTTAGGGGGCGTCCATAAATTACGTGAGATGTTTAAGGGGGGGAAGGGGTCGAGTCAAATCTCATCTAATCTTACATTCGAGAGAGGGGGGTCTCGGCAAATATCCCGCAATTTTTTTTCTGATTGAAACAAAAAAAAATATACTATTTTGTTCCATTTAATCCAGATTGTACATGCTTAAGATTTAATCTTAAGCGTAATCGTAATACGATTAAGATCATTCACTAATTCGTTCGAAAGAAAATAATTTACAATAACAATCCAACGCGTCTATGTAAGAAACCCACATTTTGAAAAATCTCACGTGAGATTGGGGGATGGGGGAGGGGGTTGAATAAAATCTCACGACATCTCACCAGGGGGGGAGGGAGGGACAGAAAATTAAAAAAAAACACCTCACGTCATTTATGGATGCCTCCTCGGGACATGGGAAAAATTTACCTTTTTAGATTAAAATTGTGTTAGTTACATATTGAAACCGAGATAAATGTTTGCTAAATATATTGCAGAATGACTTCAAGAAGTATGTGACAGAGCGCATCACAGTCGGCATGGCGATCCAGACTAATGGCGGGGAGAGTCCCACTGCAGACATGGACACCACGAGGGATGGAGGAGACGTAACCATGGATGTCGGTGAGGAACATAGCTTTTTAACCGACTTCAAAAAAAGGAGGTTCTCAATTCGACTGTATTTTTTATGTTTGTTACCTCAGAACTTACGACTGGGTGAACAGATTTTGATGATTTGTAACTGACTTCAAAAAAAGGAGGAAGTTCTCAATTCGACTGTATTTTTTTATGTTTGTTACCTCCGTACGTTGGACTGGGTGAACCGATTTTGATGATTCTTTTTTTAATCGAAAGCTGGTGCTTGTCATGTGGTCCCACATTTTGAGCGAGATCTGACAACGGCATCCATGAGATGATTTGATTTGAATTTTAGTGACTCGTCTGAGCTATCTTCGTTCTAATCTCAAGACTATGGCCGCTGATGTCGCAGGCTAATAGCCTTAAAAATATATTTACATACAAAGTATTAACATAAAAATATATTCGACAAACAATTAGCATAATTGTTTTAATTTATTTTATATTTCAGACTCTGATGCTGACACAGAAAAAATAGGTGATGATAACAGTGATGACAATATGGATGACATCAATGAAATAGATTGAATGTATCTTATCATTGTTCATAATCTTATCATTGTTAATCATTTATCAATGTATCTTTTAGGTGATTTATATAAATAAGTTTTAAATTTTATTTTTGTAAACTATTGGCTTCTAAAGCCATAATATTCTTATGTGCCTTACATTATACTAGCTACAGAAGACATAATAGCTAGCTAACCAGTCCACAGTTGGGTGTGATGATGGTTGCCATAGCAACGAAAGAACCAACTATGCCAAATAATAGGTTAAGGCTAGGTATTCACGCAGAAGCCCTAATTTGTGTTTTTTCAAAACATCTGAGACTTAGAAAATTGGTTCTCTAATTTTGAAAAAATAGATGTAAATAAAGCCATTCCTATGGAAACTTCCACCCTGGAATGATTTTTCGTTTATTTTCGTGATAATACCGCCATAACACGTTGTTTCCGTTCATCCATCCATCGGCCCTTGGAGTTCCACTGCTGGACATAGGCCTCCCCTAATATGCGCCACACTGACCGTTCAGGTGGCGCAAGTTAGGGGAGGCCTTTGCCCAGCAGTGGACCTTCAAGGGCTTATGAATGGATGAATGAATTATTTTAGTTACTTACGTAAGTAAAACTTACTAGGATAATGGCGGCCTTAGACTTGCTTCAAAATGACAAGTCAAAGTCACAACTATTATGAAGGAATAAATGGACATTACATGACTGTAAGGATAAGGGCCTTAGTTTTTTAATAATTATTATAAATAATTAATTATTTTCATGCTTTATTAATTGCAAGGAAAATTTATTCAATGAATTCTCGATTTTAATGTTATAAAAATTGATACAATGTGTTAGCTCTCTTGCTAGAAATTCAGCATTTAATAATGATTAATAAATATAAAGTTTTATATGTGTTATTATAACCACAGCATTTGTAAAATCTTCTGTCTTGTTTTCGTCTTTAAATAGGATTAAAATGTGATGTGAAATAATATTTTTGACTGGGCTGTGTAATGAGATATTAACTATATTTTTTGTCTGTTTATTAAATAAATAATAAGATATATAATAATATATAATAAGATATTGTACTATATTGCATTTTGTTTATCACCCGACGAATCCTTTGGCGACCGAGATGACTAAATTAATTAATTAAACATTTAAGACAATTACTTAATACAATATTTTGCATTTGAAAGTTTTGACGACTTACGAAAATATTTTTCACGCCGGATGCGAAGTATGCCTAAATAGGATAAATAAATATCGTCATTCTTCTTATTCATTTTTCTATCGTCATTTATTGTTCCAACATCTAACTTTTGTGATCTGTACGTAATCTACATAAAATAGGAAATAGGTATAATAAAATTACATTAACTCATAGTAAAGCCACATATTTAATTTTGTATCATGAACTTGTAGATAATTATATTTACTACTTTCAAGAAGCCCTGTAACAAATGTCCCCCTTATTCTGAGTATATTAGTTGGATCATTACCAAGAAATATGATAATAAACGGACGAGTTCAAGGAAATCCGTCTTCGCAGAAAGGTCGAATTTGATGGGTTGTAGGAATCGCCCAGTTATTCTAATTAATTCGCTAGCCCCTTCTAATATTTCGAGGCAGGAGAACCGGGTTTGCTTTTTATGTTAGTACTTAATAGATGAAATGAGACGGACGGCTGTTTGTTGGTAAGTCTCCCATCAACAACTGCGTGTAACAGAAGCGTCACTGACGCGTTGCCAGCCAAGAAATACAGATGACTCGATTGGTGCCTACCTGATTTGAAAGAAAGTCGTATTTGTCAATACCACATTACAATGTAAGGCTACTGAAATAAAGCTAAGAAAATTATTAGGTAAATATCGTTGGACGTTGTCCGTCAGGTCCGTGGTAACTACATTGTCTTTCTTCCTTGGTATTTTAATGAAAGAGCGTGGTTATAGTTTTGATGTAATGACTGAATGACTTAATGACTAAACCAGTGAATGGAATGGATAAATGAATGAAAAAAAAGTTAGTTCAACGATCGGACTAACGAGTAAAACTATACCCTGGGAATACACGTCCGATTTTGTTTCCGATTGTCTGATCAGACTATCTGATCGTATTTACTCGATACACGTCCGATTTTTGCGTCAGACTTTTTCTGAACACAGTCGTTCTCGAGCTGTGAGAGCGGTAAGTGCTTGCTTGCCAGAAAGAAAAGATGGACGGCGAATGAAAATTATGGTTACTTATTGCATATTTGCTCGTGTTAGCGCGAAAGAAGAAATAACGTCGCTATTGGATTCAATATTCAATTTCAATTCAGATTGATTAAGTATCAATCTGACAAGACTTACCGAGAGTAATTTCTACTTAAAACATCCAAAATTACTGAGATACCCCGAAAAGTTTTTTGATTGTTATAGAATAAGTATAAGCTCTTTTAACTCTTGTACTCGGGTCATGGGTGTTATTGGGATGTGTTATATGTGTCATCTATGCCACCCGCAACACAGGTAAAAACCTACCGCGAGGGTGTGTATGTATAAGCGTATTACAAATAATCTATTTTTTTTTTATGGAAATAGCCGGCAAACGAGCTGACGATCCACCTGATGGTAAGTGGCTATCGCCGCCCATGAACATCAGCAACACCAAAGGCATCACCGATGCGTTGCCGGCCAAGAAAGAAAGAAGAAAAAGAAAGAAAGAACTGGCTCTCAAGCCCCCAGCCGGAACACGAGTCGTTTGGCGGCTGTCTCATGCTAGAGGGTGGTAGCTATCCAGGCGAACCCCAATGGAGAAATAATAATAGTAATAATGGTATTAATTAACAATTAAAATCAATACTATTAATATAATCCCTCCGAGGGCCCTACCACCAGCGGGCCGGATTTAGTCGCATTTTACGACACCCTTCCGGCGTGGGATTCGGGTTAGTATTCTAAGCCGCCCCAATACGGCTGTATTTAATTTTAACAAAAAAATAACCGACTTCAAATGAAGTACATCCAATAAAAAAGAATCGTCGAAATCGGTTGAACATTGAGTTATTCGTCCATTTATCACGCACATACTTAATGCAAATGTAAGACATATGCTTTCGACATGGATGCCATAGTCAGATCTCGATCAAATTTATGTGGGACCACACGACAAGCACCAGCTTTCGATTAAAACAAAAATCATCAAAATCGGTTCACCCAGTCCAAAGTTCTGAGGTAACAAACATAAAAAAAAATACAGTCGAATTGAGAACCTCCACCTTTTTTTGAAGTCGGTTAAAAATTGGAATAGTTAGCAGCGTGTAGGTACAGATAGCAGAGCATAAAAATAAAAATTTTGAAAAACCCCCCGTATCAGGCTACTGCAGCGCCCTCTGGTGGCCTACCGCCATAAAACATAATAATTATAAGCCCGCTCTTTAGTGATACCTTTTGGATGCAAAAAACTGCAATGAAATCGGCCCAGTAGTTTTCATAAAAACGGTAATATACATACATACAAACTAACAAACAAACAACCTCTAACCCCTAATGCATATACCGCCTTCGTTTCGTTCCGTCCGTCGTGGGTAAAAATTAAAATGAAAAATTATTATACATTTTAAGAATTAAACATTAAAATAATAAAAATAAATTAAATATATTCATAATAATATCTAAATTAAAATAAATCTTGCATGTCCTTTGGTTTCCTAAAAACTAATGATCAACAACGCAAAGAAGTTTACGACTTCCTCGTGACCTACTTAATTACTTAACCATTTTAGTAAATTTTAACTAAATTTTAAGTAAAAAGTGCCCGTCCAAACGTGTTAAGTGATAAGCCCTGCCCACCTACTTAACAGAAAAATAGAAAAATTTCTAAATTACTTATTTACTTATGTACAATGATATTATAACTAAAGATACGTTATGCCCTTAGAAATCAACCAAAAAATCTGTTCCGATCGAGCTTCAACACACACACGTTTATCTTTTGTTTCATTAAACCGATCACACATTGATAAATTATGTAAAAGGGATGGCACTACTAAAACCATAATAATAGTGAAAAAGACAGCTAGTGTTTGTCGCTCGAGGTCGCTCGCGTCACAGCGCGTCACGAGATCTATGACCAAATGGCACACATTTGCACACTTAGCACACTAACAAATTCAGTACGGAACAGTCAGTAAAAGTTAAAAGAAATATTCGATATTAGTACCAATATTTAACATAACATTTTATGTACTTACCTATGGTATGTAATCCATCATTTTTATTCAATTTGGAGATATGATTTTTTCGAAATCTCAAAACAACTCGGCATTTTGGTGAAACTATAGACGGCCCAAAGACGGCCTCACTCACGGCAGCTATCAACTGTATGAATTGAAATCGCTATACTTATGCACATTTGACTGGCGTACTTCTAGCGCTGTGTTGGCATGTCTTGTATATAATGTCATTGCTTATGTACTAAATTACTTATCTACTTAACTACTAAAATGACATAACAATGCGACGCGTGCGTTCACTGTCACGCTAGAGAGCAGTGTTGCCAACTCGGTATCAGGTTTAGGGGCTAAGCACAGGTAAAAAAAGGGCTAGATTCGTCCAATCCATGGAAAATAGGGGCTATTGCTTAATTAGCGGCGAAAAAAAAAAAAAGGTCGTCAGACGCTCTACAAGTTTGATAATGGTAATTTTTTTCGACATCTTTCACTACATTTTATCGTTTTTTCGATCGATTGCATCAAAAACTTCGTGGAAAACCTGAATTTATCCCTTTTTTTTTCAAGATAGCGGAAAATGAGTTTGAGGCTAGAAATTGGGCTAGGTGCTAAAAAATTATTTGAGGGGCTCAAAACCCGAAAAAAGGGCTAGATCTAGCCCCGAAAGGGCTAAATTGGCAACACTGCTAGAGAGTAAACTGGCAAGTCGGAAGGAGGAATCGGACGTGTATTGGTCTCTGTAGAAAAGTATGCAGACCGCACCTTCAGACAATCGGATCGGCCATAAAATCGTAGACGTCTTGGCGCTGTTTCCGACTCGGACGTCCGATCCTACAATCTGATCGGACGTGTATTGTGTATTCAAACAAATGTATGGCACGAGGGCCTTCAGATTGTCTGATCAGACTAGTCTGATCAGACAATCGGAAACAAAATCGGACGTGTATTCCCAGGCATAATAGTGTGAACAAAACCAATTTCCCAGGTACAATAAAATTATGAATTCTGTACTAAAGACATTATATTGTACTTAAAAAAAATTCTACGATTTGGTAGACAGTTTATCTACAAAACGATCAACATGAAGTTTCTTCTCTGTTTTCAATTTTGAATTTGGAAAAAATTGCCACAGACATTTTTTACAAATCTGCATTCATTTTTTTTATATTAGGGGAGAGTGGGCATATAAATACCTGCGTAAAAGTCACTTAATATAATTAAAATTGCAAAAGGATAAATATTTCCAGCGAAATTCAAATTATACTGGCTTAGAAACTAGGCGAGCGTTGAATGGAAGCGTGATCTAACCTAATAAAGACAGCGGAAATATTTCACGTTGTTGGCAATTGACTACGTTAAATTGAATATTCCGTGAAATCTGTGTATCAGTCCAACAGCGGCCGGTTCCACGCGAGTTAAGTGTTTTTGCTATAGAAACAACATTTCATGTAAATAGTTTTTGCCATAACTGCTAAACATTTTGCCCTCAATTAGGCTGTAACAGGCTGCTTTTCCAGGATACGATAACAACTTTCGTGTCGCTTTAGATAGTGATTTCGATGCCGGTGTTCACCTCATTATCCAAACATTACCTACCGTCATTTCTACGTATTGGAACTGATATGCATTTGTGTTGCCACAGTCCTTTGAATAATTTATGTTTTTTAACCAATTTTTAACATAATTAGGTATACCTCCATCATCGTAATAATGTACCACTCATAGCCCGGTGGCATAGATTGTGTCGATCCTAATCCTAACTAAGTTAAAATATTAAGTATATAATTTTGCCCTATCTACCCATTAAATGGCAGGTGACTTAAACAAAGAGGTTTTGCAACTAAGAGAAAAAAATGTATGCCAAAAGGAACTGGTAGATATCAGCAAAAAAATAAAAGTTATTAAATTTAAATTTTGAATATTTTTTAAATTATTATCCGTTCTAGAAGCTTTCTTTATAGAAACGGATCCAAAGACAGGCAATCAAAAACCAAACCTCAAACCCTCAACAAGTAATAGTCATAACGAAGTCTGCAACAAACTGGAGTCCTAAATCAAACCACAGAGTACCTACTTAATCACTACGTATCAAACTCCAATCAAACCTCGAAGAACTTCGTCAATTTTGCAAGAAATAAGTCAAGATGCCTTGCTATCCTTACGGATCCTGCTACTCCCCCTGCTACGGCCCCAGCTACTCGTGTTGCACGCCGTGCTGCTCTCCGTGCTATGGCTGCTGCTACCGCTGCTAAGCCGCAGATGTAGCGGGCTACTAGCGGGGGACTAGGACCTCATGATTGGCAGCGAGCGAAGTTTTGGAGCAACAGACGCTCCGTCTAGAGCCCTGCTCCTCTTGAAGAGTTGACGTAGAAGCGCCTGACGTCGAGCCGGTCTCCGTCAAGCTCCACCCGGCCCTCGAGAGCTCGGGGGGTCTCGTCGTTAGCTGCTGTCGGTCGGAAACCCGCGACCATGGATGCCCGCGTGCAAGAAAATTCTCAGAATAGCAAAATTGTTGCGGTCCTTCTCGGTATTGAAGTCTTGAGCAGTGTTTTTTGTAATCCTATATCGTTTAGTAATAAAAACGTTCAGGTCACTAAGAAATTCAATTTTTTTCCAACTCTTTCCTAAGCTACTCCTTCAGGAATTATTTCATAACGCGTCTAAAGAAGTATAACTTCAAACACATAACATCTACATTAAATTATACATTTTACAAATAGGACATTTTGCGAATAGGACAATTTGAGAAAAGGACATTATGAGAAAAGGACATTATGAGAAAAGGACATTATGAGAAAAGGACATTATGAGAAAAGGACATTATGAGAAAAGGACATTATGAGAAAAGGACATTTTGAGAAAAGGACATTATGAGAAGGACATTTTGAGAAAAGGACATTATGAGAAGGACATTTTGAGAAAAGGACATTTTGAGAAAAGGACATTCTGAGAATAGGACATTTTGCGAATAGGACATTTTGCGAATAGGACATTCTGCGAAAAGGACATTTTGCGAATAGGACATTCTGCGAAAAGGACATTTTGCGTCCGCCGGACATTTCGCGAATAGGACATTTTGCGCCTAAACCGTCTATTTCACTTGTAGTTGAACCATAAGTCCAAGTCCACTTGCGCTGGGGTGGTTTTCTGGACATGGAGTTCATCATAAAGAGATCTTCCTTCTCCAGAACGTTAGCCAGTAAGTAACCTCGGTGGTTCCGTCGTCCAAATCTGAAGAGACCCTCTTTCATCTCGGCGTCATTTTGCGTACCTAGTCTCGCGTTAAGGGCTCCCACACAAAACTGCGATGCGATGCGATGCGAATTCGCATCGCAAGAACTTGCGATGCGAATTTCTGCGATACGATTTAGTGCGGCAAACCGTTTGGTAGGGCGACCATTCCTTCAAGTGTAGTCAGCCGTACTGGACGTGTTTTTAGGAAGCGTAAGATGGATCGCAAAAAGATTATTGCACTGCTGTTATTGTTAAATAGATATAAAAGAAAAAGAAGATTCTGGGTTCATCCATTTATTACGATTATGAACTCTGATGGGAACTATTTTACTCAAAAGTACTATGCGTTGAGAACTGAAGAAGATAAAATTTTTGATTATTTTAGAATGAGCATAATATCTTCATTTGAAGAGCTTTTGAAAGGCGCCGCGCATCTTTCTCTAAAGCTGTCTCAGAGCGGACTAAGGGCTCCCACACAAAACCGCGAATTCGCATCGCATCGCAAGAATTTCCGATCTGCTTCGCATCGCACATTCCTGCGATATTACGTCATCCTTGGTGACGCCATTTTAGTCCGCTCTGAGACAGCTTTAGAGAAAGACGCGCGGCGCCTTTCAAAAGCTCTTCAAATGAAGATATGCTCATTCTAAAATAATCAAAAAAATTATCTTCTTCAGTTCTCAAAGCATTGGACTTTTGAGTAAAATAGTTCCCATCAGAGTTCATAATCGTAATAAATGGATGAACCCAGAATCTTCTTTTTCTTTTATATCTATTTAACAATAACAGCAGTTCAATAATCTTTTTGCGATCCATCTTATGCTTCCTAAAAACACGTCCAGTACGGCTTACTACACTTGAAGGAATGGTCGCCCTACCAAACGGTTTGCCGCACTAAATCGTATCGCAGAAATTCGCATCGCAAGTTCCTGCGATGCGAATTCGCATCGCATCGCATCGCAGTTTTGTGTGGGAGCCCTAAAATGGCGTCACCAAGGATGACGTAATATCGCAGGAATGTGCGATGCGAAGCAGATCGGAAATTCTTGCGGTGCGTTCGTGCGAATTCGCAGATATTTGCGATGCGATGCGAATTCGCGGTTTTGTGTGGGAGCCCTAAAGTCCCCCATCACAACTGTGAAATGAGCTTTAGAGGTATGTATGGCTGTACTAATTTCCTCATACATAACCTCCACCTCCTCGTCGGGATGTGTTGAATTCGGCGCATATACCTGTACGACCTTCAATAAATACCGTTGTGATATCCTGAATGTAAGGTATCCTACCCTGACCGACACGCTCCCAACCTGCACAATGTTATTGATGAGGGACTTGTGGACAAGAAACCCGACACCTCCTTGGAACAGATGTTCGCCTTCCCGGTGATAGAGCAAGTTTCCGGATTTGAGTATTATCGTGTCCTCCCCCGTCTTTGGATTCGGATAATCCCACAATACTCCAGTTTCTCCAGTATCTTGTCGTCGGTCCTCAGTGTCCTGATATATTGCCAGGTGCAGAAGTTTTTTTGATGATTGTTTGACGCGCGATCTCTGCCGGTGGTTCTAAGCACCCCCTGCTCCACCGTTACGTTTAGGGGATCTGGTGATGACAATACTCAGAGATACACTGCTGCCCGTCTCCTGGAATATCCTATTAGTCGTCTTTTACGACATCCCAGGAAGTGGTGGGAGTGGTGCTATTCTACTTAAGTGGACCCGGCACCACATAGGGAAATAATAATTATAAATACTAAGATACTTAGTAGAAATATAAATTTGTTAGATCGTTTTGCTTAAAAAATATTTTGTGTCGTTTATGCACGTGATCGATGTGAACGTGGGCTTTCTTGCACATTATGCGATTTGTACATTTTGCGTGTTGTGTTCATTCTGCGTTTTGTACATTTTGCGATTTGTACATTTTGCGTGTTGTGTTCATTTTGCGTTTTTATATTATGCTCCGAAGGGAAAATATTGACGACGATCTTATATTTTTAACCGAAAATTCATACCTAAAGTGGGACCCTTCGGCGCATAATGTACAAAACGCAAAATGAACACAACACGCAAAATGTACAAATCGCAAAATGTACAAAACGCAAAATGTACAAAACGCAGAATGAACACAAGACGCAAAATGTACAAATCGCAAAATGTGCAACAAGGACTAAGGCCTATTTCACGACGACACGCAACTTTTTGAAGGGCTTCTCTTTTTGATATTAAGTAAGGTTGAAGACTGCCGACCCCTCATTAGAACGATGATGTGATGTTCTGAGAGAACCTGAGATCTTCCACTGGGGCGGGTCTTGAAGAACTTTGACCCTACCTCGTGAACAGCTGTTTGTTACCATCTTTGTGTTAAACTCGTCAACTGAAACGCATGATTCCAGGCTCGCGAAACGCGTAGACTTCATCAGGCGTACACGTTCCAGCTTCACGTTGATATTTAATGTGCCTCTTACAAGACGGTGATCGCTTCCGGTTTTAAACCTGCTGATCACAGAGACATCATTAAATCGAGCATCGCGCGACAAACTTGCTGCGATGCAATACTGCAAAATCGCTGAGCTGTTCGGTACAACTCCGAACATAATATGTGCAGATTGTCTGCCAGAATGAAGTCTATTTCACTTGTAGTTGAACCATCAGTCCAAGTCCACTTACGCTGGGGTGGTTTTCTGGAGATGGAGTTCATCATAAAGAGATCTTCCTTCTCTAAAACGTTAGCCAGTAAGTAGCCTCGGTGGTTCCGTCATCCAAATCTGAAGGGACCAACTTTTATCTCGGCGTCATTTCGCGTACCTGGTCTCGCGTTAAAGTCCCCCATCACAATTTCCTCATACATAATTAGCCACAGTTTTAGCAACTCATGACTTGACAAGCTAATAATAACTTGTTATTAGCTTTTCAAGTCATGAGTTGCTAAAATTGTGGCTAAATATGTAGTCAGATCTAGCCAAAAAGTGGCTAACTTGGCAACACTGCTTAGCACCCTCTGCTCCCCAGTTACCATGACCGCCAGGAATAGTGGAACTGACGGGGACTGGGAGCCGAGGCTTAGTTTTGGCTGTCATTAGGAGGTTTAGCCAATAGTTACCACCACGCTTGGCCAGTTCGTGTTGGTGACCGCAGTAGGGGATCTGGTGATGACAGTACTCAGAGATACACTGCTGCCCGTCTCCTAGAATATCCTATTAGTCGCCTTTTACGACATCCCAGGAAGAGGTGGGAGTGGTGCTATTCTACTTAAGTGGACCCGGCACCACATAGGGAAATAATATTATAAATACTTAGATACTTAGTAGAAATATAAACTTGTTAGATGGTTTTGCTTAAAAAATATTTTGTGTCGTTTATGCACGTGATCGATGTGAACGTGGGCTTTCTTGCACATTATGCGATTTGTACATTTTGCGTCTTGTGTTCATTCTGCGTTTTGTACATTTTGCGTTTTGTACATTTTGCGATTTGAACATTTTGCGTGTTGTGTTCATTTTGCGTTTTGTACATTATGCGCCGAAGGGAAGTGGGAGATGATAAAAATTTGAATTGGTAAAAGAAAGAGAACGGTATGGTTAATTTCATACTTTATATAGTAATTTGAGAGAACATCCATTTGAAATTATCGTCATCCTCATTAAAATGCAATGAATAAACAATTTGGACTTTTGTTCTTTAATCTGAGGCCAATATGATAAGTTCATGAATTCATGTGCTATCGTTTCTAGCGACAAGATCAAACTGGTTGAACTTACCTGACGTCGTCGAGTGAATCGCGCGCTCCGCCGCTAGTTCGACGTGAACACATACAAATATCTCAAGCGTTTGGGCACGATTCCACCAAAATAGTGTGCAGCACATTTGTTTACAAACATTTTGTGCAAAACTCCAGCATTGCACTATAAGCTAGTATCGCGTTTAGCTGCTGTCTCCACCGGCAAGGCTGTGCGTAACTTTTGTAAACGCACAGTGTGGCACACTTGTGCACAAACATGTTCACTGAGAAGAGTTTTCTGTCTTCAGATGTTAAATATGGACGGGCAGGAAAACGTAGTGCTTTGTGCTGCAGCTTGTGTTTTATTATTTAGTTTGCTTAAAAAGAAACGAAGAATAAAAGCAAGACTGAGTTCGTGAACAACAAGCGTGTACGCGTCGACGCGAGTCCACTGCGTACATGTGTGCGCGCACAAAAGTATACAGATGTGCGTGACAATTTTAAATGTTCGCGCACAATTTGTTACTGTATGCCCGAGTGACTCGACCAGCGTGAACATTTGTGTCGTACACTGTGCATTACAGTGCCGCACACTGGTGGAATCATGCCTTTAGATATTGCCGCGAGTGCGCCGCGCGCGCCTACCGCTAGCTTGCCCGCTATTTAGACCGCACGTGCGTTTTGTACGTGAATACTTGGATATTTCGCCATATGTTTGATATTTCGTGACCGCACCCGCCACTAAAACGTAGTTATTAAGTACTCTGTGTCCGCCACCGCGCCCGCGAGTCAATGTGAACAAGTACTAAATTCACACACAGACACACAGACACACACACACACACACACACACACACACCAGCACAGGTGGTGGCACTTAGATTTTTAAATTTAATATTGACTGCTGAATATTTTATTGTATTTCATTATTACTATTTTTATGTTATGTTTATATTATGTATTATTACTTGCGAAATATTAGCGCAGCATGATTATTATTTTTATCATTATTTATTTACAATTTTATTTATTATTTACAATTTTAAATAGGTTTTCCTAAGGTTTTTATTTAATGCTCCTTTTTTATTTTTTGGTATTAGAGCTATTTTTAGTTTAGAGCTTTTGCTTGTGATTAAAGCCATATTATATTACTATAGAATTTAAGTATAATAAGTATAATATAGTGGCACGAACTGCACTCCAAAACTGGTTCGCACAGAATATCAGTACTGTGGTTCTCCATAGCAATTACTGAGTGCGATCCATTTCCTTAGCGCTTACAGCAGAGAACTTAACTGTAATCTTAATGTTTTAGTTTTTTTTATTATACCCATATCTGATTATCTGTAGTAAGTAACTGTTGGAATAAAGTATTTCTTTCTTTCTTTCTAAATTTCTTCCTTCAGGAACACCAAACTCTTTTATTCCTTCAGGAACACAAACTAGGCTAGGTTCATATTATGACCGCGCGGTCAAAAAATACGACGGACGAAATTGACGCCACCGCGCCTAGTGCAAGGAGCGCCGTAGCATGGGTGTATCCCACTATGCAACCCGGAGCGTCACGTCACGTCCCGATTTGCTGAACCACCAAATGGTACGTATTTGAAATTTTGGACTAACTTGTATAATAGGTTTAGGCGCAAAATGTCCTATTCTCAGAATGTCCTACCTATATACGTATAGACGTCTATGCCGGTGTGTACCAGTGTACCCAGGATCACGTCAGGGGGCGAGTTGAGGTAAAGCAAGGCCAGTAAGAGGATAAGAGAGGAGACGAGACTACAGACTACATTTATAAACACTTGGACGAGACTCAGCTTTACTTTTAAAAGGGAATTTAGGCCATATTAACTATTAAAATATATTTATTTTACATTTTATCATTCGTGCTTTTTATAATTTCCGAGCTTTTTATTTACAGTTCAAGAGTTCTACCTTCAAAAAAAATAACCATTTGTTTTATAAAAACACAGTAACTTTATAATTTATATCCACATCATATTGTTAGGAAACAACACTCATAAAAATTTGATAAGCAATAAATACGTTCTTCAGGCATTGTCTTTGGATTTTGGAGGTCTAAGGGGAGCAGGCTGGTCCATACCGCCAGCTGTAGGTACCGAAGGGCTTGCCGCAAGGACTGATGCACACTCCGAGACAGGGGCCGCTGTAGGGCCCCGCGAAAGCCGCTCCTGCCACTTGGCCGCAACACGGGACGCCACACGTGGATTTCTCCCAAGGCCTCTTTGGTTCACAAGGCATCTTTAACAAATATAATATCAAAACAATATTACTTTACACGGAAAGGAAGGAATGATTTTCTATTTTTTCGATTATTTTAATAGGAAGGAATTAATTCAAAGATTGTTTTGTTGGCACTGGATGTCGTTGACAAGACAAGTCAAATTTTGGCAAACATTTTCATCAAATTCAAACTGGTAAGTGCTTTTGGAACTAATTGTATGCCTGTTAATAATTTAATTGTTTGTTGAGTTTCTTTCAATAATTTATTACGATAATTTTTTGTGATTTCTAGTTTAATTTCAATGCGCACTTATTTATTTTATTTGAAAAGGAAAAAATATTTAAAAAATTGAATACCTAATCCGATTTGGAGTGTTCATCATGCAAAAAAAATAAATTTTAAAACGTCACTCTTATAAAAATCTGTCATTTGAAAAGTACAAAAAATTTACAGTGAAATTAATTTCTTCTGATAATATTATATTGTTACAAAAATGCCTGTGCGAAACTGCTGTCTGGGTTGCCAAGGGCCCATGGCGGGTCCGTGCGGGCCCCTGGCCTACCGTCTGGAGTGCGCCGGCCAGGTGGGGCCCTGCTGTCCGCACGCAATCGGAGCCAACTGCAAGGCACCGTGTGGAGAACTAGGCTGCGTACACGGGTAACTCAACATAAAATATACATTTTTGAAGAATTGAGAAAAGCTGACCTTGCTTCTTTTCGGGCTTGTTTCCTAAAAAAGTAACTTCTTGCTAGTTGTTTGAGACATTCGCCAATCGACTGGTCTTGTTCCGGGCTTGAGAGCCAGTTATCTTCTATATCCTTTTCTAGACCGGTAACGCATTGGTGATGCCTTGGGTGTTACTAATCGTTCCGGCTCACAACGTCTACTACCACTAGTCTCCTAGAATGTCGTATATCCATGGAATACCACTAATGCTGACCATATCACGGTATATCTGGCCATATAGCTATCTCATGCAAACTGGATGCCGCATCAAGTCAAACTACAAACTTGACAAGTACACTTGATCGTGTACGACCAGCCTTACAATCAGATGAATTATCGACTATTTACATGAATATAAGAACCATCACTGTTGAACTATTATTGCACTATTAATATTACTTACAGAGCTCGCGGGGGCACGGCTGGATCATACTTCAGCTGCGGGCAAGGCTGTATCGGTGGCTGCACCAGCGGGCTGTGCGCTTCCTGCTGTGGACCCTCTTGCGGCTGAACAACAAACTCTAAAGATATACCAACACGGTGCATTTTCAATCGTCTATGCACGAAAATTGCGCCAAAAATTCGCCAGTTTCCAACCATTTTTATCGTCTGTATGTATCCAGTGATGTTTAATTTAGTTATTGACGTTGTATGGCGAGTTTGTAATAAAATTCTCAGTCAGTAAACTTTTTGTTTTATTTAGGTATTTATACCTAAATTCATATGAATTTTATTTTTAACTTATAAGTTAAAAATAAAATTCATATTTTAAAAATATTTTTAAAAACAAGCTTTTAAATTTTTGTGTAAATTTCTGGTAGGGAGCAACCTTGAATGATGATGAGTAGCTTAGTAAAGAACTAACATAATTAAATTCTAATATAATTAAAAAAAAAATCTTATGGATTGTCACCAATAATATGACTTGTTGCTTTTTTTGCTCCTAACATATGAATAGAGAACACGCATTCTTATTCGTTTATTCACACTTGTCCTGTTGAGTAGTCCTGCTGACAGTACTAATAGGATAAAAATCCCACTAGTTCTGTGAGTTGTAACCCTATGCTTGACACCCGATTTTATTCCCACCTGTCATGTGGAGTAGTCTAGTGAGAAAAGAAATCCCAAGTGGGTGCACGGGTAACGGGGTCGTTCTATGCACGATCCATAAAAATTATAATGATAAAACATAAAATAAGAGCAAACTTAAACTGACAGATTTATTAACGGTTATCAATATTAAAGACATTAAATCAGCCCGGATAGCTCAGTCGGTAGAGCATTGGACTTTTAATCCAAGGGTCCAGGGTTCAAGTCCCTGTTCGGGCGTATTAATTTTTTTTACTACATTCTTTTAACAATTAATGTACACGTTACATAAACATATTTGGAGTAAACGCGCTCCTAGGTCATGTTTTTCCGTGCGTAAATCAGCTCTTTTTTACACGGTGCAAAAACGCGTGACGTACCTACACGGCCCAGTACGGCCACAGCATAGGAATTTGTTATTTGTACGGCCGTTTAGCAGTTTTAGCTCCATGGCTATTGGCTACACCCGAGCGCTAACATCATCATCATCATCATCATCATCCTGCTCGTTTCCCAATTTTATTTGGGGTTGGCGCATATTGCGTTTCCTTCTTCCACCCTTCCCTATCAGCCGTCATCTTTACACTAACTCTCTTATCTTTCATATCATCTGTAACACAATCCTTCTTACTCGGGCGCTAACGTATAGTTAGCGATTTATTTTGAAGACCTCTAAAATTATGACGCACAGTACGAAGTTCTATAATTAATGGCAGTTGCGTTGTTGGCAGTAGCACGGCCTGAGATGACAACACAACACCCTACAACAGACATGGACGTTAGACACCAGCAAGATAACAGTCGTTAAGCCTTCGGGCGGCAGGAAAACTTCCAACGCCACTAATCCGCATTGGAGCAGCGTGGTGGAGTATACCTACTCTAGGTAGGCCTTCTCAAGTGGAGAAACCCGTACTTAGCGTTTATTCCCACTTGTCCTGTTGAGTAGTCCTGTTGACAGAACTAGTGGGAAAAAAATTCCCACTAGTTCTGTTAACAGGACAAGTGGGAAAAAAAGTTCCCACTAGTTCTGTTAACAGGACAAGTGGGAAAAAATCCCACTAGCTCTGTGTCACTTTATTAATTATTAGCTATCCTGGCGAACTTTGTACCGCCTAACAAATCAATGTCATGTTACTTTTAACTACATTTAATACATTTGTACATTTCTCCATCTCCCTCTCAGATTTAAAACTTATAACTTAAAAAGAACTTCAGAATAACTATTATTATAAAATGTCAAAAATAAAACAAATGACAACCGTCTAAACAAATGACAATCATCATAACAAATGACAACCGTCAAAACATATGACAATCGTCAAATCAAATGACAACCGTCAAAACAAATGACAATCGTCAAAACAAATGACAACAGTCATTGATTTATGTTTATTTCTTATGTTCTTGTGTTTTTTATTAATATTTTTTAGTTATTCTATTATTCCGGACCGAGATGAATGTAATGAATCAAAGATCATTAAAATCGGTTCAGCCATTCTTGACTTATAAGTGTTCTAAATAATACAACCTTGTTTTATACATATAGATTTAAAAACAAATGACAACCAACAATACAAATGACAATCGTAAAAAAATATGACGACTGTCAGCAAATTATTTGCAGCCAAATTGTATTTAAAATTCAATTTTGTAATTTTGGAGGTTAGGTACATTAATTCATATTACAGGTGACAATATTACAGATTAAAATCAATATTACCAATATAAAATCTGAGAGTACCTCCCACCATCGCTGCAGTGGGCCGGATTAAGTCGCCTCTTACGACACCCATCTGTTAGCATTCTAAGCCAGCCAAATAAGACTAAACTAAGGGGAATAAAAAATAGAGGGAATAAAATTGTATAATGTAAAATTAGTGGAATAAATACAACAATTTCTGGTTTCAGCTTTTACTTTTGCCATTGACATTCATGAATAATAAAAAACAATGACAGCCCGACCGTCACTCTCACATAATTTACTCTTTACTTCTATCCAAAAAGTATTGCATAGCAAAGGCTACACTACGGCTATTACATAATTATATTGAGGTATTCCCTTCACCATCTGGCTGTGACTAAAGGGAATCGTCAATATAACGGGCTTGGATTTGGCTACGGCTAAGGCTATGGCTATGGCTATGGCTATGGCTATGGCTATGGCTATGGCTTTGGCTATGGCTTTGGCTTTGGCTTTGGCTTTGGCTTTGGCTTGGCTTGGCTTGGCTTGGCTTGGCTTGGCTTGGCTTGGCTTGGCTTGGCTTGGCTTTGGCTTTGGCTTTGGCTTTGGCTGTGGCTGTGGCTTTGGCATCAAGTCGTAGGCAGCTGCACATTGGCGGTTCGCAGTGGTGTGTTGGTTGGCTTAGCATGGGCTTAAATCACGTCTGTTACAGTCGGCCATCCTGTAACAATTGCTCCCGCAATGGGAACACACAACAACGATTAGTTCTCGAGTTATTCTACATCTCCAGACTCTAATTGCTCATCAGAGCTACTACCACTATCTGTGACTGGGATAATAAGGTAACAATGCGTCTTCTCGAGACCAAACCCATGAATCTTTTGTAACCGTTGGTGCTCCTAATCTGATATATATCCCTTCCAATTACTTTAGTTACTATATATGGCCCTGCCTGAGTACAAATCATCCAGTTTAATGTTATCCCTACCGACGCTAATTGTCGCAGCTTAAAATTGTACAGAGCTAAAACGGGTTCAAAGCAAATAATATTTTTTCAGACATTCATAACTATTATTTTGATATCCTTTAGATAGACGTGCTTGTTAATAAGAAAAATATATACCTGACTTAATAGCTAAGGCTCCTGGCAATTTTCGACTCGTCAATCTTTTCCTTGGCGGACACAAGATCGTTTCCAAGCTGATATTAACAGCCTCGACATAGCTGTTCTTTCCGCGAAATAGTTGTCGGCAGCAAATGGGTCACGCCGTGTAGATCATAATATTGTGGACGGAGAAGTCACAACGTTATTTTCCCCTCTGTTGCCCACCACACGGATACAAATGATGCAGCTGGATGTAGGTGCTCTTACCCACTGGTCAAGTCATGCTTTCACTATCAGTGACTGGCTATTCAATAAGCAGATCTGCTTCATTCCTCTTGGCTCGTGGTTAGTCTGCCCGAAAATAGTTCGTCTGGCGTGTGACGCTGAAACGTTCGGGCATCCGCCTTCTCATCATCTTCAGACGTAGATATTTGTGGGTCGTGGTTTATAACGTCTTTTCAAGTTAGACATTTTTTACTATTCCACTTCCACTATACCACTTCTGAGTGTAAAATTAGTGGAATAAATACAACAATTTCTGGTTTCAGCTTTTACTTTTGCCATTGACATTCATGAATAATAAAAAACAATGACAGCCCGACCGTCACTCTCACATAATTTACTCTTTACTTCTATCCAAAAAGTATTGCATAGCAAAGGCTACACTACGGCTATTACATAATTATATTGAGGTATTCCCTTCACCATCTGGCTGTGACTAAAGGGAATCGTCAATATAACGGGCTTGGATTTGGCTACGGCTAAGGCTATGGCTATGGCTATGGCTATGGCTATGGCTTTGGCTATGGCTTTGGCTTTGGCTTTGGCTTTGGCTTTGGCTTGGCTTGGCTTGGCTTGGCTTGGCTTGGCTTGGCTTGGCTTGGCTTTGGCTTTGGCTTTGGCTTTGGCTGTGGCTGTGGCTTTGGCATCAAGTCGTAGGCAGCTGCACATTGGCGGTTCGCAGTGGTGTGTTGGTTGGCTTAGCATGGGCTTAAATCACGTCTGTTACAATAATTAAATAAAAGTAATAAAATCGGGTGTCAAACATAGTCTTCCAAATTACAGAACAGAACTAGTGAGATTTTTTTTCCACTAGTTCTGTTAACAGAACTACTCCACATGATAGGTGGCAATAAAATCGGGTGTCAAGCATAGTCTTACAACAGAACTACTCAACAGGACAAATGGGAATAAACGGGATTTTTTCCCACTTGTCCTGTTAACAGAACTAGTGGGAACTTTTTTTCCCACTTGTCCTGTTAACAGAACTAGTGGGAATTTTTTTCCCACTAGTTCTGTCAACAGAACTACTCAACAGGACAAGTGGGAATAAACGGTACTTAGAAGTGGACCGTTTTTAGGGTTTCGAAGAAAAATCGAACCCATCGTCATGTCCGTCCGTCGGTTGGTCTGTCCGTCCGTCTATCCCTACAGGTAACGTGAGGATGAGTTTTTTATTCGTCGCGTACCCTATAGTGTGGGGTATCGTTAAAAAGGTCTTCCAAAAATATTATGGGTCTTCTAAGACCATTTTTGGAATTAGGGGTTCGTTTGCGAAATATTTGAGATTAAAATTCTAATATTGGTTAGAGTTAAGTGTCCCCCTCCTGCCGGCTAAATGGTTGGAGTTGGACAAGTGAAAAAAATCTCAAAAATAGGTTATAATATGATGAATTTACAAGGAAAACTATCACGGCTATGTTAGCATAAGTAGTTAATGAGTAGTAGTCGCACTTACATGTTTTTGTATGTAAATAGCCGACTATCCACCTGATGATAACTATCCTCCCCCCTGGACATGAGCGACGCCAAAGGTATCATCTATGCCAGCCAAGAAAAAGATAAGAAGAAAGAAAGAAAGAAAGAAAGAACTGTCTCTTAGATCCCAGCCGGAATACGAGCCAGTCACGCAAGCAATAGGGTGGTAGTAGGTAGCTGAGGGTGGTAGTTAACCAGGCAAGCTTCACTGAAAGATACAAAAATCATGTTATAGTAATATTAATGACGTAATAATAATATTAATAATATTATCCTTATAGCCAGCCAATATAAAATGAAACGACTAAATTTCACAAAGCGCTTTATTTAAGGACCTCTAACACATGACACAATACGAATTGCACTAAATCAATGGCAGTTGTAGCAGGGTCCCAGGGGTCCGCAGCAGCAGCCCTGCACGCACGTGGGACAGCATGGCCTGGCCGACCCGCAGCCGCCGGGACACCGCGCGAATGTCCCGATGTTGAAGTCCCGGTAGCATCCGTATTGATACGGCATTTTTATAGTTGATTTTAAGCGCTTTTTTATTTTTGTTGTTTTTGAAGTTTATAGTGATGGTGACATGGATTAGATTCTTTGGAAATTTTGGAATGACAATGATAAATGACAACTTCTGAAATATGCCACAGTGTAAAAATACTGTTCAAGCCACAGAACCACGGAACACAGAGACAAGAGGTGGAAGTGCGAAGTAGGCGGGGCACAGCGACTAACAGTAAGCGTAGCTCCGCTTACTTGCCCGCATAACATATCTGTCACTGAGCTGCGTCGGTTGTGCATTACATAAATTAAAATTTGACTTAAATTATAATAATATGACTTATTGTGCAAATTTGGGTGCAAAAATGATAGCAGAGCTAAGCATTTATTTAATGGCAGTGTTTCATACCACAGCCACCCACAGCTAAGCCTAGTTTTATATTTATTTTGTATTAATTCAAATTCAAAACATAAAATTAAAGGAAATAATACATTTTTATGATCAAAAAGCTACTCTATTTACACGGCAATAAGGTTATTTTTATGTTTTAAATGGTACTGCTACTCGACTATTGTTTTCCAGAACATTCTTTGAAAACATTCTTTGCTACTCGGGAAGGGATGGGATAAATTTATCGATATCGGTGTGTTGTAATTTTATTTACGATGTAATATTATACGACCAAGACCCGACTGATTAGGGTTTAAATGGCTATTTATAGAGAAAATATGTTCGTAACCTATAGTTAATACATATAAATAGTTAATGCCAGTTGGCAATCTCTAACAGTGAACTTGGTTAATATTATAATATTATTATGAATAATTATAATAATTATTTGAATATTATGCTTATTTTGGTTTCTATAGTTACTTCTTAGATTTCCTTAAGACGCATAGAGAAAAGAAGACTGGCTTAAAACTACTGGGCGGATCAATTGGTTCCCAGTAAAATCTAGTACCATGCTCAGAGCATTTTTTACAAGAAGAATTCATAGTTTCAGTGACCGTCAATACGGTTTCCGCCACGGCAGATCAGCTGGTGATCTTTTAGTATATCTTACTCATTGCTGGGCAGAAGCAAAAAGGTTGTAAGTTTGGATGTTGCAAAGGCGCTCAAAAAATTTTTGGACTAGCGGTCACCCATCCAACTACCGACCGCGCCCGCTGTTGCTTAACCTCTTCGATCGCTTAGGATCGACGCAATCCGCCGGGCTATGAGAGCTTCAAAGCTAGGAAATATAATTCCACGAAAATAAAGGTGTTTAAACTATTCCTTGGCGACACTAGATGGCGCAATTGGTTCTACTACTAAACGTTGTAGGTCGAACAAAAGGAGAATGCCCATTTAGTATGGAGAAATGACTGTACTGACTTTAACATTTTTGTGTCTTGATAA
The DNA here is from genome assembly GCA_963932265.1 of Thymelicus lineola. Taxonomy (NCBI): domain Eukaryota; kingdom Metazoa; phylum Arthropoda; class Insecta; order Lepidoptera; family Hesperiidae; genus Thymelicus; species Thymelicus lineola. Next base: position 4,195,481 of record OZ010691.1, read on the forward strand.
AAATACCTTTATTTGATTATGTTATCTTTATAAATTACACATACTAACTTTAGTCACTAGTCAGTGTTTATTAACCTACTATTGTAGGAAATACGAGATTTTCAACAAAATTAGTTTGAATTTAGGTTATAGTAAACTCACAGTAATATGGAGCCTATGCCGGCGTATTAAAGTCGATTGCGTATGTAATGTCGTTCTTTTAAGTTTCAAATTCATTTGACAGTCCCAAAACGCCATGTAGTTTATAATGTATTATAATCACAGAACACTATTACTCCTGGCTGATTATAATAATTTTCTAATTAATTTGACAGTCCCCATAAGTCATCTAGTTTGTTGTATCATAATCATAATGGAATCAATGCAACCTATTGACCCGAAGGATCTTAAAATATTTCTGATTGGCCCTTATCCAAACATAAATGGCCCAATGGTTTTCTTTTGTAAAACGGAAGTAAAGTTACTTATTAATTTCAGAAAATTATTCTCAAAAAGGATTTTTTTAGAAAATACGGTATATACTTGAAATATTTTAATTTAATTTTTTGTCCAAAAATCATTGTGACACAATAATTTTTTTGAGAGTACTGGCTATGGGCATTCTTTTTTACCTTTTTTATATAACGTTAAGGTTGAAATTCATCCTAATTCACATCATTGTTTTTATAGCTAAGCTACGTTGAGCTACATTGAAATTTCACTTATCAACATACTGTTTAGTTAGCTAACGTTAAAATAAAAAAGCTACGGCCACGTCTACGCCTTGAAATAGATATAAGCTTTCAAAATTTTGAGCACGTTTTCACATACACACACACAAGTTGTACAAGAACAAGTACCAACATTACCTTGTAGTATACCAGTTTCGATAAATATCGATAATTGTCGATAACGCGGTAAAAGCACCACGCACATCCCTAGGCCTAATTAACCAAAAATATAACTTACCGCTATACATTTAAGGTTGATATTAGATTCCAGTCACGACATCTAGCGTTCAGAAGACGGTATTATTTAATCATTTTCCAATAAGATTGACATTGTAATACAACCAACTGCAATTCAATGTCAACCTTATTACTATATATTAAGTATAGAATTATTTATTACGTAGAATATTGCCATCTAGCGGTGTATAGCTGTGGTATAGCAGAACTTGAAAAGTATGATCTTAATTGATAAAGGTACTAAGTTCACTGAATATGACATTGAAAAATAAGAATTAACATCAAATATTAAAGTGAATTTTCAAACATAAATAGCAGGTTTCTCGGTCTATTCGTAGTTGACAACTAACAACCAATCAAAATGTAAGTTTGTTAGTTGTAAGTAATACGATTATCCATTTACTTGTGTTTTTTTTGGCTAGAACGGTTCCCATACTAATCAACACTTATACCATTTCCACCTCTTGTCTCTGTGTTCCGTGCACAGAACAGTCTCTGTGTTCTGTGGTTCAAGTCGTGGATACAAACTGCACTGACCTGTAATAGACGTCAATTTCGCCATTTATCACCAAATATATTTGTAATACCGATCAAATAATTTTTTATTACAAGTATAACAAAGCAACAAAAAAACCGTGCAAGTGTGGGTTAGGCCACGCGCAATGTAGGGTTCCGAAGTAGTAAGTTTATTTTTCATTAATAACTTAGAGGTAGATATTATTATGCTAAAATAGCCGTGATGGTTTTCCTTGTAAATTCATGATGTATCCGATTTTTGAGAATTTTTTCACTTGTACAACTCCAACCATTTAGCCAGCAGGGGGGGGGACGCGACACTTGACTAACCAAAATTAGCACTATAAAGCAAAAGGACCCCAATTCCAAAAATGTTCTTAGAAGACCCATAATATTTTTGGACGACCTTTTCAACGATACGTACGCCACACTATACGGTACGCGACGAATAAAAAAATCATCCTCACGGTACCTGTAGTACCCTAAAAACGAGAATGAAAGCAGACGTAATAATCCCAGCAGTCCAGCGCATCACAATTCACATCACATACCAAGTTCGGTGACAAGGATATTAACGTTAGGCGGTACTGGCCACAACTATTATTTGGATGAAGAATAGACATATTTTAAAAACATTGATTTCCGTCTGTCAGCTGTCTTCACTTCACAGCTGTCTCTAATCACTCGAATACACGCAAAACTTATAAATTTTACTGAGTATTTAAAGCGGTTGCCAATTAAACCTTGTTTTGTACAACATCAAGTTATTAAAATGCCTGTGTACTACGGAGGATTCGTTGGTGGTCCCCACAGCGGTGGCTACTGTTTGTACTCGTTCCAGCCGTGCAGCCCTAGTGTGGGGGGCTGTGGACCTTGTGGCCAGCTCCCTGGGCCATGCTGTCCACTTTCTTGTTGATAACAGTAAATATGACATTGACCGTTTTAAAACTCATAATATAGGCATACACAGCGTTAGCGTCCGAGAAAGAATAGAGAAGAAAGAAATAAGGCTTAAGTTTATTTTAAATTCGTCTCTTTAGCGGATGACTAGACACTTCGAATAAATAACTGGCTTTCAAGCCCCCACCACTGAAGACATAATAGTACATAATTGTACCCCAACTATGACGAGGGTCTCTCAAGTGACCAACAGACGAGTCGTTTTTGGCGACAGCCAAGAGAATGTTTGCTAGCCAGACAGGCTTCACGGAAAGATAATAAAACCAGTACCTAATAATATTGATGAATAATAGGTATATCGAGTTTAGGAAAGTGGCAGCTACCCTAGCCATTGCTCAGATTATAGCTAGTTAATTAGCAAATTATTTATTTATTTATTTACACTTTATTATATCCTTATAACTAAGTGGTACAAAAGGTATAAGCATGCTATATGCACTCTCTGCCAGTCGACCTTTGGTTTAAACAGATAACAGTGAAGGCGGTACAAGAATTATTGATACTGATATTTTACCAGCTTATTAATATTTGGTATTGTTTTTCAGGTAACCACTGCATTTAAATGTTTGAGGCTGGAAAATTATTTTATTGATGAAATGTTGACGCCTAACTATTTTGTTATTGAGACGTATTTGAATTAAATTGTTGAAAAAATTTAAAAACCCCCGACAGTTTTATTGACACTACTCTCTGTATTCCGTGATCACCGCGCGGTCATATGAACGTAGCCTTTTATTTGGTTAGATCTTGTACCTCGCGGTCATGTATGAACCTAGCCTAATGGAAGCCATACACGATCAAGTGTACTTGTCAAGTCTACAGTTTGACAAGTACATTAGTATAGCTATCTGGCCATATGTATAACTTTAAAAACACATCTACATTAAATTAGACATTTTACAAATAGGACATTTTGCGAATAGGACATTTTGAGAATAGAACATTATGAGAATAGGACATTTTGAGAATAGGACATTCTGAGAATAGGACATTTTGCGAATAGGACATTCTGCGAATAGGACCTTTTGCGTCTGCCGGACATTTCGCAAACAGGACATTTTGCGCCTAAACCATAATATCTAGCTATCTCATGCACACTGGATGCCGCGTCATGTCAAACTGCGACAAATCAAACTTCATCCAAAAAACTGGATCAAAATCGGTTCATGTTTAGTTTTGATTTTATTGTCCATAAATTCGTAACACGTAGACCTACCATTCAGATTACTCCCAGTCTGGCATTACAGGAATAGGATGTTTTGGGACCATGGGACTATTTAGGGTTTCCAATTAGTCAAATTCGCAAAATGTCTCGATTGACAATGTTTCCAAGTTGGCTGGCTGTTTACTAAACAGTGTTTAGGCAAAACCCCTTCGGAGCATAATGTACAAAACGCAAAATGAACACAACACGCAAAATGTACAAATCGCAAAATGTACAAAACGCAGAATGAACACAACACGCAAAATGTACAAATCGCAAAATGTGCAACAAGGACTAAGGCCTCTTTCACGATGACACGCAACTTTTTGAAGGGCTTCTCTTTTTGATATTAAGTAAGGTTGAAGACCGCCGATCCCTCATTAGAACGATGATGTGATGTTCTGAGAGAACCTGAGGTCTTCCACTGGGGCGGGTCTTAAAGAACTTTGACCCTAACTCGTGAACAGCTGTTTGTTACCATCTTTGTGTTAAACTCGTCAACTGAAACGCATGATTCCATGCTCGCGAAACGCGTAGACTTCATCAGGCGTACACGTTCCAGCTTCACGTTGATATTTAATGTGCCTCTTACAAGACGGTGATCGCTTCCGGTTTTAAACCTGCTGATCACAGAGACATCATTAAATTAATATGTGCAGATTGTCTACCAGAATGAAGTCTATTTCACTTGTAGTTGAACCATCAGTCCAAGTCCACTTACGCTGGGGTGGTTTTCTGGAGATGGAGTTCATCATAAATAGATCTTCCTTTTCTAAAACGTTAGCCAGTAAGTAGCCTCGGTGGTTCCGTCGTCCAAATCTGAAGGGACCAACTTTTATCTCGGCGTCATTTCGCGTACCTGGTCTCGCGTTAATGTCCCCCATCACAACCGTGAAATGAGCTTTAGAGGTATGTATGGCTATACTAGTTTCCTCATACATAACCTCCACCTCATCGTCGTGATGTGTCGAATTCGGCGCATATACCTGTACGACCTTCAATGAATACCGTTGTGATATCCCGAGTGTAAGGTATGCTATCCTGACCGACACGCTCCCAACCTGCACAATGTTATTGATGAGGGACTTGTGGACGAGAAACCCGACACCACCTTGGAACAGATGTTCGCCCTCCCGGTGATAGAGCAAGTTTCCGGATTTGAGTATTATCGTGTCCTCCCCCTGTCTTCGGATTCGAATAATCCCACAATATTCCAGTTTAATTTGTCTATCTCTCCTTCCAACTCTTTTATCTTGTCGTCAGTCCTCGGTGTCCTGATATGTTGCCAGGTGCAGAAGTTGTTTTGATGATTGTTTGATGCGCGATCTCTGCCGGCGGTTCTTAGCATCCCCTGCTCCACCGTTATCATGACCACCAGGAATAGTGGAACTAACGGGGACTGGGAGCCGAGGCTTAGTTTTGGCTGTCATTAGGAGGTTTAGCTAATAGTTACCACGCTTGGCCAGTTCGTGTTGGTGACCGCAGTAGGGGATCTGGTGAGGACAATACTCAGATATGGGTGAATTTCAACAAACTCGAATTTTGCCTAATTACAGTGGCGAATTTAAATTTGCTATTTCTGATAAATATTTTTGGCCTAAATAATAGATAAAGAGTAGTACTAATTAATCATATACTAGAGATCGAAAAAAAATGATTAGTTAATGAGATATTTCCATTTGAAATTATCAAATGCCACCGAAATTATTAAAGGACCACCGGAATTAAAATCCAAGCCACCGAAATTGATTAAATTTAAACTTGATGTTTCTAATACACTTTATTTGGCATAAATAATATGTAAATAGTAGTGATAATTAGTCGTATAGTAGAGATTGAAAAAAAAATATTTGTTCCGGAGATATTATCAAATTACACTATCAAATGCCACCGAAATTAGGACCACTGGAATTAGAATTTGATCCACCGAAATTGATTTATGCCCATGAGAAATCATCGCAGACACAGGCAGGATCATTTAATACTTTAAAGATATTATGTACATTTTGAAGAATAGGAGTCTAGATGAACGGACTCCTTTTAGCGGTAATTAGACAGGCCCATTGCACTTCTGAGCCACGTTTATAAGCTGTTTTCGAGGGTCCTCACAAATTGCATTGCACGCAGGCTTGACGACTTCCAGCCTCCCAAACAAGCAAGATTCCGAAAAGGCTACAGCACCATAGACCATATACACACATTGCGGCAGATTATACAAAAGACCGAGGACTATAACTTGCCGTTATGTATAGCCTATGTGGACTATGAGAAGGCCTTTGATTCTATCGAGTTCTGGGTGGTACTAGATTCTCTCCAGCGGTGGCGGATCGACTACCGGTATATCGAGGTGTTGAAGTGTTTGTACTCATCCGCCATCATGTCCGTCAGAGTACACGACACAGCAACGAACCCCATCCAACTGCAGAGAAGTGTCAGACAAGGATGTCATATCCCCAAAACTGTTTACCGCTGTGTTGGTAGACGTGTTCAAGCTGATGAAGTGGAAACAACATGGCATTAACATCAATGGCGAATACATCACACACCTACGATATGCCGATGATATAGTCATCCTGGCGGGTTCCCTGGAAGAACCTGGAACAATGCTCGGGGGACTTGAACAGCGCCTCACAATGGGTGGGTCTTAAATCATGTCGAATGTCCATTTCACACCCGTATCAGTTGTTGTTGACGGCGTTGCTCTCGAAGTTCTAGACGAATACAATTACCTGGGACAAGTGATCCAGATGGGTAACTTACCCACTTCGAGAAAGAAGTCACTTGTAGAATCCAACTCAAATGAGCTGCGTTCAGGAAACTCCGTCATATATTGTCGTCCAAAACACTACCTCAGTGCCTGAAGTTTAAGGTGTTCGAGCAGTTTGTGTTGCCGGTGATCACATACGAATCCGAGACGTGGTGCTTTAGTATTGGCCTAATCCACAACCTTAGAGAAGCGCAGCGAGCTATGGAGAAGGCTATGCTTAGTATTTCTCTACATGATCGCATCAGAAATGAGGAGATCCGTAGACGAACAAGAGTAACCGACATAGCTCGAAGAATTAGCCGGCTGAAGTGGCAATGGGCGGGCCACATAGTGCGAAGGACCGATAACCGTTGGGTAAGAAAGGTCCTCGAATGGCGCCAACGTCTCGGAAAAAGGAGCGTAGGATGATAGGACGCCCCCCGACCAGGTGGACTGACGACCTGAAGAATACAGCGGGCATCCGCTGGATTCAGAAGGCTTAGGACCGGTCAGAGTGGTGCAAGTTAGGGGAAGCCTATGTCCAACAGTGGACCTCCAAGAGCTGATGGATAGATGGAGACACGCTTGTATTTCTATGGCCTATACTTCCCTATACGCTTTGATTTGCCACCGGAGCCACCGAGATTGCGCCACCGGACTTAGAATCAGAGACAAAACTTGAATTTTAAAGAAAACTTTTAGTCACAGGTTAACTTTTATTTCACAATTGTAGCTGAAAACCGTTAATGGAACCCTCCATAAAATTTCTAGATAATCTGCTTTGTACTTTTACTAATATACATGACATCGGAATTGGATGATTTTGTATTCCTGCGCCACCGCAGTTAGTACTTACGTGTTTGGCAGGAAAATTACGCAGCTAGTCGGTCATCCTAACACGCAGTTTGCAAGAGCACAACTGAACGGTGCGGGGAGAGCCAGTAAGGTGTCTTCCAAATCGTCAAGTAACAAGTAATGAAGTATACAAAATGCGCCACCGGTATTGCTTTTTTTTGTAGGACATTTTTAAAAGATGTTTTAAGAGCTGTTGTTTAATCTTAAATTACTCCATAAATATATATTAGTTGTGTTATTTAATGTATTTCTAAAAAACATTCCCTTTCAATAAAATTTGTTTACCAAAAAAAAAATTAATTAATAAAATTTGTAAATAAACGCAGTTTGGACAGTACACCGGAATTAGATTTTAGGTCTTAGATATTTTTTTATTAAGAATCTATGTATTAAATACCTCTGAATACTTCACTATCATGTAGATCACTACTTAAACTACATATATAAAATTATGCATAATTGTAGTTTAGGGCTCCCACACAAAACCGCGAATTCGCATCGCATCGCAAATATCTGCGAATTCGCACGAACGCACCGCAAGAATTTCCGATCTGCTTCGCATCGCACATTCCTGCGATATTACGTCATCCTTGGTGACGCCATTTTTGTCCGCTCTGAGACAGCTTTAGAGAAAGACGCGCGGCGCCTTTCAAAAGCTCTTCAAATGAAGATATGCTCATTCTAAAATAATCAAAAAAATTATCTTCTTCAGTTCTCAACGCATAGTACTTTTGAGTAAAATAGTTCCCATCAGAGTTCATAATCGTAATAAATGGATGAACCCAGAATCTTCTTTTTCTTTTATATCTATTTAACAATAACAGCAGTGCAATAATCTTTTTGCGATCCATCTTACGCTTCCTAAAAACACGTCCAGTACGGCTGACTACACTTGAAGGAATGGTCGCCCTACCAAACGGTTTGCCGAACTAAATCGTATCGCAGAAATTCGCATCGCAAGTTCCTGCGATGCGAATTCGCATCGCATCGCATCGCAGTTTTGTGTGGGAGCCCTTACCTCCACACATTAATTTTCAATCTCGCCGTCTCAAAAATGCACTTGGGAAATTCACCCATATACACTGCTGCCCGTCTCCTGGAATATCCTATATTGGTCACCTTTTACGACATCCCAGGAAGAGGTGGGAGTGGTGCTATTCTACTTAAGTGGACCCGGCACTACATAGGGAAATAATATTACAAATACTAAGTTAGGGCTCCCACACAAAACTGCGATGCGATGCGATGCGAATTCGCATCGCAGGAACTTGCGATGCGAATTTCTGCGATACGATTTAGTGCGGCAAACCGTTTGGTAGGGCGACCATTCCTTCAAGTGTAGTAAACCGTACTGGACGTGTTTTTAGGAAGCGTAAGATGGATCGCAAAAAGATTATTGCACTGCTGTTATTGTTAAATAGATATAAAAGAAAAAGAAGATTCTGGGTTCATCCATTTATTACGATTATGAACTCTGATGGGAACTATTTTACTCAAAAGTACTATGCGTTGAGAACTGAAGAAGATAAATTTTTTGATTATTTTAGAATGAGCATATCTTCATTAGAAGAGCTTTTGAAAGGCGCCGCGCGTCTTTCTCTAAAGCTGTCTCCGAGCGGACTAAAATGGCGTCACCAAGGATGACGTAATATCGCAGGAATGTGCGATGCGAAGCAGATCGGATATTCTTGCGGTGCGTTCGTGCGAATTCGCAGATATTTGCGATGCGATGCGAAATCGCGGTTTTGTGTGGGAGCCCTTATTACGATTATGAACTCTGATGGGAACTATTTTACTCAAAAGTACTATGCGTTGAGAACTGAAGAAGATAAATTTTTTGATTATTTTAGAATGAGCATAATATCTTCATTTGAAGAGCTTTTGAAAGGCGCCGCGCGTCTTTCTCTAAAGCTGTCTCAGAGCGGACTAAAATGGCGTCACCAAGGATGACGTAATATCGCAGGAATGTGCGATGCGAAGCAGATCGGAAATTCTTGCGGTGCGTTCGTGCGAATTCGCAGATATTTGCGATGCGATGCGAAATCGCGGTTTTGTGTGGGAGCCCATACTTAGTAGAAATATAAATTTGTTAGATCGTTTTGCTTAAAAAATATTTTGTGTCGTTTATGCACGTGATCGATGTGAACGTGGGCTTTCTTGCACATTATGCGATTTGTACATTTTGCGTGTTGTGTTCATTCTGCGTTTTGTACATTTTGCGTTTTGTAAATTTTGCGATTTGTACATTTTGCGTGTTGTGTTCATTTTGCGTGTTGTGTTCATTTTGCGTTTTGTACATTATGCTCCGAAGGGGGCAAAACCGCCTCACAAAATTTTCAATACTTAAATGTCCAATACTCAATTCGCGAAATGTCCAATACTCAATTGGCTAAGATTTTGCAAATTGAAAAAACCATGACCCAGAAAGGCAGTAGGTATGTCCAATTTGTAAGCAACAAACTATGAATAGGTAATTGAATTTAGGTCGATATGGTCGATCACCATATCGACCTAAATTAAAAGGTAATAAGGAAGTAATACAAGCCAAATTCGTACACCAATTTATTAAAACATTCACTGAATCCGACAAATATGTATCGGCACACAACACTCGAACATAGCAAGTTCCCCTTAGACGTCACGAGACTTCAGCAAGGCGGACAGGGGCCGCACGGGGGACAAGGGCCGCACGATGGTGGCCCACAGCAAGGTCCGCACGGTCCGCAGGGGCCACAGCACGGGCTAGGTGGGCAAGGTCCACAAGGGCCGCAGCAGGGGCTCGGCGGGCAAGGTCCACAAGGGCCGCAGCAGGGGCTCGGCGGGCAAGGTCCGCAGGGGCCACAGCACGGGCTAGGTGGAGGGCAGGGCCCGCAGCAAGGTCCAGGTGGGCAAGGTGGAGGCGGGCACGGTCCGCATGGTCCGCACGGGCCGCAGCAAGGCCCACACGGGCCCTTACAGAAGGCGGGGCAGGGCGAGCATCGCGAGGCGCACGGCGGGCAGCATGGGCCACACGGCCCACAGGGACCGCAGCACGGGCCACAAAAAGGGAAACAAGGTCCGCAGGGTCCACAGCAAGACATTTCTGTTTATTTATTTGTATACTTTTCACTTAACTTCTAATTTTTATAAATACACTTGATAATTTAGTAATTTTTTTATAAAAAATTTAGTTGTATATTTTTTTATAATTTTGGTGTTGTGTACCGTTAAAAATCCTAAAAAATACTGAAGGCGATTTGTGGTATCGCAGGGTTCTTTCAAATTTTGAATTTTGTTCTTTTTAATTATTTAAATAAAAAATATCGCCAGCAACCGTGCAGTACAAGGAACACAGACAACAGAAAGATGTAGGACGCTTAAAAATAAAAAAAATAATATGTGCTATCAATTTATTAAGAAACATTTTAGCATATCTAGGTACAATACAATACAACAAGCACTACCTGCGTTTATTACAGTCAGTGAGTGAAATAATAGCAAGTAATTGAGTAAGCCGTAAGCGGCAACACAGGGTGTACTTGCGAGGTAAAGACGGCAATCACTGCGTAATGTCACAATCATGTCATTCATGTAATATCATATGCTACTGAAAAGCGGGTAATTGCGCGGCTTCCGGTGCAATTGCAATTCCGAAGAAACAATGTTTACTACAGATATGGACTGTGCTGTAGATGAATAAGTCCGTTTCTTTAGTGAAAACAAATAATATTACATAATTTATTAACTTTTATAGCCCAAGTATACTACGAAACGCCGCAGCGTTGCAAGTTGGAACGCGTAGGCAGGCACTTAGTTTTGAATTATATTGCACGCACTAAAAATGCATTGTATTATATGCGAGTTGCGACAATTTGTCGCAGCGTTTTGCATGCATTAGTGCGATGACTCAGTTTTAAATTTAAAGAATAAAGGGATGCAAGTCAATGTACTGCACATTGACTACGTAGGTATACAAAATGTAGCACAATATATTACTATTACCTATTATTTTCATAGAAGACTACTACAACAGATTTGCTGCGATAGTATCAGTGGTCAACCCAAGTGTCGGAAGTTTTCATGTCACCCGAAGGCCTCCGACTACAAAAACAATCGGGTCGAACGGAATTTTTGTGTCCTCCGAAGAACTAAAGCGTTGAAGAAAATTTTTGTTACCCATCCACCTATAAAACTATATTATAGTGACCGCTGTTGCATCACTTGGTAGAATAGAATAGAACTAGCTAAAAGCTACACGGCTAAAAAAGATTTTACTATGCGTCAAGATGTAGGCGCTGTACATTTTTACTACTCGCTTGGCTTGGCTTGGCTGTTGACTTGACTATCCCATCCAGAGCCGGCGTTAGGGGTGGGGGGGGGGGCAAGATTGGGCGACAGCATACGGTACCTTTGGAGGGGCGCCACATTTGTGGTGAGGAGTAAAAAAAAGGGAAAAATAAAATTCTTAATAAACGTTCCCATTGGTTCAGCAAAAAATTTTACGAGCAAAAGAGCTCAATTTTGATTTTCTTATGTGGGTACCACAATATTCTTGCCTGGGGCGTCAGTGACTCTAAGGCCGGTACTGACACCATCTAACGGTAAGTGTCCTCTGTCGCCCATGGACATCAGTAATATCAAAGACGAAAGAGACAAAGAAGGAAAGAACTGGGCTGTTAGTCCAGTCAAGGAATGACTCAAAAGAGGGTATAGAGTGCGTGAGCGGGAACCTAAGCGATTTCTTCAGAAACTTGTTCAGGGTGCTTAGGGTGATAAAATACTAAAAGTCCCCGCGTCTAGGAGGTGAGCCGGAGGGAGGGGGGGGTTACAAAGGTCTCAATTTTAGGTTTTTCGCCAATATCTCAAAAACGGTGCGTTATAGCGAAAAATGTTCTAAGATGAAATGAAAGCTTATAAAATTCTCTATAAGTTTAATTCTATACACTTTTTCCGTATCTCCGACCGTTTTTGAACTATACGGTCCAGAAATGTAGCAATTTAAGTTATTCAGCGTGATAACAGCGTGATTCACATCAGCTGTCGAAAAAATGACACCTTAACTGATACCATTAAAAAGATGTTAGGCAGGCATCTTTATATAACGAAGAGGCAGTTCCGTTGCAGCTCAGATTTTCTGCTGCACCAATTGACTTCAAGAATCATTGTTTTTATGTACATATTGCCTCAATGAAGATATAAAAAAGCGTTTGAAAAAAAGGCGGGTTGTACATTCAGTTGAGACTCTAGCTGCTAAATATTGTATCAAGCAGGTATGTTCTTCGAGAAATGATGCCTGGGGTAACGAAGTTCTTGATATTTTTTCCTGCATTACCGATATTGTTGCTGAAGGAGCAAAATATCACGAAGACACTATTACTCACTTGTGAAGCCTGTCAGTTACCCAAAACTCTACAAAACTGAGATCTCTAGAGATACCCATGTCGTAGAGGCTATGGAAGAAATATTTGCTTACATGGATTACTTTCCCACGATGAGATACTCGTTTTTTTTGTTTGTTTTTGTTAAAAGGCTTTTTTATATCTTCATTAAGGCAACATGCACATAAAAAACAATTATTCTTGAAGGCAAATGGTGGAGCAGAAGGTCTGAGCTGCGACTGCCCTGCCTCTTCATTAGATAAAGATGCCTGCCTAACGTCTTTTTTAATGGTATCAATTCGGGTGTCATTTTTACGACAGCTGATGTAAATCAAAAGGGATGTCAAGTCAAGGAAACTTCGATATTTGCCGTCTTTCCTTTCCTTACTAGCTTTAATACGACCCGGCATTCCCTTTCCTTTCCCTCAGAGACATTGTTACTTCCTTCAACGACATTCTCGTCATACAAAATGCATACAGGACTCTTATTAGTACTCATGTTGGATAACCCAATTGTGTTACTAATAACAGTGTAAGTATATCTGAAAAGAATATTTTGTGGCTGCCCCCCTGCATTACCGGCTAGACTACCGTGCCAGACAAAATAAAATTGCGAAAACCTATAATAACATAAGCCCGTAGGCAAGTATAAAATATCAATAGGAGTTTTGGCCAAGAAGGTCGCGATTCCTACAGCGAGCATTAAAGATATTGAGCGAAAAGAAATCTTCATCAATATCATGATTGTTTTCCCGCCTCTGCTCAGTTATCCACTGTTATAAAAAACGCGATTTCTTACTGTTACTGCCTTTACTACGTGGAGGTACTCCCAGCTTAGGTTACTATAAATTTTAAGATAATTTTTGCATCAGGTAATGGTTATCACGCTGAATTACTTTAATTTCGACATTTCTGGAGCGTGTAGTTCAAAAACGGTTGGAGATATAGAAAAAGTGTACAGAATAAAAGTTATAGAGAATTTTATAACCTTTCATTTCATCCTAGAACATTTTTCGCTATAACGCACCGTTTTTGAGATATTGGCGAAAAACCTAAAATTGAGACCTTTGTAACCCCCCCCCTCCCTCCGGCTCACCTCCTAGACGCGGGGACTTTTAGTATGTTATCCCCCTAAGCACCCTGAATAAGTTTCTGAAGAAATCGCTTAGGTTCCCGCTCACGCACTCTACAACTACTTTATTGACTGTACTATGTCTAGCCCCCAGCCGAAATACGACGGGCCGTTTGGCAGGTTTCACAGAAAAGTAATTATAAACCTACCTAATTATTTTTTTATGGTTTTGGTAGGTTAGGTACCTATTACTTTAAATTGCTGTTTATTTTATCTGCGAGTTTCTTAGAAAATGCTACGAGCTACGTGCTCGGTGATAATTTTTTTTTATTCCATTGAATTGAAACTACGAACAATGCTAAGAACGAATTATCAACGACTCAATGAGTATAAAAAATATTAAAATTATACTCATTTAATAAGAATGTATCTTGGAAATAATTTTCCCGTATTTCTGTTATTTGTTTTTCCACTAAAATACAATCGCTTCGATGAAATTTAATTAAATAGGCAGGTATTAAAGGTATGTCATTCATCTCCTATCAGATAATAAACAGGTACCTGTTATTATTTACTTGGTAAAGTAGGTAATCCGTCTTTGGTTTAATAAGTTTACCATTTATACTTGTAAACTTAATGGATAAATCTCTTGCATTAGATGACCTTTAACTGAACGTTACTCGGTTCTGTGCCTATTATGCATCGTTTATATTTTTTTTAATGGAAATAGCCGGCAAACGAGCGGAGGATCCACCTGATGATATTTTTAGTCTATGTCTCCAACGCACTGCTCCAGTGCAGATTGGTGGTGAAGGATTTCTTTACCACTCCATAACCAGTAAGTTGAGTTCCTTTTTTCCTTTTTTCTTTCTTTTTCTTCTCTAACGCATTAGTGATGCTTTTGGCGTCGCTGATGTCCATGGGCGAAGATAGCCTCTTAACATCAGGTACGGGTAGATCGTCAGCTTATATGCCATATCCAAAAAAAAGTCAGCAACGCGTCGACAACGCCTTGTTTAGTTGCCTGTAGTCCACACTGACTGTCGATGAAAATCATGTAAACTGAAACAGTTGGTGTAATAAGAATGTATTCAACCGTTTCACTAGAAGCACGTAGGTAAGTTAATTAAGGTCAACTCGGCGAAGACCGTCTGGAGGGCAGGACCGTACAGTAAGAATTACAACGAATTCTGAATAACTACAGCAAATACAACCCAACGTACAAACAGTTTAAACTGTTTTAGTTTCAATAAATTGACATAGATGGCGCTATTTATGACACAAAGAGAAAAAAATACGTATAAAATTTAGTCGAGCTATCAACTTGCAACACGACCTAGCAACACATTGGCAAAAAAATATTTTAAGTGGTTTTTCATCATATTTATCAAGGTTTGTGTAGCTAATTTAATTAATTATCAATATTATTATCCAAATATTATATTAGAATAGAATAAAACATATTTTTTACGAAGTTACATCTAGTGAAAAAAACCTATCCTCAAATTGCAATAGTGGAGAAGTCCGTCTAGTTCTTGGAGGGAAAGATCGGCATGTGCCGGTCTTCGTCGTTTCCAGATGTAATAAACCTTTTACGCCTAAGCAAATTTTATAAAATTAATCCTTATACATATAATTCGTATACTTAAGCTTCCTGCGTAGTGAGTCTCTCTTAAAATCTCTTAAGATCTACTCTTAAAATCGATAATCGATATTTCATTTCAATTGCCGTGTTATTTTATTATTTTTCTTTGATTCGTACATTATGCTATTATAATATTAGCACTAGCGCTGAAAAAAAAACCAATTATAATATGAATATAGAAGAAGGTGCATTTTAGTACCTACTTCGATTACCTAAGTAAGTTGGTTTTTGATCTCTTAAATGGTAGACCTAAAGAAGGCTATTCCTTTTAATAAAACTGATATACAAAAAAAAGATTTTTTAATTTGATTTAATTGTTTTTTACCCCTGAGTTTCGATCTATACCGGACTTACCCGACATACGTATTTTTTTGCGATTTATGACGATAAGAGCGTTTAATATGAAAAACGATAGCACACATTTAAATGGCGTTGAAATACATACGCATATACAATGTCTATATTCACGTAAACCGACTATTTGTAGGTTTTTTTTCCACAAGACGGTCTTATCCGACGTGGTAGTAAAGTCCGTCTATTTCACCATTTTTTGAAAATTAGTTTTTATTTCATTAATGGATAACCTTAAAGTAATTTTTAGAGTTTTTTTTAATGGTCAACTAAATATTTGATTACCTTATTCAATAAAATTTGCCTAAAATGTTATAGAAATGGCGAAATTTGCCTAATGAATTGAATTTTTAATGAAGTATGCCGGTCTTCGACGAGTTGACCTTATAGCGATACCAGGTGTACAGAAGTTGAAAATTGTCTGGTTTCCGGCGTGCTTACATGGAACCGTGGCTGGCTGGGGCCAACGCCGCGACGTGTTGCTTGGTCAGGTGCCGGAAACATTTTAAGTTTTAAACCAATTTAAACTATAGAGATATGTATATCCGGAGGAGAGATATCCGGAGTCTTAAATATAAAATTACAACGTAGCGTTGCTATAAGAAACTAATTTGATTTTTAGCAGCAGCAAGAAGCTAACACGGTTTTTAGTCGTAGTATTTGTGATAATCATTAGAAATGTTATATAATTATTGATTAATCTAAAGGTACCCATACAAGGAAATGTTTTATCACGCACATTCGCAGATGGAAGTTCATATTGTAATTTTCGTATAACCAGAATTACCATTCATGACCTCCTTCAAAACGTCAGATTTAATCGAAATTTGGCATACTTTTTTACAATTACACTATTCTTAATTCAAATTTATTAAAATTTATTTTCTATTTTTTAGTTGCATTTTCTATAAAAGCGAGTTTTTTTAGTTTTTCAAAGTATTATTTACTTTTCATTTTTTATTTTTTTTTAAATGAAACTTAAGTGCTCTGCTTTTTTTACAACTCCTTTAAGGTGCCGTGTACCTGGCGAGCGCCACTCACATGCGTCGGTCGCTTCCCACGACAAATTGTAGGAAGTGCGTTCCAAATACCCAAAAAGAGTGACACTGCTTCGACGAATTTTTAAACTGCCTTCCTAGGGTGCGCGCTCAACCGGCGTACATAGGCCACTACCGAGAAATCATTATATATAATCAACTCAATTTGTCCCCTTGGCCCTCGACTACGCCAAATGGTAGATAACGCGACATAGTCGGGAATATCGGAATATTTAGACTTGTAGTAATGTCGTTTCTTAGAGTTCCGATGATTTCATAGCTGAAATATGTCGTTCAAATAAATCCTAAAAACTGGGCTAGTGAGTGTCAAGCCACGCGCAATGTAGGGTTCTGAAGTAATAAGTTTATCGACTATTACTCATTATCTAATTATACTAACATAGCCGTGGTAGTTTTCCTTGTATATTCATCATATTATTGTAAACTATTTTTAAATTTTTTTTCATTTGTCCAACTCCCACCGTTTAGCCGGCAGGGGGGACACTTGACTCTAACCAAAATTAGCACTTTAAAGCCAAATATTTCGCAAGCGAACCCCTAAATCCAAAAATGGTCTTCGGAAACCTATAATATTATGACGAAACTATTAGGGTTCCGATTTTACTACGGAACCCTGAAAATTGTAGGGTTTCTTTTAGAGATAAGGAAATCAAATACCTATAGTGTTATAGTTTTTATTTTATTTTTCAACAGGTTCTTTATTGTGGTTAAATAAGCGTGAGTGAGCGAAACATTCACTCTGCAGCGTAACTTGTCATATTATAATATCACTTTTAGGTCTTTTATGACAAGTATTCTCTGCTGGTATTAATACCACTAAAACCACTAAAGAACTTCCATAGCAAAGCCATCGGGTAAACCCTGGGAAAGACGAAAAGTTATAAATTAAGTATGCGTATATTTTTTCAGTCACCACACAAAGGAAATTGTCGATTGTCTCTGTACCAGGAATTGAATTGCACGCGACTCTGTAATGATACTTATTAATTTATTCACTGTAGATATTTCGACGAAAACGTTTAAGTTAATTTTGTGGTTATTAGTGCTAAGGCATTATGAAGTAATCACAGAATTTATTGACTACGTTTGAATTCCTTTTTAGGGTTATGGAGAAAATTTTGTTGCAATTGAGAAAAATTTACGGTAATTATATTCATTGACGAATTTCAAAGGATACCTGACACGGCTAGGATAGTAATAAGTAGTCGATGAATTACGGAACCCGGTTTTTGTTTCGTAGTGGCTAAATAATGAACCCGTAGCCCAGCTGTCCGCGCCATCGCGCCACGGGCTTCTGTAACCAGAACATGCCTACTTTTGTCCATAAAAAGTTTTTTTCTGTATACTTACTTTACAGGAATTAGGAGTTGCCCTCCCCTGAACCCAAAAATTCTGATTTGTTATTTAGATAATCATTGACGTTCTGCAACCTGACTCCAAATAGCTTTCGTCCTCGTCATCATCAGTCAGCAAGGTCGGTGTCAATCTTAAGCTGTGTACCTACTGTTTTTGGACATGGTAGTGGTGCTTCGAGCATTTCAAGTCAAGTCAATCACATGAATGAATGAATAAGCCTTTATTGCTGTAAGTTGGTTTTACAATAGTTTAAATATAACCTTAATATTAATTCTAAAGTAATATACAATATTCTGTCTAATTATATATCGACGATCGGTTCATCAGCCTCTGAAACAGCTTGTCTTTCGACAAAGGCCTCCTCCAAATATTTCCATTTCTTCCTGTCTTTTGCTATTCGGATCCATTCTGGGCCAGCTACTTTTTTTAAATCATCCTCCCAACGCTTAGTCTGTCAGCCTCTTCCTCACAACAGTCAATCACATAGTGATAGGTAAATCTATGGCTACCCACTAAGTACGTCACTCGGCTTTCTTCTAACTATTTCGAACTTAGTGCATTACCTCAGTTCGTGTACGTGGAAATTATCCATATTTCCGACCGTTTGTTTCACATCCGAAGCTAAGTATGAAGCCAAAATCGCAACAAAATCTAATTTTACATAGTTATTCAGCACGTCAATGTGTTGAGGCCAAAATGCCGCGGATTTGCGTCACATCGCGCACCGTAACGGGCTTCCGATGGCTCATGGCTCACTTTGTGACGTGATATCGCGTCAGCGTCGACTCATCGTAATATTGACAAATTGAGAGAACAGAGTCATTTTGAATAACTCGAATTATTTGATGTATGATAACGATATAGCCCGAAATAAGAGGTTACACTTTTAATTGTTGGTCAAGCTTCTGCTTTGTTAAGCTTGCAATACATGATCAAGTTTACTTGTCAAGTTTGCAGCGGACTTGATGCGGCATCCAGTAAACTGCATCAAACTGCAAACTTGACAAGTAAACTTGATCGTGTACTAGCGGGGCTAGCCACTAACAGCCCATCGACTTAAATCAGCTGTGACAATGTTTTTGTAATTGAACAAAATTTTACAAAGGAAGAAAATAAGCGAGACTTGAACGTCCATAAGCAGCTGCTACTACAAGCTTAGCGAATGTAACCAAAACATTTAAAACATTCCACTGTAAATAACAGGAATCAAGTTCCTACAAAGTTTATCAAATCATTCACATGTTTATCTCACATTTACATTTTTGTTAGTGGTAATAGTGGTAAATACTTTTCACAAATTCCTGCTCAAAATACTCGAATGTTTTTTTTGTAAATTTTCTACGAACAGCATTCCGGAAAATAAAAAATGGCTTCACCACTGTCTACCGGGCCGGGAGCAGTGTGTAATACATCAGGAGACGAGGCCAAGTAATTTTTACGTCCGTGATTCATCGCGCGTCACACTGCGTGTGTTTGTACGATAAAATATTTTTTCCACTTTCTTTAGTATCCAAAAGAGTAACGAAAAAGCTGAAGTGCCTTCTAAAGGTAGGTCGCCGACATCTATGAGTATGCACATTATCAGATGAGTTGTCGAGGGAAAATGTTCTTCAGTAAACTTCAGTAGTCACGATGATATAAGTTTAAAATCATATTAATTAGGTATCCCAATCGTTCATCTTTACCGATAAAGCACATCCTTTACAGTACAAATAGTTACGCAAAACAAAGCAGTAATTGCATTGCGGCGTCGCCGGCGCCAAAGGAGCTCGCGATCGAAATAAACAGATAATTAATTTTCCAAGAACTTTTATTTGTGTTTATAAACCACGCACGTATCAATAATGTGTTGTGCTATTTGCATTCTCATTTTGCGTGTACTTGTCGCTTCCACGTACTCTTCTTTAATGCGCCATTTCTAACACGTGACGTTAGAATACGTATTGCTTGCGGAAGAACTATCGATATTGGATTTTCTTCTGAGTATTACAAACTGTCTGTAATAGTTTAATCAGTGGTGAAAATTAATTGCTATGAAATTGTTACTGTTTTTATCGTATCACATCATGCATGTACGGTGTTATGTAGGTAAGAGATTCTGGAGTGGTGGCGAGACCAGGTGCAAGTTAAAAATGGAAGTGAAAAATGGAAAAGTAAGCCCTCATTTTGTGGATGTACGAGTACGTTCCTTAGTTTTGATGGAAAGAGCTCCAATCTTATCCCTATCTGTCCGCGTGTAAAAAAAAGGCTGCTAGAGCCAACAGCAAAATAATATCCATTCGAAAAAATCTTATTCCCCTTCTTCTGATAGTCGTTTCAACAGACATCAAATCCGCCTTCTCTTAAAATCAACGGTGAAATGTTTTTTACAATTTTGGTCGTACTATCAGAGAGCTATCAATAAATGCGAATCCCCTGCTTCCACTTTGGCGACAATGCTTCCGTGATTGATGCATTGGGTGTTATCGTTGGGTCTTCCGTTTGGTGTCTCGTGTGGTATCTCCATTATTAACATTTAAAAACACTAAGTTCTTGATCACAGCTAAAAGTACCTAAGTATAAAATAAATATTCATAACTTGAACCCGATAAAGTTTTTCCAGCATACCTAAGAAGATTTATTGCGCAGATAAGTTATATTGCAAACTACTATGGAATGCAACGGGTGGAGATTGAAAGTGACGATGGAAAATTAACATAAATTATTACGTTATTATGCATAAGTTGCACGTAACAATGCTTGGAATGTCTTATTGAATTAACAGGTTTCTTTTTTTTGTGGAAATAGCCGGCCAACGAGCTGTCGATCCACCTTTAAGTAGCTATCGTCGCCCATGGACATCAGCAACACCAAAGGTATCACTGATGCGTTGTCAGCCAAGAAAGAAAGAAGAAAAAAAAAGAAATCGTCTACCTTTTGAGAGTCCCGTGGTTTACATGAAACCTTCATAGTTACGCCATACTTGACCATCAGTCGAGGCTAGCTCTGAACAATAGTGAAGCAATGCTGAAGCATATTTATCACGTTGAAAAAATGGTAAAATAACATGTTAAAAACAAACTTAGACACCCTAAGTGGGGATAATGTCGGGAATTCGGGATATGAAGGAAGATAAAAGAGAAAACGATCACAGCAAGGCAGGCTAAAGCTTAACAAATTAACGAGCTGTTATAGACGTCTAGTCAATGATATTTAATAGTGGCCGTATAAAATGATCAAATATACTTGTCAAGATTGCAGCGGACTTGACGCGGCATCCAGTAAACTTGACGATGTATGGCTATCTCATGCACACTAGATGCCGCATCAAGTCAAATTGCAAACTTGACAAGTATACTTGGTTGTTTACACAACCAACCAGGCCAGGCCAAGGAGGCCAGCTTAACAAACGAGCTTGCTGTGGCACCATGCCCTATGAATATCTGTGACGAACCTCGAATAAGATAAGATTGTAAGTGGTACTCTCGTTGGTCAGTAAGTCCTTTTATGTTAGGTGTTAATAAGAATATCAGTAGTTATTATTGGTTATTGAACCCGAATGCTTACATCAGGGCGTGACGTAAGATGCTCCCATCTGTAATTGTCAAGTCAGTCTACTTCGCTTGTTGTTCACTCTGGTGGTGGTAAAGTTAACAGTTGCAATTCTCATCACCTGTCGCAGGTGACTGTGCCCTGCTCAAATGTAGACCTACTTACTGTCCACGGTGTTTCACTTGACGACTGCCTCCAAGCAGTGCCGGATTTATATTTTTTATGAGTGTAGACCAATTTATTTCCGCCGCCCCATGTACCTTTCTAAAATAATAATTTTCCATTCATAGTAAGGAAAGCACTAAATTAGTCACTAAGAAAGTGTGTAAAAAAAAACAAGAATTACAATCTTTACGGCCCTTTTTAATGGCAAAATCATCTACATATAATATCATCTTCTGAAATCTGCCGCCCCTAGGACGCTGCCGCCCCTAGGCCGCGGCCTATACGGCCTATTGACAAATCCAGGAGGTCCAAGTTGCATAATGAAACATAGAAAACAAAAGAGGCAAACGCGACGATGCCGCTTTCGCACTTTTCTATAATATACTAGCTGTGCCTCGCGGTTTCACCCGCGTTAATTTGTAGAAAAAACTAACTACTTAAATATATGATGTTATATAGCCTATAGCCTTCCTCGATAAATGGACTATCATACCCAAAACAAATTTTAAATTCCAACTAGTAGTTCCTGAGATTAGCGCGTTCAACTAAACAAACTCTTCAGCTTTATAATTAGTATAGATATTATGTACACAAGATGCACAAGAAAGCGTCAATTGACGGTAGCGTACGTATAAATCGACTGCGTGGTGTACATGGACAGTGACCAGTGGGCCTAAATCATGATAATCGGAATCTCCCGACGAAATTGCTCTTATTGTGGAACGATATTTTGGGTCTATCCCACTAGTCCCGTTGAGTTGTTCCGTGACGGAACAATTTTACTTGTCTGGCCAACACCTAACTTCTTTCACTTTCTTGTTTCTACGCTCTTCATAAGTACAGGCGTCAGGCGCGCACTATGCGTTTTTCGTCGCGTGGCTTTTCCTTGTAGACGCGACATTACGCCGCAGCAGCGCATAGTGTCTATACTATAATAAGTATATAATATAGTATATACTATTGAGGTAATTTTCAAGTTAAATCCGTATTATTGTGAAATATGTGACTGTACCCAGTATTATCAGCATTGGTTATGATGACATTTGTATATCTTAGACAGGGAGATTTTAAAAGAAAAATAAATAAACGACAAATCAATTTCCCTACGCAATAGTAACTTAACAATTAATTTAAAAATAAACACAACACAGCAAACACAATAACAACGTGAAGCGACACAAACGGAGCTGGTTTCCACAGAACCACAAATGATACCGGTTAATATCAAAGTATTGTATGTGGCGTAATAAAATTCGTGGAAAATGAGTTTTTGAACGTGGAGACTTTTCTTGTAATAAAACTTGTGTAAATAAAACAAGAGGAAAGAATATTATCCCCTTTTTCCGGATGTAGTCTTTTATTTAACACAGAGAGATACTAAAATCCTGGGTCTTCAATTTCCTACAGGTATATTAATTAATATTTGCTTATATTTGTTAAAAAATACATTATATTCTCTATCTCTGGAACTGATCAGTCGACTCGTAGAAAGTAAGCACAAACAAACATATTTGAATGGTAAACAGATTCCGTTTTCCTTACGCGGTGGCGGTCGTTTACTAACACTGTAGTAGTAACGTCTTCATCGGATTTCATTGTAAAAGAAACAAGAACGATGTAAGGCTGCGTTCACACACATGTTGTTGTCGACGCGTTGTTTTTCTTTTTTGCTCTTTGCTGGGGCCATCCATCCATTCGCCCTTGGAGGTCCACTGCTGGACATAGGCCTCCCCTAACTTGCGCCACTCTGACCGCTCCTGAGCCTTTAGGGCTATACGGGATATTAATGACTTGTAAATAAACTTGTATGCGTTTATCGAAAATCTGGTACCTATTATTACCTACATAATGTGGTATCGATCTGGTGTTTATCTCTGACAAAGATTGGATAAAAAAATACATAAATAAAATGACCCGTAGATACTAAAATTAAATACATGTATAGGATTCAATAAATTATTTGTTTGCCCCTCATTACGTATAACAAAAATAAACAGATTATATATTATTTTACTTTAATAAGCAGATAATAAATTAATAATCATAGTATAATGTGCAAAAATACAATGACTCCTTTCTGAGTTCTTTGTTTATTACTGGCTTAAATCTATATTGATATCTAGGAATATCTATCTGCCCTATCGTGTGATAACACTGCGTGTTTGATTGTATTGATTGTTTGTAGTTTGATTGTATTGATTGTGGTTAGTATTTTGTAGTCTAGACTTTAGATCTAGACTGTGTCAGCATTTCACATTTTCACCCAGCTAGCTAGGCGAAAGAGAATTGCAAGTTGCCATACGTACAGAGTATTAAACTGTTACAATTTGCAGTTGAAGGGTCATGTGTACGACGCCTTGTAATCCGCTGACTCTAGGAAGGCAGTGGTTCTTAGATGCGGCTTTGTGTTGGGCGTTCCTCGAACGTACATACTATTGACTTACAGTACATACATACTTTTGAGATTCTGTAGTTTTTGTACTCCTCCCGGTATAAATTGGTATCGTGTAGGCTGAAGAGGTAAGTTTAGATATCAAAGTGGATGAAGGGGAAGAAAGGTTGTTTCTTCAGTAACATCTAGTATGTCTAGTATGTACTGTACTAGACATGATTTTAAGAGTGTATCGTAGGATATTTTGACCGTTATGGTTACTATGTTTTGTATTTTATACCTGCAGATATTTCGAGTAATTATGCTTATCTAAATAATTTTCAAATAAGGCTCATGATAAAGCCATAGTACAGTAAATTGAAACATTTTCTTATCATGGAATATTACGAAATTGATGCAGGATAGTTATTATTAGATATTTGTAACACGTTAATTAAATAAAAATATTTAAATTATAATAAATCAACTGCATTTGTAACTTGCACTTTATTATCATGTGTTTTCATTATCCTACTTAATTGCAGTATTATAAAATAAGGAAAACTATAATCAAGAGTGAATGACGCAATATTGCTTTAGAATTAATTAATTTGGATGAAACATGTTGAGGCAAATGATCATAAAATATTTGTTTCCTGGTTCGACGAATGACTCATAGTGCCAATTTAGGTTTATTGTTATGTCTAAATATATACGTAATATAAATTATGGTTTAATATTTATCTAACAAATTTAATGATGTCAATGAAATAATTAAGTTATATTACCACTCACAGGAATGTAAGAGAATTGTAATGCTATTTGTGGATTGCTTTACGGCAGTTTTTCTTATTTAAAGCTCAGAAAGCTACAATCCCTCAATAGAATTCCCTATGTTATTAAAAACGTCAGAAATCGAACTAAATACCTTTTAGTTTGATAGCCAGGTTCTGACTGAGGGCAGCACAGATGAATGTATGATGTAATGATGATTTACGTTATAAAATATGTGTTGTCAAGTCTTCTTTGTAATGTCTTTTATAGTGACGTAACATTAAAATGCGATATAAGTGGCCTGTATTTTTGCGGTGTCCCAAGTCCCAAGAACCATTTCGCTACATCCCGACTGTGAGGCAGTCAAGCAGGAATTGAGAAGCAATGCCGCGCGGAAGGCAGATGGTCTCTCGCCCCTATTCATATGAATTCTACAATTTCTCCTTATAGCTGTTCCGGTAAGCTTATATACCATAATTTCGTTCGTTCATTTGCAATCACTTCTAGTAAATTAAATGTATGTTACCTACATAGCGAGAAAATCAGATAGATTATAATTAACGAAATTAGAATATATTTGAAGTGTTATTTTCCAGTAGCTTATCTCAATACTTAAATCTAGTATTTAGATTGGATGGCGTTTTGATAAGCGTATTACTTTAATTTCGTGTTTTGCTACAACATATTCTTAATCATTTTCCTCCTCGCGATAACGATCAACAAGATTTAAAGTTATTTGAAACTAAATTATTTGAACAGTGATATTGTTTCGTTTCGGCGAAAATGATCAATGCGTGCACAAAGTAACCGCTTCTGGAATAATGGTATCTCGTGTTATATGAGTGTTTTCAATTTTTTCTCCCCGTATGGACTGTTATATTACAGCCTCGATTGTTTTTTAGGCTCGGGAAGTTAGGGTGTAGTGTACCATGAGAAGGGTATTTTAGCCTAGACTCCTATGAATTGAGTATGGTGGTAGAGTTCACCTTGTCTAGTCACCCTTCTTTTGAAATCTACCATTAAAAAATGTTGGTTGGATACTTACTGGAGAAGTGGAGAGCAAATCATACTGATTTAAAATCCTTTGTGGCCGCAAGGCTTCAAAGCCGTAATCATTACAGATGTATCTTCCTTCGTACAGATTGGTTATCTTTTACCATCAAAATCATCAGGTTAATTCGCTGGTCACCACAAAAATTCGAGGATAAAATATTAAGAAATATTCTCCGGATATCGGTGAAGCACCTACTTTCTACAGCTCGAAAACAACCACGGTTATAAATTCTCTTGAAGCCGCGACCTCTGATCCGCGCGAGAGATCGCCACTTCATGGAAGCGTATCTCAGCAGCCTTAATAACTAGTGTTGCCAGGTTTAATGCCCAAATTTTTGGGATTGACTTTTTTATCAAATGTTCACATAGGTCACTAGCGTACCTATACTGCAACACAGCACACACACACACACACACACACACACACACACACACACACACACACACACACTGGTATCAGTTTCAGAGTCTAACTAGTAACTATAAATTAATGAATAATTATCTTTGCATTGTTGACTGTAATAAACCGGAAAGTACCTATTGTTAGTATAATAAATTCAAAGTAGGTAGGTACATTATTAGGTAGGTACATTACTAATACTAGTCGGTTCAAATGGTGAATCGACAAAGTTTATCTAAGTATCTGACTAAGTTACGGAAATAGGTACATTGCAAGAATTTTTGACATTTTTCAGAATCCATAGTTTACTTATGGCTTTTATTAAACATTGTTTATTTGTATTTTAGGCGTTTTACGTGTTTAGCGAAAAACACGAGCATGGCTGACTCATGTGTCAGCTGCCAATCGACTCGTCGTGTTCCGGCTGGGGAATTGAGACCAATTTTCTTCTTTCTTTCTTGGCCGGCAACGCATCAGTGATGCCTTTGATGTTGCTGATGTCCATGGGCGACGATAGCCAATTACTGGCAGGTGGATCGTTAGCTCGTTTGTCGACTATTTACATAAAAAAAAATCATTATTTTAGACCATTCTATAAATTCTATTGAATGATTCGAAAATCGGGACGTCCTGCGTGAACATTAACAACGCTTGGCTATCGGTTGGTCGCTCTCGAAAGTTACTTGTGTTGTATGTGTATGACCTATTTATTTAAGTCAGTTGGAAATAATCTTATGGCTTTGAAGAATATCCTTAAACGTGCCTTCGATTCGCAGAACTGCCTTCAAGAAACTTTAAATTGAATGTTATGTTTATTTATATTTATATGGTTGTTAACAAAGTAAACAAGTATTTTATATAATAGTATGTGGTTAAGTTTCGAATTCTGTGTATTCCATCCAGTCAACGCACTCGCGATGTATATTTAGCATACTAAAATGGATATAAAACACTTTTATTCCAATAAACAGATAGGTGAAGGTCGCGCTTAGTTAATAATTGATAATATTATCATCTAATAAAGATATTTTACAACCAACAATAGGTAGGTACTCTCAAATATTATCCAGTTCTTGCAAGGGGGCATCCCTTGCTTCCTTTCTCAAATTGGATCTTAAATGTGTTAGATTATGAAGGTGGAGATAGTTTAAATCAGTACCCTAAAAACAAGCTAATCTATCTAACCTTAGATGTGATGACATCATCATCAGTAATGGAATCAATTTATGTGATTAAACTAATGAACCTATGAACAGAATCAATAACGTCATCATTATTATCATTATGCCTCTGTGTCTGACTCAAAAGTTACGCAAAGCAAAGTTCGACTAGTCGAAGGAGGTAATTTTATGACGTAACGTTAAAATGGTGTTTCCTCTACGTAGAAATGTTTTCCTTGTTTTCGTATTTACTCAACTTCTTTTTAGGGCTCCGTAGTCATAAATGACCCTTTATTTTACAGTTTCGTCATGTCCGTCCCATGATTACCCAGAGACGAGTGCTAGAAAACTGTTATTTGACGTGGATAAACATATCTATTAAAACAAATACAAATTAAAAAAAAATAGTGTAGGGGAGGTAACTCTACAGGTAAAGTAGGGATTATCAATGAAAAGATCTTTCAAAAATATTATTTATTTATTTATTTAATCCTTTATTGTAAATTTAATACAATGGGCGGACTTAATGCCTAATGGCATTCTCTACCAGTCAACCCTTGGTTACGATGAGAATGTGCGGTAGGCTTAAACATTATGATTATGGGTCTGTAAAGAGCATTTTTTTCATTCAGGGCTCGTTTGCGAAATATTTTGCTTCAAAGTGTGTTTTTTTTTTCTCGGCATTAGTGTATTATGATGAATTTCAAAGAAAAACTATCACGGGTAAGGTAGGTTAAGTAGTTAATAATAGTCGATGAACTACGGAACTCTACACGAACAACTGACACGCACTTGGTCGGTTTTGCATTGCCTCAGAAGAATTACCCAGGACTTTCCATATTGTAAACTTAGCGCTGGTCTATTAGACAAAGGAATAATGTAAAGGACACATTATAGCAAAACATCTATGTACCTTTTAGAATGATTTTGTCATATGTAACTTTGTTGCTAAACTTGCAAATTGTCGGCAAAAGTACGTATATGTAGAGTGTAGCGCAATATTTTTTTTTACCAGAATACATTTTGTGAGCATATTTTGTGATTTGTATTTAATTTATACGCAAGTATAATTTTTGTAAATAAACACTTATAAATGAACAAATGAATCATAATTCACACTAGTACTTTCTAAGGTAATTTTTGGTAATAAGGTAATCTTATAAACCTTCGGGGTGCATCAAATTCATGGGTACATAGAAAATATCCCCCAATATATCTATACTATTATTATAAAGAGGAAAGATTTGATTGTTTTTTTGCATTGAATAGGCTCCGAAACTACCGAACCGATTTGAAATATTCTTTCACTGTTGGGAAGCTACACTATCCCCGGGTGATATAGGCTTATCATAGGCTATATTATATTTATTTACTATTTTTCCCGAAGCGAAGCGAGGGCGATTTCCTAGTAATATATAAAATTGAAAAACGACACACGGATTCAACAAAAAATCTCAGAAGTGTGAAGTTAGGGCATGTAGAGTTAGTGCGTGTAGAGTTAGAAGGTTGACTCTACCTGAGACGATAACTTTTTGATATATCCCACCTTCAGTGGAAAAAAGGCATAAGATGAAAATTTTGCAATTTAACAGGAGAGCAAAAAAACTGTTAATATTATCTGTAAGAAGTCAAAGGAATTTACATTAAGATTTCTTACACAAAACCGTCAAGATTAATGATAAAAATTTAAAAACAAATTAAGCATATGCACCTTCTGTCCCTCTTTCCAATCATATTAATTTTCCAATTACTAAAATTTAACGTAAGACGACTTATGCTTTTTTCCACTGAGGGTGCGATATGTAGAGCCATATGGTCTCATCTTGGCAACAATTAACCTGAAAATGTGTTTGGTAGGATTACATAAGCAGTTTTATACTATAGAAAACAACATTATTATGAGTAATTGTGATGGCAGTGTAATTTAAACATTGTTTTCTTACAGTTGCGGTTTTGTATACAAAATAACAACATAATAAATCAAGGAATTGTAAGAAATTTCTCAGACTCAATTTAATTAGAAATTAATGTTTGTTCGAGGTTCGACCCTTCAATGTTTTCCTCTGTCTAGAGTCTAGACATACATAATTAGGACTTTTTCAAATACAGATTCTTCTCTTTCTTTGCTTATATCGTGTTCGCAAATATTCGTTATAGCTAAGATATTAATGTTTTTTTTTAATTATGCCCTGAAAATATTTTTTCGTTTTGAACAGCGTCATTTTTACTTCATTAGCATGCAAATGTTACTAAGATAAAGAAGTTAGCGCCTAACGTCGCTTCTAGGAATATATTCAAACTCTTTTATAATTTAATAGAAACCATTGTTATCCATTTTTATCAAGGGCTTCATATTTTTAATTATAATGATTACATAACAAAAATCACTCTCTCGTCTTAATATGTAAAATCTGCATGAATGATCTATGTAGGATTTTTTAACATCATGATATGATAATCTACGATAGAGGTTTCGTTTGATACTATACACTAATAAACAATGTCATCTATAGGTACTAATAATAAAGAGGAAAGATTTGATTGTTTGCATTGATTAGGCTCCGAAACTACTGAACCGATTTGAAAAATTCTTACACTGTTGGAAAGCTACACTATCCCCGAGTAACATAGGCTATATTATATTTTCAAAAAAATTAGGGATCCTTAATAAAACTCCAATAATGTAACCCAAGGTGTAAAAAATAAAGAAAACCGAAGCAAAGCGAGGGCGGTTACTCGTATACTAATAAACAATGATTCGTTCATCAGATGTTATGAACGAACAGGAAATTCAGGTTTACTAAATATGAATGACATTAAATCCACGTCACATGACGTCACACCACGCCTCTGGGTAAACCCGAGCCAAGCCATTCATGGTGACATTAAGATGGTATCGAGGCTCGTTTTCCTATGCAAAGTGAGCCAACACACGTGGAATGGGACGTACGCCCATGTGAATACCTCGGGACGTGAATGGAACCAATGATATTATAAGTAAAAAAGAGGTAGATATGTCACTAGCGCGCCGAAGATGAAGATCGTAAGAGCGGTCAATTGATTACTGTCTGCTCGTAGTTGCTCTGTTATTACAAGACAATAGGCAGTTTTGTTGTTGTCAGAAGTGCTTGAGATTTGACATACAACGTTAAAATGCCTTCGTGTATTATTGTAGTGAAACAAAAGATAAACGTGTGTATGTTGTAGCTCTTTTCAGAACAGATTTTTTTGTTGATTTGTAAGAGCATGACGTATCTCACGGAATACAGTCTGTATTCCGTGACGTATCTATAGTTTTTTTAACATAATTGAATGGAACTAAAATAAGCAGGAAAAAATAGAACAATAAAAAATAAAAAAAATAAAATAAGCGCTCCCACACTCATATCCGCTAGGGCAATTATTAATTGTTAATTGGAGCATGAATAAGCTTTTATATTTCCGGGGCGTAGGCTAAAAGTCCTTTGTTTGTTGTTCCAATAAAAATAAGATTTTCTTTCACCGCTTTGTAGCCGTCATTAATATGTTTACTCAAGCCTAATTACACCTCTTAAGTACTAACTAAGTCACGGATGGGCGGATGGACCGACGTACATGACGAAGCTAGTTTTAAAGTTTTAAAAAGAATATTGTTTTTAAAAATACCGAACCACCTAGAGAAAATGTAGGTAGTGCCGTATCATGGCAGGGCACACCCGATGCTCCAATGGCCCCTAAATCTCAGGTGAATAATGAATTGAATGATATACAGGGTTGAATCTGTTGGCTTGGCGTCAACACATAAAACCAAACTTAAGGAGGTTCGATTTATCTATCTTAAGTATGTACAGATAGATTGATTTATCTATCAAGCATCTGTTTGCTTTGGAATAAAAGTTCAATCGGTTTAACAGACTGGAATTTAATCTTCGTATCACAACCACACCACTCTTAAGGGTAGACCCGGGAAAAGTACGAGATTCTTACGGTTATTCCGTATCGGATTCTACTATTATATTTATATAGTTCGTAAATGAGATTAAAACACAAGTAAATAAACAAAGTGAGTCTCGTATAAGACTGGATTCACCTTATTAAATCCGCTAATTGTAATGCATGGCAGCATTAATTCAAACAATAGCCATAATGGATCACAGATAGAAATGGATGCAGTCACATAGGATTCTTGATGATGTAATGTATCACCAAGTAATCACGCATGACAAACTGACGGATCTTAGTTATTATTTCTCGTTGCGCGTTGGTACAAAGGAAATGCGTGTGATGTCATTGTAGTCAGAACTAAAGAGAACGATTTTCTGAGTGGGCCCAACAATGATGTTTAAATAAATATAGATACGTTATGCCCTTACAAATCAACCAAAAAATCTGTTCCGATGTCCGCAAGGCACGCTTTATTGCTTTATCGCACGTCTTATCTACTATCACACGACATATCTGCCTCTTATATAATATCATTGGGGCCCAATCATTTGGACTTAATGTAAATCCGGATAAAACTCAAGTGACTATAGCTGGTAGTTCGAGACTGGTTTTTAAAATTGATTGGCTAGTCCTGCCTAAAATATACGTTGGTGGTATTCATATTCCATAATCTAAAATAGTTAGAAAAGGAATTCTTATGGACTCCAGTCTATCGTGGACACCACAAATTAATGAAGTGAGTAAAATGTTATTTGCTGCGATTGGTAGGTAGTCTGCGTAGACTTCGAAATTTCCTTCCTATGCCCACTAGAAATGACTCTTGCTACTTCCTTACTTTTGTCCATTCTTGATTACGCCGATATCAGTTATCTTGACCTTATTGAGGAGCAAGGAGACCTTATTGAGGAGGAGTATTAGATTCATATTTGGTTTACGTAACTATGATATGCATTCGAGTATCGTGATAGGCACGTCAATTTAAAGTTAAACGCTACAATCATTAACCCACGCAATCTAATTTTAGATACAATTTGGTATCTACGAATACCGCTCGCGCTAGTTTCAAGTTAATTCCGAAGTTTCCTGGATTCAGTCAAATTTTATTGTAATGTTTTCGCCAAAATCGCCACGCTTCGCACTAAAAATAATCTTTCAGGTTTCATAATCGCGGTTTCCACGTATTGATTATGCCGTGTCATTGTTTACATGCCATTTGTATGTTATCTAGGTATTAGTGTTATCAAGTTCTACGTTACTACACGCAAATAATGTGTAAGTTTGACTATTAAGTAAATTAATATTATGAATGCGAAGGTATGTCTTTACGTCTTTATGCCACGCCAACCATTAATCAGATCTGCCTGAAATCATTTTCAAGAGCATAGAAAAGGATATAGGGTGCCTTTTATCTTTAAAAATGTACCAAGCGCAAACAAAGTCGCGGATAAAAGGTTGTTATGACTATAAAACAAGATAAGTTTGAAATGGACACGTGGCTAGGAATAGGTTCCGTATTAATTAGAAATGTCGGAGTAAATTATGTGAAAATTTAAACTCAAAACCTTCGATTTGGTTTTTGTTTTTTTTTTTCGTGTAAGCTTTACCAAGTAAGGATTTTAATTTAATAGTGGGTCATCATTACTGTTGGGTGTTTTTATCACCAAACCACCTACCATTTCCCAGTAGATATTGTGTAATCTTTCTTCAAATCAATAAAAAGTTAAAGTACCTACCTACCTACTTTGGTCAACTTACTTTGGATTCAAAGAATTTGCTCCACATGGTTAATATCGATTCTCGTTAAGGCGTTTCTATGAAGCCCCGGCGAATGACCCCTCCAATGTCACACTGTCACATCCTTGACAGGATTCTGAGAGCGTTATCATTCCACCGATAACGTGACAATACCGTCGATAACATACGTAGAATCACTCATTTGAATTTCATCGTATTGAATGATAGTAGTATCGATTTGTGAATTGTGTCGTTGCTTAACAACGTTTACGTTTATGGAATTTTTTAGACTATTTTTAAAATTAGACTTTAGAGATCCTTATTCCTTACATTAAAACTAGCTGACCGGGTGAACTTCGTATCGCCTAAATATCGTATTAAAAATAGGGGTTGTTGTTAGAAGGGTGAAAATTTAGGGTTGTATGTATTTTTTAATGTCACATTATAAAAAAAATTAAAAAAAAAAAGTTAGGGGTGGGTAACCCTTATCACTTAGGGGTATGAAAAATAGATGTTGGCTATTCTCATAGATACCGGATAAGCACAAAAAATTTCATCAAAATCGGTCAAGCCGTTTCGGAGGAGTATGGCAACGAAAACTGTGACACGAGAATTTTATAAATTAGATTTTAAAGAACGGTCTTCGCTTCCTCAAAAATGATGGACGGAAGGTATAAAAGTCTATGGAATTTTGTATTCATTACAAACAAATATTGAAATAGTAATTGTTTTTGTGAGTAGAAAAAAATCCCAAGCAGTTTCTAGCTGCTATCGTGATACGGGCTTTGTTGAAAAGCAAAGAGGTAATTTGACTTTCAAAAAGTGTTTACTAAAATCCAAGTATATTGAATAAAAAAATCAGAATTTATCTTACCTAGTCAGTAACAATTTGGTCCTATATTAAGCTCATACTCCGGATTTAATGTAATCCGATACGGATTGAATCGGATTTCAGATAAAATATAATTAAGCTGAACGGGTTTAACTGGAAGGGAATGATATCATTAAAATAATTGCATATTGTTCTCGTTTTAATAAAATTATGAGTAGTATAGTTTAAGAGCGATTATAATGAGCACGCGTTGGTCCTGTCTAAATTGTCGTGTCTCCTGTTGTGCGTAGAACATAGTTTGTGACTATTATTTCTCTCACTTAAATAGCCGACAAGCGACACAAACCTTTATTTAAGTTTACAGTGTTATCACCGTCACCCATGAACATCGAGTAATATCAAGGGAATCACAGACGCGTTGCTAGCCAAAAAGGTAAGGGACTTGCATTACTTACTGCGTCTCCAACACTGACTGAAACACAAAAGAAAATGTTCTAAGGAAGTAAACAAAGCTTAGACACTTTTTAGCACTGTTACCAATGCTTTTTAGACGGCCGTGTACCTAGCTACATTAGAAAAAGCCGTGTTTATATGGAAAAAGATAAACTGTGAGCAGTGTCCAGTACTGCCAATAATAATATATTTACTGTTGGTTCCAGCGCTTAGACTAAAAATACCGTGGATTTTTTGGCCTGAAAGCTATAGAACACAGTCATTGCCGTGCCGTAGCATTGGCAACACTGCGTTTTAGCAAAATGTAATATCACGTTTCTCAGTAGCTATCAAGGCTCTAATTACACGTTCGCAGTAGTAGACGGCGCGGTCTGTCTGTGCGTCCTTAATTACTAATTACTACATTCGAATGTACCTACTCTTCTGTGAATTGCCGGCGTTACAAGTATTTCACTAGTAATGCCGCGCGCTTAACTACCGTCTAAATCTAATTTTGAAATTCGAAGCACAAGTATAAATATGTGTGTGTAAATACCAAATACCATTGAAGTATTAATGTACGTTAGTGTATTACTCGTAGTTCATTGTAAATACCTACCTGTTAATTTTGTTTATGATTCAATAATTACAAGCGGAATCTACGGCTTATTTAGTTAGTTGGTTCGTTATTACAATTATATTGTCTTAATTTAGGGGAATGAATACGTATTATTTGAACTGTTTGATAAATAGGACTTGATGGTTAGATAATAATAGGTTCAGTGCTCGAAATTAGGACCGTGTTACTTTAGATTCACACTATTTATTTATTTATTTTATTAGTTGCACCAACAAAGTGTACATTACTTGCAAGTTATTTTCACAATTTTTGACTACCTGTGCTAAGTGTCACCTCAATTACAAGTGCAAACCTCTAAAGTATAAAAAGCGATACAATACTCTTAAAATAATTACAATTTAGTGCAACATGCAAGTGTACCTACACATTTACCAACGTCAAATTAGTTAAAAAATTATATTACTATTTAACATTCATGGAGAAACGGTATTTCCTTTTAAATTGACCGTATCTAAATGATAATAATAGTTTCGGATCCAGAGTAGAGAGCCAATACTGAAGGACGCGTCATTATCGGCCAAAGGCAGCTTCATACAACCCCAGCTTAAAGGTCATAACCCATCTATCTAAACGACACCGCTCCCACCCAACCGAAGTATGAGAATTCAAATATAAACTTTAAATAGTGCCCTGTAGATGCAACTATTGAGTGGCAAGGTTGCGGTAAGCATGCTTCCCGCGCGCGGGCTGCTAATTTTTTTTGTTTGTTGTTACTGTAAAGTGCACCTACAGAGCACGATTTTAAGTCTATATTTGAATTCTCATACTTTGGTTGGGTGGGAGCGGTGTCGTGTAGATGAGCTACGACCTTTAGGCTCCTCTACCAATCCGCCACTTCTCAAGAGGAGAGACCCGTGCTCATTAGTGGGCCATTAAAGGGTTGAAAGTTGAAACCAACGTTAGGCTGAGATTACACAAGACCGTGCTCATTAGTGGGCCATTAAAGGGTTGAAAGTTGAAACCAACGTTAGGCTGAGATTACACAAGAGATGTGTGAGGTAGCGAGGCGATACATGAGTAAATATCTACCAAGAGTATAAGGTACCTTATTACGCAAGGTTATAAAAATGACGTTATCGTTTATCCTATTGGAGAATTATTCCCACGCATCGCTTCGCTACTGCACACATAACTCGTGGAATCGCAGCATTAACCCGGTAAAAGGTATGTTTCCGTACAGTTGGTTCCGTTTAAGTCTTCGCAAGGTACAGATCGTGTTTTCAGTAACACGGAGAACTTCTAGACTTGACTTGGAAATTTTGAGCTCTTTGAAAAAATTTAAAATTTTGAAGTAGTTTTCCGAACAAATACCTAACTTGGAAGAGTTTGCTTGGTAGTTGATGGCAAGACGCCTTGGGATTAACTGTGGAATGTTCTCATATTTTGGTTGTAGATAATAGCGCAATACAATAAAAGTACTTATTATTGTGTACGTAAGGAGAACCAAACATAAACAATTTTAGACAGTGAGCTATACCAGACAACCTCTGAGTTTTAGTGTCAGAAAGCAGCTTTAGATTGATTGAACAAGTGTACAATATTGCTTAAACTTTATCGATCACCGACACAAGCCGCCGGGCTTTGAGCGCTTCTAGTAGATTTATCAATTATATGTATAGTTCTATATTTATTGGCAATACCTCTATCCTTGTCATAGATCCTCCAAATTAACTTTTATCTGCTTTCATAAAATTATATTCTGCTGTATTATATGCCAGGAGGACATCCGTTTCCCTGGGTAGCAAATGAAACTAAAATCATTATTCTTTTTGTTTTAACTAGAAACAATACAACATCAACAAACATAATTATAAGTTCTTCTAGCAGTTTCATCATGCATCTTTCCAGTAAGTGTGATTCGTACCAGAAGACATTGCAGCTTCTAAGAAAACTCTTCAGTGTATTTAACTGGTTATAATTAACGTAGGGGAGACCGGGGGCAAAAGTATCACGGGGCAATAGTAACGTTGGTGATATTTTGGTTGGCAAGCAACGCAGAAGAGTGTGCAGCCGAGGGGGCATAGGCCGTAACGTGCTCGGGTAGGCTAACCACTGAGCAATGTGCTCCGAGCAGCGTGGATGTGTGTAATTGACTATTGCCATTTGGACAGCCCCGAAGTAATTTTTTGTACTTTGAAAAATCAGTTATTACTCTTTAATTTATAAAGTATAAGTAAATTAACAACAAATATTAGAATCTATATATATCACACAATATAAACCTTATCGCAAAAGTAAAATAGTGTTCAGAGTTTCTGATTTATTTTTGTTTTTAAATAAAACAGTCTTCAGGAATAATTGTACCATTTTTTTTGGGGTCAATAGTAACGTTACTATTGACCCCTTGCTACAAATAACCCCGAGGTGACAATAATTGTTTTACCTAATTTATATATTTTGAGCCATTAAGAAATCTTTAGTATTTTCATACTACTTAGTGGAGCAGCTTAGGAGTGCAGCTTCACTCGCGTGAATTAGAAAATGCGGTTTTCGAAAAGTTTCGTTTATATTATATCTTAGTTGCTATCCTCTTCGTGGGAAAACCTCTACCCAGTGACACCCACACCTTAACCCGAATAAAATATTCACGTGATGGCTGGGCAATCATTACATCATTTCTATCTAGTCAGAACTTTTATCCTTTTTTTGTATTGGAGATCACATATTAAACATCATATTTTATTAAATCTTAATAAGTGATCTTTAGTAATAATTAAAGTGTCATCAATCGCAAATCTAGGACAAAAACATTCTTCCGGAAGCGC
Source organism: Thymelicus lineola (assembly GCA_963932265.1). Classification (NCBI taxonomy): domain Eukaryota; kingdom Metazoa; phylum Arthropoda; class Insecta; order Lepidoptera; family Hesperiidae; genus Thymelicus; species Thymelicus lineola. The sequence goes on from OZ010691.1 coordinate 4,233,329, forward strand.
ATTTTGGAAATCTGAAATATCTACATTTATTTGCCTTCTTTCTTTTATTTTTACACTAGCTATTGCCCGCAGTTTCGCACACGGAAATTCATCCATTCCATCTTTGGGCTGGAGCACCGACTACTCAAGTGGATCCCCTTAACCGGATTCATAGATGGGCTGTTCGTATTGTTGGTTCGTGTGGTGCTTGTAATCTTTTTGACAGGGGTTAAATGTAACAGGGGGTTGTTAGTAACACACACGTTTTCATACAAATTTGTTGTTTTTGATTATTGTTGAATTCATCAAAGAAATATACGATTTAAATGGTATTTAATGACGTTATGCTTATAACTTGTCTAAAATTGTAATTTTAGATAGTAATATATTCGCTTTTGATCAGTTATAAAGAGAAGTGTATACTTTTTTGTTTCGAAGCGGCTTGAAGAAGTAAAAGCATTTATTTTAGTTACCAATTAAAATACTGATTCTATTTAAGATTGTGATTGTTTTTAATATTAAAATATGGCTAAATTCATTAACATTGTAATTTTATTGTTCATCAAAACAATGTAACAAACGACCCCGCACTATGGGTCAATTGTAACACTCGACACTCCTTTTTAAAAGTGGGATTGCAACATAATTACGATTAGTACGCTAACGTTGACTAGACAAGTTGGTAGACACTTAAACTAAGTTTCTTGGAGAATAACAGGATTTTTTAGATATCAACAGTTTTGGCACAATCGGCCACGAACTAAAAACTGTTACTTTTGCCCCCGGTCTCCCCTAATACGATTTCCTTGAACACCGGTCTTATCCGCCGATCGAGAGAAAGATATTTTTCTCATTTCACTCGAGATGCATTGATAGAATTAACTAGTTAACTTCGATATACTCTGCGATGTACTTTGCGATATAATTTATCGAATTAATGATTTTGCTCAAGATATTTTGCCCCAAGCGGACCCTCATCTTCCAATCGCATCGGTAGTTTGATCACACCGTTTATGTACTTACAATCGACCAAGATCTTGGCATCGAGCTATGAAAACTGCATTGTTTTATCATGACATTTTATTTAATAATTAAATACAGTCTTGATGCTTGACAGACCATTATTACATTATATTGTTACATCGCCATGATTTTCGTGAACCGTAGTTTCCCTCCATAACTTCTCAGAAGTCTGTTTCCGAGAACGATCTAACAACATCGTCGGAGTTTCTATATGAGACAGTGAACCTCTAAGGATTTAATTTGAGCCACAGACATTGTACTGTATTGTTATACAGAAATGTCATGCCTAATTAGTACTTAGGTATTAATAAAATTAGCAATACATTTTAAGAAAAGATTTACTTTTATAAATTGTTGAAACTTTAAACTTTGTATAATATGCTGTATTGTGTACCTATTGGATATACATACAACTGTTTGTAAAATGTTAATTTACAAAATATACAGTTTTAACGCTGCTGTAGCGGGCTCTTCCAGACAAATCTTTTAAGTAGAGAGCAAATATATAACAATATTAACAATATATAATACGTAGGTAGAGGTGCCAACAGTAACGGAAACCTAGGAGAGTTAAAACAGTTTTTACGTTGTGACCCATAACTTTTTAAATAAGCGATAGTATGTTAAGTAAAACCTTGTTTACTAAGTGAAACCTTGTTTATTTGACTTATAATTAATCAGGACAAAAACCACCTCTATTTGCATTTTACTCATAAAAAGCAGATTTGTAACAATATTGGTACATTTGTTTCAACTCTCCTCCTACTGAGGTAAATGACCTAGGAAAGTTATAACACTTATTACCTGGAAAGAATCTGTTAATGAAAACGCAAAGTTAATGAAACGAAATGTTATTTCAAAGTTAAAATTAGCTTTAATTTGTATGTACTATCAGTATCAGTATCATTACAATATACATATTGAGATCTTGATATACAAAATATGAAATGTTTACCTTTTTAGTATAAATACAAATAACTCTTCGCGATAAAATTTCGTATATTATTTGCATTTAATTCAAAATATCATCCCATGCTGCTTGCCTAATGATTGAAATTCCAATTTTTATATCGTGTTGTTGAAATATTTACATATTCGCTCGATTCCTCTTTTTACAAGATGGAAGCTATTGAATGCCATTTCTATTTGATACGGTTCTATGTCCTATGGCTTGTATCATCGTGTAAACATGACGTATCATTTTCTACTGATCAACGGGAAGATACAGATATAGAATAGCTTTATTTGAGACCGATCATGCTTCCACGAAATACTGTATCATTATAGTCTATAGGTCATTAAAAGGCGTGGGAGATGGATTTAGGACGAGATGACTTCACGGCACTTTAATGCAACGTTCAGTTTTATTAAAAAGGCTTCATCTAGAGTAGATAGAAATCTTTAACGCCTTACTTAGTAAAAGACATAAAGGTGGTGTTTTTGGAGTAACTGACTCCACGGTTACCATTTACCATTAGGGACAGTTTGTAAGACAGTGATAGCCTAGTGGTTAGAACGTTGGTCTCCCGAACGCGGGGGCCCGGGTTCAAATCCTGGCACGCACCTCTAATTTTCAAATATTATGTGCGTATTACGAGTTAATAATCATATTATGCTTCGGTGAAGGATAACATCGTGAGGAAACCTGCACACTTGAGAGTTCGCTCCATAATGTTCTCAAAGGTGTGTGAAGTCTACCAATCCGCACTTAGGGAGCGTGGTAGACTATGGCCTGCACCCCTCACGTTGTGAGAGGAGACCCCGAGCCCATCAGTGGGACAATTATGGGTTGTTGCTTTGCTTTTAGGTTGTCTACTTATTACACGGCTAGTTCTATAACACAGTCATACATTCTGTTAATTGTACATGTAACCTGGATACGTAACATGCAGTGTCCAATGGAAAATTAAGTGATATCAAAAATTAACCTCAAAATAATTACACTGACATATCACTTATTAATTCAAGGAACCCATTTACAGAGCTCGCCTTATCAGCTTCTCGGAATGTCATTAAAAATACGACAATAATAATAATGATTAAACAATAAATTGAAATTGATCGTGTAGCTATTATCCATATCGATTGCTGACATAGTAATCGCTTTCCTAATTTTATTTGCATAAATAGGTGGGTGGAAGGTCAGTGACATTAACATTGATATACCTACTTACATACCTAGTGATGTAGGTTAGGTACATATTTTATTTTTGGGTTATTTTGTTAAATCTTCAACCCATTAGTTAGGTACCCACTATAGGGAGCTTACCACTAAAAAGGCATATAGCATACTTTACCAGTCACCTCGCTAACCAATTCCTACACATTGGTGTAATGTAATAAGATGTTAATGGATAAGCCAAGTTTTTAAAGTTTATAATATGCTGCTCAAAGGCATACCTAAACATAACAATAGGACCCGACGTCTTTACGTGTCGTCCGAAGACGTTTTTTTTTGCAACATTTTTAACAATCACAGAATCATGGAATCCCAAAGGCATTTTAAGTATATTACTTCCATCCATCCATCCATTAGCCCTTGGAGATCCACTGCTGGACATAGGCCTCCCTAACTTGCGCCACTCTGTCCGGTCCTGAGCCTTCTGCATCCAGCGGATGCCCGCTGTCTTCTTCAGGTCGTCAGTCCACCTGGTTGGGGGGCGTCCTATACTCCGTTTTCCGAGACGTGGGCGCCATTCGAGGACCTTTCTTCCCCAACGGCTATCGGTCCTTCGCACGCAATTAGTCTCGTATTACTTATTGCGTGGTTAATTAAAAGAAGCGTCGTAAGAGTCCCTTCGCTTTCAGAATGTCAACAAAAGGAACCTATGAAAGCGAAAGGAGCACTTGTGAAGCGCAAACTAAAAACCAACATTAAACTTAAAAAAACTACCAGGAAAAATGATAGCTATTTACTACATAGTAATTATTTCCAATTGTCTAAGAACGAGTAGGTACAACGGGATAATTTAGCAAATGTACATTTAAACGGTTTATAATTGCTATCCGTATTGAGGGCGGCTAGAGAGCCGGTAAACGAGTTCCGAGAAACCGTGTAATGATAGCGATAGCTGATACGGATAACCGGGATTGACGGTAATCGATACGCTAATTAGCTTAATTGCTTTTGGTCATTGTTAGGCCAGTGTGAAATAGTGACGTCATTGGTTTGGTCGGATTATTAGTTGAATCCACGGGTCAGATACGGATACCGGCACATCGCTAATACTTACGTAATTAAAGAAATGATGTACCTGTTACCACGCCAAAGGTCCGTGCCTATTACTAATATAAATAAAATTTAATTAAAAATGATCTAAACTTGAACGACGTGAACGACAATATAATCAGTAATTAAAATAAATTATTTTACTTTAGTGTATAGGTAAACGGTTATGGTGACATTTTATAATTACATAATTATAATTCTTAGTTTTCATTTTATGGCATTCTAGGAAATTTAAAACTAGACAGATTTATAAAAAAATCTTATTTAGTTATTATATCGCACCTTCGGTGCAACAAAGGCACAACAGCTTTTTTTGTAATGTTACATGAGAGGACTTTAAGATTTTTTCACATTCGCATTTATTTTCATATTACTGGATTACTATCTGTAATAGGTTAAAAATATATATACTATTAATTGTTTATAGTTTTTGCTATAGTTTCTCGTAAAATGCTTGTTTTATATAATATTTATTTACTTATTTATTTATACTTTATTGACCACAATACTGAATTACGGTACAACTGGCGAGCTTAATGCTTAATGCATTCTCTACCAGCTAATCAAAATTTATAATATAATAATCCCTGCCATCTATTGTTTATAGAAGTTAAGTAATAATAATGTTTTTTTAAACGCTTTTATTTAGCTTCACTTCGGAGCATCAAAGCATCAAAGCATCAAAGCATCAAATCTTGTAACGTTAATTTGAATGACTTCCCTTTAATGAAAATTGATGAAATTTGGCAGACATGTGTATTTCCGATGACAATACACGAAAATCATATTTTAAACTAATTTTCATTGTTTATTTGTTGTTAAATTAAAAAAAACGATTTTCAGACTTTAGACGCATAATTCTCTATGTTCTATTTTACGTAGAGACTTGAAATTTTCACAACTTGTAGCTAATTTTATAAACTAAACATTATTGAAATAAAAGCGTTTAAAAAAAAAAATTTTTTAGGATTCAACTTATTTTTAATTACTTCACAGTGGCACTTCTGGGAATTTGAAATTAGAAAACCGAGAAATATAAAATGTCTTGATAATGACGGCATCCACAGACAATTATATTTTATGTTCATTTTATTGTTGGTATATTATATACCTATTAATATTAATATTAAGTTGCCTTGTATGCGGTATCTATTGGGGGTGATCTGTGGGTTGTATGGATGTTTGTAACTCATGCAAAACTCTTGCAATAGGTACTACTGAACGGATTTTCATGAAATTTTGCTCTCAGATAGACCATGATCTGGAACAACATATACCCTATATCTTATATGTATATACCTACCTGTTATCCCGGAAAACCAAGGAAAAGCCACGGCCAGAGCTCTAGTGAATGATCAAGTCAAGACGCAACTCTGGGATTAAAATGACAATGATGACTTGTCAAATTTTGCCGTAGTCGGGTAAATTGGGTCCTCTTTGGAGTCCATTGGCCTTCTAAATGATTTAAATAGTGGCAACATTGTAGATAACTACCCAATCGTTGAGAAAAACATTCATTATGACATCCATTAGATTTCTTTGCTAGCTCCAGTACGCTTGGCGCGCCCTCAATGTGAACGTAAACCTAATTTATTATAACCTCTAACATTATTCGCGGAAGAACAGCAGTCAATTGCAACTTTACATTTTATAGGTTAGAGTGAAAGAATTTACCCGGCGGATGTAGGGCTGGCTCTCGGTTCAAAAACCACCATTAACTGAAAAATTAACACACCAGAATCAATAGGTAGATAATGCAGTTTTGTCACCAGTGCTAGGTTTTGTATTAAATATTTTTATCTGCAATAATATTTGGTTGTAACATTTGGCGTGAAACATACAATATAAAATTGATTATACGCACAGTATCTTACATAAATAAATACTATTTTACATTATGTTCAATAGTTATACCAAAAAATTGTAAATAAAAATTGGTTTTAAAACATTACATTACATTAGTAAAATTTATAACATTATTATAATTGATAAAATACACTTTCGACTCTTTAATAAATTCAACTATAATTGCTACAAATTGCTCGAACCTATTTGAGTTTTTCCATCATTCTAAATCCAGGACAAATCGCAAGCAACAAGTATGGACGCCAGCCCTAGGTCGATGTAAACAGCTATCCAAAGAAACTTTTCGAAGAAGAATCCGTTTATATTTGTAAGTCTGGCGTAAACCGCTAGTTTCACATTAGCCTGCTAAAGATTGACGATATCAATATGATTGCGGTAGGCTAAATACATACTCGTACTAGCAAAACAAGTGATAATTTGTAACCAGAAAAATTAAATTAATTGCCAGCTATTAACTAGTTAGTCCTTGACCTAGCTATTGACTGACATTTTTAGTTTTTTGTTTTATCAACTCACACATAGGTGACATAGGTACCTAGTACCTACACTATGATATATTTTTAATATAGTCTGTATATAGTATATAGATAGAGAAGACATTTAACGATATCTAGTATAAAAACTTAAACCAAATATTTAATTAAAGTTTTTAGTTGTTTCTTTATCACGACACGAATCGCGACACAAGCAAAAAATTCGCAAACTTCAGGTAGACATAATGCCAAAGTATATTAGAAATGACACGGTAAAAACTACTTACTTACTTACATGCAGTGTATTGAAATACGTTGTAATTAAAATAAAATAATTATAACTAACTATACGTCAGATAAATGTGAAGATTATTATAAAAAAAACCAGTCAAGTGCATGTCAGGCCACGCGCAATGTAGTGTTCCGAAGTTTGTCGACTATTACTCATTGACTACTTATGATAACATAGCCTGATAGTTTTTCTTGTAAATTCATCATATAACCTATTTTTGACAATTTTTTCACTTGTCCAATTCCAAGCAGTCCTGGCAAGGGGGGACACTTGACTCTAAGCAAAATTAGCATTTTAAAGCCAAATACTCCGTAAACGAACGCCTAAATCCAAAAATGGTCTTAGGAGATCCTAATATTTTTGAAAGACACGATACCCCATAATATGGGGTACGCAACGAAAAATTCATCCTCACGTTACCTGTAGGGGAGGTACCCTAAAAAAATATTTTCAATATTTTCTTCTATGATTTTAGAGTTTTAATAAATATGTATATCCATGCCAAATTGCAACTTTCTAGGACTAAGGGTCTAGGCGCTATGCTCGAACGGACGGACGGACATGACGAAATTATAAGGGTTCCGATTTTTCTTCGGAATATTCTGGGCGTTGCATGTAGTGGTCTGCGTCATGTCGTGCCATGTGATTGCCCCGTCAAGTGACGTTAGAGCAGCGCTTGTTGTAATTCGTCCTCTGAGCGTGCGGTCACATCTTGCGACAACTGAATGACCATTTAATTTCACCTCACGTTTACGATGCGCGAAGTTTTTCATACTAATTATATGATACTGAATTTCGCCGATGCAAACTTTTTCAAGTTCATCGCAAGATGAACACGCCGACAGTGAGACAGTAGGCCGGTCACGCCCGCGGCGGGAAGGCCAGCAGAGCATTCTTCAGGGAAATTTGCGAACTAATTTCTGAATGTTTGTTTTCCGATCCGTTACCCCATATCGTTACTGTCGGTGGACTTGAGCCGCGATTTAAACAATCTGTTAAAAAATGTACTAAAAACGAAACAAACACCTCGGAAATAGAAATAATAACTTTTAAGGACAAAGGTAAGCATACAAAATCTAGAGGAACTTTTTCCCATTGGCACGCCCATGATCGTACCAGTAGTTTTTTTCCACCGAATCCAAGTTATTGTTCTAATATATTTGGATATCATATTACCTAACTACTTATAAATTCTCGTAACACGTACCTACCTAAGTATTTCTCCTCAATCGTTCTCGTTCAAGATTCGTTTAATATTCAATTATTTCTAATCTTCTGTACCGAATTTGACAGGCGCGTAGGTGGCTAATAAGTAATAGATATTTAACTACCATAATGTTAGTATAGGAGCTATACTATCGTAAAACTTAACTGTTAATTTAAGTATCGAAGTTCTATATCGAGTTCGTGAGTTTCGTGACCCATGGCTGAGCGTATTATTGGTAGGTAATGGTCATTGACCTACAGATAATCCTATGTGCGACTCAGTGTTGGTACCTATTTTAAAGTAAAAGGTTCCTTTATTATCTTCAGCTTTACTTCAAAACTGAAACAAGGTTTAAAATGATGGTTGAATTAATTCTCTACCGCAAATAAAAGTTTTAAAACGTAACGTAAACGTAACTCACGTTTGTTGGTAAATTAAAAAAAAATGTATGTCACAATGCATTGGCGCCACGTGGCTTCAATCTTCAATGCATTCGTTCAATTTTGAAAGGAGAACTGGAACTCAATTTTCATAAATAGAACCTCCCGGCGCGACACACATTTTTTTCGAGATGTCTGTTCTATGACATTTATACTTCAATGGTCGTGATAACGTTTATTACGAAAATGTATAATGAAATTAAATTATTAACTAAGAATAAATAATAAAATTATTAGTTATAAAAAATACGCAAACTGTTGTCCGCACGCAGACGTTTTAAACCTCAAATGATTGGTACTACCTATTTAAAAATAAACTTCTAGCCTAGTCTGTATTGTATAATTAACTGTTTAGAATGAACAGATAACCCTATGCCATCTCCAAGAAACAGATTATTTTGCTCGTCATTTTCCAGTTTTTAGAAATACGAGACTTACGAGAATTAATAATTCGGTTGAACTAACAATGCAATCATCACGCGACACAGATAGCTTCAGTCTAGTAACAAATAGAATTTATGATGTACTAGTGTCTGCCCGCGGCTTTGACTGGATTTTGCGGGATAATATCCAGTTATATACTCATAGAAGAATAATGTCATAGAACAGACATCTCGAACAAAATGCGTGTCCCGCCCTGGAGGTTTGATTTTCAAAATTGAGGCCCGGTTTTCCTTTCAAAATCGAACGAAGCCATTGAAAATGGAAACCCATTGACGCCACTGAATTATTATTACTAGCGTATAGAACCGACACCGCGAACACCATGTATGTCCCAATACTCCCAATGCATTGGCGCCACGTGGCTTCAATCTTCAATGGATTCGTTTGATTTTGAAAGGAAAACGGGGGCTCAATTTTGAAAATAGAACCTCCCGGGCGGGACACACATTTTGTTCGAGATGTCTGTTCTATGACATTATACTTCAATGACCGTGATACGAGATTTTTATACATTATTGATTATAAAGCAGTTTATGATGTACCTGTTTTTATCGCTCATTCAATTACGCTTACAGGATTCTTAGAAGTACATTAAGTAATTTATTTATGTGGATGCTTAAGTTGTTCATTGAAAATCTACGAGTTGTAATTCAATGAAATTAAAATTGATTAGTCGCAATTGCAATAGATACTTGGAACAACATTTCATCAAATTACCAGATTCTAGGTAAGTACCTAAGTCCACTTCTTCACGCAGTTGGGACCTATTCTTCAACCAATCAAATCTTGTTTATTTTTTCCCAAGCAGCCCTGTAAAATTAAAATGGGTCCCGACCCCGACTGTTAAAAACCCAACAGTGTAAAAAAACTATTGTAAAAAGAACAAAAATGGCTTATTTTTTAGTAATTTTTTTAATTTTTTTTTATTCTACAATTCTGGAGTTTTAATAAATACATATGTATGTGTATGTGTGGGTATGTGTATGTGTGTATGTATATGTGTGTGTGTGTGTATGTGTGTATGTGTGTATGTATGCATGTATATCCATGCTAAATAACAGCTTTCTAGCACTAACGCCCCAACTCAGAGTCACTAACGGTTACTTTAATCATTCCTTAGTAAATAATCACCATACAAATTCTGTACTAAGGAGCGATTTAAGTATCCGTTAGTAAATCCGAGTTGGGGCGTAAGGGTCTCAGCGCTTTGCTTCGGACAGACGGACGGACGCAATGGTACAATCGCCTCTTTTCTTTTGACACCATTGCTGGCAGCCATGAAAATTGGAGAAATTAAACCTTTTGTAAAGATCTAATTGACAACTAATTTTCAGTTTTTTCTAATCCGGGCCTGAGTTTCTATGGAAACTGGGTCTCTCCTTTACGACTAACAAAAAGTTTTCAAAGTCGATTAAAAAAGTTTTTATGAATAAAATTAGTGTACCTAAATGCGTTGGTGGACTCTGGTAGTGGTAGTTTAATTAAAAGTTTCACTACTTTCATTGGTTCTTAGACGATAGGAAGTACGCCGGGTCAGCTAGTTCTTAATAAAAACAACGATTTGGCCGCGTAATCATTCCTACATCACATTTTATTATCTTTAATATCTAAGAATCACACTCGTTGACTCGTTCGAGGTAATTTCGCCCGCTCTTTCTTAGAGTTTCAATGCAATCCAAATGAAGCGAATTCAAAGAAGCATTAATATCGGGTTTAATTCTAGAAATGCGTTATAATAAATGTTACTGAGAACTGTATATAATACAATACTTTTCCGAGCATACATCAAACGACAGTAAATGACTCAACTTGAAAAATGATCCTCCGAGCCGAATACGGCCAATTGGAGTTCTGTATGCTGGCTTCAATAAATATTTTTTATCTGTTTTATGGTTTCATATCTTGTGTGTTTGTGTATGTGTATGAGCGTGCGTGTGCGTGGCGCGTGTGGTGTGTGTGTGTGTGTGTGTGTGTGTGTGTGTGTGTGTGTGTGTGGGTGTGTGTGTGTGTGTGTGTGTGTGGTGTGTGTATGTCTGTCTCTCTCTCTCTCTCTCTCTCTCTCTGTGTGTGTGTGTGTGTGTGTTGACTATTTCAGGAAATTTGCATAATATTATTGTAGATGTATGTCGAATATCTGCTAATAATATTGCTGGAGATTTATTTTAATCCGGTGTACAGACATCTTGAAAATCAAAGTTGGTGACATTTTGGAGAGTTGCAAAATAAGCATAACATTAAACATTAATAAATAAAAATAAAATGGACATAAAACTAGTTTTGACTTTTGCTCAGACAATTAAATAAAATAACATTAGGAACATGTTAGGAACGGAACCCAATCCAAACTCCCGTCTCACGTTTGACACATCTGTGATCTATCGTAAGTACTATCGTCATTATTCTCGGCTCATGTGTTTATTTTTATTTTTTGAGTGAAAGGGGCCGTCGGAGTAATGAATGGCGCCAAATTTTAACGAGCATTAGGCAACCGTCCCGAATGTAGAGTCACCATAATTTTGACTATTAAGGTAACACCGTATATATTTTTTATGGAAATAACCGAAAAACGAGGTGACGATCCACCTGATTGATACCTGATGGTAAGTGGCTGTCATCGCCCATGGACAGCAGCAACACTAAAAGCATCACTGATGCGTTGCTGGCTGCTGGTTGTGGGAAAGAGAGAAGATAAAGAAAGAAGGAAAGACGTGGCTATAGTCAAAATTCTACCAAAATAAATGACTGACGACCCGCGTGGCGCAGTGGTTACCATGCCGAATCGCCGCGCCAAGGGTCCTGGGTTCGATTCCCAGCGAGGCAGATATTTGAATGATGAGTTTGAATTTCTGTTCTCGGTCTGGGTGTGAATGTCCTTGTCTTGTGCGTTGTCCATGGCACCCACGACACAGGGAATCCTAGTGTGGGGCTATGAGTGTGAAGCGTTATTTATTTATTTAAATAAGAGCTATTTTAGACCATATTGGGACGGCCTAGAATACTGAACTTTGACCCATACTGGTGCCGGACTATGGTTTCGTAAGAGGCGTTTCTACTGCTTGGAGGTTACTACCTGCACTCCACTACCTCCTTACTAGGACAACCAATACAACAATATTAACAACGTCATTAACATTATTGATATTATTATATCTTTCAAGTCCAACAATTCGTTTGTCGATTATTTCAACAAAACCAATCCTACTAATTAACAAATCTTCTGGGACTGTCCCAGCAACATCACAATCATGGATGTATGCAGTTTTATTATTCGACTACTATTATTGACGAAATATGGGTCCCGGCCTCTCGATATAGCGTATAGAAGCACGTGTAAGCCATCTGCCGTACGTGGCCGTACGTTGGACAATAAATGCCATACTCCGAGTACTCACTGCATGCTACTTTAATAGCTATTGTCCGATAGACGGCAGGCTATTCTCAAAAGTGTTTACTCCACGTCTCTTATCAGTTATCACGTCGCTTTTGCTCCAAACCCCTGTTCTATAATTAAAATGTGTACGTGCACTTTCCCTTATACCTTCATCATGTTTGTCCGTCAGTCAGTCCGTCTCAGTTTAGCTCAGAAATCCTCATATTCGGATATTTTGTTTGTTTAGAAAAACGGGACTATTTTTCTTGCTGGGGACAGACAGACACAATCTGAAAGCGGCACAATCCCGCCCAAAGTCGGACACATGGTCACGTTAAGTATATCTAAGTACCACAGATTAATTATTGTACAAAATTTTACACATATTATTTCAAAGCAGCTGTATTTTCGAGGTATCGGTAAGTGTTTCTAACATGACAGAAATAGCCTGTGTTATTTTCATACGGTCTAGTCTTAAAACGTGGCGTATGTCACCCACCCTTCCTAGAATCCCCATTGTCCACCGTATTGATTTCCTTTCACCCCAAGGATATCTGTCACGGTATAATATCTACTCTACGTATTCTATTTTTGTCTACCCTATTATTATAGTTCCGTGCTGTACATTTGATGTAACGGTACTTTTATATCACCCCCGTCATTATACTATTATATAATTATAATTCGGTCCACAGTCCACAATATTGCAAGTTAGTAAGAATTTCACAATTAAAAGGCCTACTTCGAATGTTGATTGTTGGAGTGTGGATTGCTGAAGTATGCGAAATGCGAATTGTTTGAGAATGGTGAAGTGTGTAACATCCGTAAAAAATATTACAACTTATGTATGTGTTTTATCAAAAAGACTACTCAAGACTTTAATTAAACACGCATTTAATTATAAATACATTTTCATTTAAAACTTTGACGATGCAGCCAGCTGATAGCAGTTGACAGTTGAGACTTCTAAAATCTTCTATAACTCTTCTATAACTACTAAAATCTTCTATAAATCTTCCATAACTTTATGCTCTGCATAGATATATATAATGCATAATCATGTGCCTAATGGTGCATCCACCGTTGTTACTTTTTGTGGTAACATTACCGGCAGAATGCAGAATATAATTAATAATTTTATCAATGTCGTAGTCACGCGCTGTAAATAAGATGTCGAATCATAAAATAGCATTATTTTCTTAAAAGCAAATGTTTTTTTTTTACTGTAATTGGCGAAAATTATGTTTTGCTATCGGTGCTTTACAGGCCACGTGCCAAGTGAAATAACAATATCTATTGCATGACCGGTACAAGCAAAGATGTTTAACTAATAGAGACGTTATGCCCTTACAAATTGACCGAAAAATGTGTTCCGACCGAGCTACAATACACACACGTTTATCTTTTGTTTCCCTACACCAATCACTAGTACATTGGCAAATTATGTAAAAAGGATGGCATTACTAAAACCATAATAGTGAAAAAAGACAGCTAGTGTTTGTCGCTCGCGTCAATCTATATACGCTACGGTCTTTATCGCTCTCGCGTCAAAACTAGATCGCTATCTCTTTCTTCATCTGAATATGGCGTCTTTGCATGATTATTAGATTGTTTAGAAAAATAATTGAAATATACTAAATAATCTAAGTTTCTTAGCGTACTCACGCATGGTATGAGATTCCTTGTGTTTTGTTGACCTTGGAGTCATAATTGGTGCACTTTCTAAACACACAGGATGGCATTTTGTTATATTTTCATAACTACGTATTAACCTACGATGCGCCACGCTCGTGATTGCGCTCGAGGCAGACTAATCACAAAAGTTCCCAATTGGGAACTTTTTCAATCATCACAACGCGCGCGCTTAAGCTGATATCAGACGAGTCATTTCTTGTTCATTTTCTTCTTTCATTTTGCACATTTCACTCCAAGTGACACATCTGAACACAGAATGAAACATTAGTGCCGAATGAATTCATTAGTGAATCGATCCAACAGTGTTGGATATTGGCACTTTTCGTCTTTCACTCCCACTCCGAATGAACAAGAAATGAACGGTCTGAACACTGAGAGAATGTTCATTCGCATTCGGCCATTCTATCTCGCGTCCTGAACCGACGGACGTCATGTTGTTATTTTATCTGTGTTGCGTCGCATGCGACAAAATCTTGTTTTTTTTTAGAGAACTTTAAAAACTATCACCTACTACCGTCTACGTTTTCTTTGGTTCTTTTTTGTCAACTCTTTGATTAAATAATTAGTACCTACAAATCAAACTTATTCCAAGACGCACGACTTCATTCGATGACATTATTATGAAAAGAATAGTGAATGTTCTTTTCTCTATCATTCCGTATTAGCCGTATGAACATAAAGGGAAAGAAAAATGAAACATTCACTCGAGTGAATAATCACTCGAGTGAACCGTCTGATATGTATTGGCTTTATGACCTATCTGCCTCTTTTTAATATATAATATCATTGGGTACAAGTACGAAGTGGCGAGTAAACAATTCATGGTCGATTTTAGAAAGAAGGTGGCAGCTGGCAATTAAGTATTTTTAAAATTGAATTTAGAACGGTTCGGTTGTAGCTTGTAGTTAAACCACAGAAGAAATAATAGTACATATTATGTAACACAGGAAAAGAGAAAAAAAAAACGAAAAAGAATGTTCATAATGCCAATATTAATGGAGCTGTTGAGCACGAAGACGCAGAGCCTACAGACAGTCAGTAAGTAACTGACCTCTAATTGGAAGAACTTAGCCATTGTCCATCGCACTATAAGTAGGGAAGGCTTGTACTCCAAGGTGATATGTGGTACCGTCAGAATTATCTATAAGGAAAACAATTATGTATACAACGCTATTACACAATTAATAAAGTACGAGGACTGGATTGACCCACCGACATAATATAGACTTACCTATGCGAAATAACAAGTGCAGTACGAATATTTCTGTACCACGCAAAACGTGGGAGAAAATTGGACGCGGTCTACAATCAAACGCCCACTTTGTAGAGGAAATAGATTTACGAGTTGAGCACTTTGAAATAACTCAATGAGTAATATGACATAAACAAACTTTTCCGAGAAACTTGAACGCTTGAGCTTTCTGTCTGAGCTTTAAAGGAGAAATTTAAAATACTGAAGATAAATGAATAATAGGCATTAGGCATAGAAAATAGGTAGGCAGGTTAAATGATGAATGGAATGGTTGGTTTGGTAGAAGGTAGAATTCATTTTATCGTCATTTTATATCCTCGGCTTCTTACAAACTTGCTCGATTTTATAAATATGTCAAATGCTCATGAATAACATTGATTAACTATCAAGATTAAAATTGACAAATTGTATGTATTATAATAACTTCATAGATTTCATTTTAGGATTTATTGATTTATTGATCGGCCAAAACTTTGTCGACCCTGTGTGCATCTGCTGATTATTCATCCCTTGGTTTTTTTTATATTTTATTATGTGAAAACCTGACCTGTTTGAGGATTAACCTTTTTAGACGTTGAAAGTGTTGAAACGCTTCATAAGTAATTTAAGTAGGAACTATTATATTATACCGACTCTACAAGTAGAGTATATAATACAAACGGAAACATGTAAATATTCTTACCTAAAAATGAATCATACTAAAACAAAAACATTAAATAAGGGAATAGATAATTAATTATGCAAAACAAGATATGCTGTATCGAAATCGAACTGGATGAGAAGATCTGAACAATTCAAAACACTTCAAAACAAGTTGTGATAATAAAACTGAATGCAACGCTATGCATCGTCAGGAAGCCTTCCTTAATGTTATGATAACTGACACGGGAGACGGGAGACCCCTTCCCGACGTAAAAACGACAGTTAAATAGTAAGATTGTATTTTATTTAAAACCGTTACTATAAATGGGTAAGTAAAGTACTTACACTATAAACAAGCTAATTGAATTAAATTTTAGATATTTTTTGCAATGATTTAGTTATATAAAATTGCTAAAATGCTAATTGCTAATTGCTAAATGGCTAAATTGCTTTTAAGTTCTATGATTTAGTGATCAGGGTAATAAATTATCTACAGAACAGACCTCTTTCAGACAGACACCTAAAAGACCAGAAACAAAGAAAAAGAAAGACAGCTCTGCCTACATTGCTGAAAATAGCTCATTCTAACTTCAATTGAACCGGTTAGCCATCTATGGCCGTAGCTTACTCTAAAGAAATACGCAGTATATATGTATAACCATTATTTTGAAAATACTGGGATCTAATGAGGTCAACGAGCGCTCCTATCCAGTGAGAGAACCCGGATTCAATTCCCGGCATGGGAAGAGATTATTATGATCACAGATATGTCTGTGATTATGATTGATAGATAAAATATTTGTTTTTGAGTCGAGGATTTACTTATGTCATTAAAATTAAAGTCATTTGTGAACGTCGTCTCCAATGTAGTTTCTATACTAATTTTATTACCGCCTACAACATACAGTGAGTGTCTATATAATAGGTATGTCTAGTGTTCCAGCATTATGTAATTTCAGCATCAAACAAGAGTTTGCAGAATTTTAATTAATTATTTAATTAGATCTCAATGTTATTAACCGACTTCAAAAAAAGGAGGAGGTTTGTTACCTCAGAACTTTGGACTGGGTGAACCGATTTGGATGGTTTTTGTTTTAATTGAAAGCTGGTGCTTGTCGTGTGGTCCCACATAAATTTGAACGAGATCCGACAATGACATCCATGTCAAAAGTACAATTTACTTCATTTGAAGTCGGTTAATTTTTTGTTAAAATGTTAGATTATTTTAGGGATAAAATCGTGGGCAGATTTGATGTATGAAGTTTCAGGTATCGCTCGTTATTTTCCAGACTCATTAACCCGCGTTCGGAATCCAGCGTAGACAGACTTATAGACGCACCCATCATCACGAAATAGATCAAGAGTGAATAACCTCTCCGACTTTTATTACTTCCACGTTTGAATTGATGGGAATAGGAGCGGTGCGTTTGATAGAATAAATATTATCCGCATAGAAATTCAAGAATTGAACCTGTGTGTGTGTATAGATAGATATTTTACTATCTTGTTTAGCGAGTCGCATGTATGCTTAAGTTTTATACATATAAATTAGTGACAATGGCACGAGTTAGTTCTTAGAAACGCCAAGGTTGGTAATTCTGGGAAGTGCGGGCGTCGCTCACGCTCACGACTCGCGGCTGCACGGCACGGCTACGGCTCGGCTAGCGAGTAGCGGCTAGGGAAGGTGCTGCGTATCAGCGTATGGCGATAGGGCGGTCGGGCGAGCGGGCCGCGCGGGGTCGCTTCGCGTGTTTACTCCCGCAACACCGACGCACCGCAGCGGCAAGAGGGTCGCGTCAATTCAATCGCGCAGTAGACTTTCGTTCATGACAGAGGAACTACGCTGCGGCGATTCGCCTCGCCGAACTTTCACCTCCCGCGGCGATTTCGTTATCTGTGATAAATACACCGACATTGAGTGAAATTGAATGTGCGCGTTCTTAGAAAACGTTTCTGTGACGGTCGCTGGCAACGTCGATTTCTGCAAATTAATTTCTCTCGTGCAACTCGGCTTCTACGAAACTGCTTATAAAGAGTTTACCGAGAAGCGAGAAGCGAAACGGTTATAAAGTGGATTTCAGGAAATATTAGTAATTACCAGTGGAACTGTGCGTTTCCGTGTTCTGTTGTTACCGAAGGCGTTTACATTGGATCCCAACCAACCCCTCGCACCTCCAATGGTGGTCAAACTACCAGGTGAGCAATTCGTTTCTATGTAATCGGAGCCGGCTGTTCTGTTATTAACATTCCTCGGAGTCAGTTGAAAGTCGTTACGATCAAGACATTCACGACATCACGACGCCACTCGTCGTTTTAATGGTATAAACAACTATAATAGCTCATAGCTCACAATATGAGGCGCCAACCGATATCAGACAGGTCTTCGGGTCATCTACTTGTATTACACAACGAATGAATGCGTACACACTACACATACGATGACGATATAATAGCTGTTCCAATGTTCCATATATTTTCTATGTAGGTCCTGTGGATACACTTTCTCATAGGCGTTTCTGAGAAAGAGGGAAAGTTTGGTGTTTTTAAAGATTAGGACGAATAATAAAGGTACTCCTGAATTCATGATACAAATATTAAATGAGCCTTAAGCAGCTGGAAATTCCTTATCTAATCTGCCACCAATTGCCTGTTACCAATTTACGGATCTGAGATCCTGTTTGTATACTTAATAGCAATCCTATCTACAGGTAATGTGTTGGTAGTTGGGTATGTAGGTATGTACCTACTAGCTGAGGAGTGCAAGAGTAAATAAATAACACTTAGATTAGGATTTAAGTACCTATGTAGATATCCTAGCCTGATCCAACATTTATTACAATTTTCGTAGCATTGACACTTGTTGCTCGTGTCGTGAACATTTTAGGAAAAAAATATATGGTAGGTACCTACTAATACTATTTATGATAATTTCTCTCCTCTTGCTTAATAATTTCTTCTTATTCTAATCTAATGCTTGGTTTACACTACGACAGAAATGTCAGAAATTAAGCCCTCGAATATTTACAAAAAGTATTTATTTGTCTGTGGACAAAATATTTCAAGTTCTGAAAGTCCTTTTACAGAAACTACATGGCTTTGGCTTACGGTAGTCTTCTTTCATTTCTCATAGAACCAGACAGCTATCATTTCTAGAGCAATCCTGAGGGTGTACAGAAAAAAGTCTTTTTGAAAAGTCGGAATCCTCAGGAGACATACACTCCGACAACGTTTTTGTACACAGCAGCAGACTGACCATTTTCAATCGTGTCAAAAAAACCGTGTACAGACATACATACATACATATACACTTGGTGTATACAGAAAAATGTCGCAGTCTGAACCAAGCATAATCCTATCCTTTTTCTTGTTAATTAAATACTGTTTCAATTCATTTTGGAACCGGTATTTATTAATGATGATCTCATCGTCTAAATCAGTTTCAAGGCATGTTTTGTTTTTAGCATATACCTAGCTACATATTATCTATCGTGCCATATAAATTGACTGTGTTATAATTGTTTTAATGATAATAGATACGTGTTGACTGTGAATAACTATTATAATTGCCTTGTTTTTATTTTGCAACTCCCATTAAATAGATAGAGATAACTATTGCATGGGTTCGCATAACATGCATTGCGAAACAGTTGCGCACGATTTCAATATTACCACAGTGTAAGAACTTGCAGTTGTTGAATGGCATTTGACTACGGAACTAATGCCGTCAACGTCTAGACATCGAGTCACTTCACCAGGGTTATCATCCGATACCAATTTATACGATAAATAAATAAGATTGTCTGTAAAGTTTTACAGTAGGCTTACAATTCACGCTTTTCCCCAAATTATATTACAATTTTGGGATGTAATCGTACCCCCGCGTCTTGATTGCTCTTCGCCTTTGCGTTGACCAACTGTATGAAAAAGTTTGTTGTGCTGTGGCATGGTAATACTAGGTGGAAAGGTTATATAATTTCCGTTTATGTAATCAAGTGTATTCACAGAGAATGGATAATTTGTCCCACTGTTGAGCTCGGGTATTCTCATAGCGAGAGGGTAAAGGGTAAAGTTCATAATCCACCATCTGGCTACCTGCGAGTGTAGAATTTACGTACTTTTTGTGAATATGGAGATCTGCGACGTGTGCAGGTTTGCTGACATCTTTCGGTTCCGTGAGACACTTTATTAAAAAAAAATACGATCATAGTACTGGGTTTCGAACACAAGAACTTCCATTATGGGAGACCATGGATCAAACTTATAGACTCTCGCTGCTAGCTTATAGGGTTTTAAAAGGCTTTGAGCCAGCATTCTACTGAAATTGGGCCTTCTTTAGATGACTTTAGTGTGGAGTTCTTGGGATTACTTCATTACACTGCTCCTGATGGATGAATTAAGGGCAAACATGGCTTCACGACTGCTATCTAACAAAATCAACTGAAAGAGAATTTAAGATGTCCTTCTAAACAAAAAACTGTCAAGAATTTTTCCACTTATCGGTCACCTACTACCGGTTGCGCCCGAAGTTGCCTGACTGGGTCGATCACTTACGATTCACGCCGTCTGACTATGACACTTTATAGGCTTCATTTATAGGGAAATTTTAAATGCGGGACTAATAATAGGAAATAGTAAATTATGTTAATGCCTGCACGAGTTGGCTGTGTTAATGACACCAAGCTGTTCATTCGAAAACAATTAGCGCGGCATCACGCGACGTCGCGTCGCGGTTCCTCAGAACACGAACTGAATCGTTACAAATGAGATACTAATTTGTTTGTTCAATCGATTCTTGGAGAGTTTCAGTAATCGAATCCAAGAACGGCAGACGCTACTCGGATGCTCATTTTCTCGAGAATTGCTTGTCTTGATTTTGCATAATTAATTCCATTTATTTAATGCGAGGAAGTTTACGTTCAGTGAAAAGCACAACAATCTCGTACCGATTGCAAAATTTTCTTCATTGAAAACTTAAGTTGACGTTGGTAAAATTGTAGATATTTTACTTACTACAACCAACTACAACCTAACCTCCGCCCTCTTCTCAAATAGTAAAAACATCTTTGGGATCGTCTTTTATTTATTTACTTACGATTAACCAATTACATATTTCCGAACCAATATGACCACCGAGAGTTCATATGAATCCTGTATTACCTGGACTTTGCATTGTCTCTTGTCATACTCATGAATCTCGTGACTCGCTACTGTTCTCTCGTCCAACTAACTCTGCACAATCGCACATTGTTCGATACCGGGAATATCAGAGGTAAATCGCGTACCGGGAACTAATATCTACCTTTGTTTATCCTCAAAGGAGACAATGGTGTTTTTACGCGCTATTTTTAAGCTTCAAAGAGCTCGAGCCAGTCTATTGTCGGCGCTTATTGTTCTATGACCGGTTTCTTAGAACTTTATGTATCTAATAATTGTATTGTGACCTGTAATTTCGCTGATTGCTCTCGTACAATCAAAGTGCAATTGTCACGCTTGTAGTTGTGATGTCAGACGCACTTTGAATAGCAATTGCCTTTGAAATGAGATGTGTTATCAATTCAACGACAACAATAACAAAATCTTCATTGTACCTACCTACAACAACAACTATTCAATGACTAAGGTAAACGTACATCTTATAACTAAACTATTTGGGTTTATAAAAGCATATTTTGATTACAATAAAGGTGATATAGTCGGCGATCTAAAAATTCAAACGATAATAAATATTACACAGTTCTTATTACGCTGTTAATGTGAAGAATGACTGTTTTATCTCGTACAATTAAATAAGCTTTCCCGGTGAATATGGTAAGCTTGCTATGCCTTGTGAAACCCTAATGACATGACCACTGATTCTTACATAATCCGTGCCAATGACCACTGGAAAATCCCACATTAAGGCGGGAATAGTAAATCCATTACAATGAGCCAATTAGCTCCACTGCTTGTGCCTCTATAAAACTCTCATCTGTTTATGTTATCAATATTAAATTGTTTATAAAAGTAACATAAGTTGAATCCAAAAAAAATTTTTTTTTTTAAACGCTTTTATTTCAATTTTTTTTTTTGATTTTCGTGTATTGTCATCGGAAATACACATGTCTGCCAAATTTCATCAATTTTCATTAAAGGGAAGTCATTCAAATTAACGTTACAAGATTTGATTTGATGCTTTGATGCTCCGAAGTGAAAGTAAATAAAAGCGTTTAATAATAAGATAACTTATTTACGCAAGTGCTCGTCAAATTATGAAAATATCGTGAGCTGCAAAATTTTCTTATTGCAGTCACATAGTCAGTATTGGAGTCACAATTTAGCTTCTCAAAGTTAATCCAAAAAATGTGGTCTACAGCAATCAAAATGTAATATTATTAAAGTGTAAAGATGTTGATGTTAACTTTTCTCTACCATAACTCCTGAAATCGATATCAGTTGATTTTGCAACAATAATGAAATCTGATGCCTATCCATTGTATCAAAATTCTGATACAGAAACATAACATGTAGGTATACTGGTTGTGTATCGAACATGAGAACTTGAAACTCAGTTTATCTACAATGGATAACCCTGGTATCAATTATCATTTCGTATTCTGTAAATCCGGACATCCCGGCATTCTTTGCTTTGACGCGTCTCTTCATTATTTTAATGAGTAATCTTTCACTGACTTTTCCAAATTTTTGTGACGATGATTTACACGTAATCTACACGTCATTTTGTGCGACAGCAATAGGTACATTGAAGTTATAGATCGTTAAAAAGAATAAAATTATATATCTCAAAACCGCCAGTCAATTTTGCTACCGGAGACATGGATATTGGTGTTTCGGATTTTGATGCTAAAAATGTTTTTCTGGAAAAGGGTATCAGAAAATTTTCTTGGAGTCAGGATTTTTATGATTTTTTCTCATATTACAATACTGGTATAGGCAAAAGACAGAACCAAGGTTTATGAAGATCAGAAGATTTCTACATTTTTATTTTTCAAACAAATATCTGTTCCTGAATCCTGGCTTCACCTCGGAGACCTTTATGATATTTTAATAGAAAAATTGTTATTGCGGCCTTTGAGTTAGATTGTAATGAATAATGATCCATTATGCAATAAAAAAACTACTCTTATCGTTTATGCATTTTACCTCGTTTCCATTCTTCCATTGTTGGCGCAATGTATTCCACATTGCACGCATGCTGCTTCCCAGAAAGCCGTGTTATCGACGCCGACTGACTATATGCTACGAAGCAAAGGGTTTATCTCGAAAATGATGTTACGATATTTGCAATGCCTGATGTATAATAAATATTCTCCGAGAATTTTACCCTACATCCGTTTGTTATAAGAGGAGGTTGTTAAGATTTGTTTATGTGTTGGTAAAATACGATGCAGGCTGAGAAAAGGCAAATTACTTCGATAAAACCTGTAAAAGAGGTCCATTTGGTCGGGGGGCGTCCTATACGACGTTTTCCGAGACGTGGGCGCCATTCGAGGACCTTTCTTCCCCAACAGTTATCGGTCCTTCGAACTATGTGGCCAGCCCATTGCCACATCATCCGGCTTCGTCTACGGATTTCTTCATTTCTGATTGCATTGCGTACAGAAATACCGAGCATAGCCCCCTCCATAGCTCGCTGTGTGACTTAGAGCTTTTTGGATTAGGCCGACAGTAAGACAAGAGATTAGCGCTGGAATTTTGTTTGAAAAAATTAAGACTAAGCTTAATCAGCAGAATTGTATTAACGAAGATTGGAAGCAGGATTCATTAAACACCGTATTCAATTGTACGTATTCTGCAAGACTCAAGTGTCAAAATAGGTTATATTCTAATCAAACAATAATTTCTCGTGATCAGAACTGAATAATAAGGAATAAGAATTGGAATAAACAGAAATATGAAAAAGAGAGAATTTCGCACGCACAAGAAAGAGGTACTAGGAAAATGTGCGTTGAATCGAAACGTCGGAACAAGGTGGGATGGTTGCGCGGCTGCGCGGGCGCAGGTATGCGTGTTCTCGGAACGCGCCTCGGCCGTTTTTGCTCCTTTTTCGATTCGAGTTTACCAAGAATCGAATGGCCCGGTGGCGGCCCTACTCGGAACGCGTAATTAATCCTTGGAAGCCTCCGACCCGAGGGTTGTTATGAGAAATCACCAGCATTATGACTATTTTTTTCCCCTTTTTTGCATTGTATCATTTTGAAAATTGTTCGCGGGTTATTGTTCGCAGAAGGACCGACTTTGTTAAGCACAGCTGTTAAATTTTATACGCGCTCGCCTCTGACCTCAGTCTCTTAGAAAACGTGCGCTTGTGAACGCTTCTAAGAAACGTATTACCTTTTAATAACCACTCCTGCATGTAATGTTAGTCATTGATGGATGGAGTTGCCGCGCAACTCGATTTTGCTATTTGAATTCATTACCATACAAGATCTCGCCAAGATTATTGCGATACGTATTATTATGAAATCTCCTACCCACTTCAATCATATCTCTAGAGAGATTCTATTTGTGAATCATTTGTGTTTGCTCCCACTCGTACTTGTTGATGTCAATTGAATATTGTCGGATTTGCAGTAACTACTTGCCATCACATAAGATTGTAATCAAGATTGTAACCTATTACTAAGAAGTAAAAAACAATAGTTACATCACCTAAGTCTTTATTGGATCTAAACTAACATTTCTGTTAAGAAGATTCAAATATTATCTACTGAGAGACGATGTAGAAAAATAAAATACACAACTACATCGTAAAGTCGTACAAGTCGTGTGCTCGTAATCTCTCAGGTATTCTTATAACCTACGTGTATTCTTGTAGTATTCTTGGCTTACGACGTTGCTTGTGCATTAAGGAGATTAAAGTATGGTAATACCATCTAATACGTAACCTACTTTGAGTTCGCTGTTATAATTACAATGTTACGTAGGAAAGGTTATCTAACAATATTGTACACATTGACGTAATCAAGTGTGCATTTTAATACGTCAACGCTTGTGAATTAGATTACAGGTTCCGATCATATTCACAGAGAAAGGTATTGAGGAGATTATTATTTTTAATTATTCCGCTACATTTTAACCATTGTTGACAGGTAAATTGTTCTCGCCGCGGAATAAGCTCTGTTGATAAATTCTTGTTTCTCTACATAGACACATTAATTCCCAAATAATATTTATTATTAGTCACAGGTGAACTCTTTTAGACCAATTTAATAATGCTAGCAATCACTTTGACAGCTAGTATCTAATCAGTTTCCAATTCCTTCTTTCCATTGTACTCGTTGACTCGTTGACCTCTCGAAGAAGTTTGCAGTATTCGCTGGATTCAGAAGGCTCAGAAGTCAGAACCGATCAGGGATGCGCAAATTAGAAGACGCCTATCTCT
Organism: Thymelicus lineola; assembly: GCA_963932265.1. Taxonomy (NCBI): domain Eukaryota; kingdom Metazoa; phylum Arthropoda; class Insecta; order Lepidoptera; family Hesperiidae; genus Thymelicus; species Thymelicus lineola. The sequence continues at coordinate 4,258,623 of OZ010691.1, forward strand.
AGCAGTGGATTTGTAAAGGCTTTTTATGTAACCCGTGTTACAAATGTCAAAATATGTTTAAATAACAACAATCGGCTTATTTGCTTGTTTATTGACCGAACACCAGTAGAGGGATTGTGAGCTATACTTAATTTTTTGTCAATTAAAAGATAATTCGTTTTGGCCGTCGTTGCGAATTGAATTCGCCAAACAATCCCAACGCATACTCCGTGCCGCAGCTGGACACCATCACTGTAGTTAGGCTAGGACCGTGGTCACAAACAAAAAGCCAACATTTCTCAGAACGAGACTAGTTTAAATTTCAATGGCCGACTACTGCGAAACAGCCCGCCTGTTTCGTCTAACGAACCGATTGAAATACTGCTTTGATCTGGTAGGCTTCCAGTAAATCAATTTGAACCGTATTATAAAGGGGTTCGGGTTGATCATCCAATAAAAAGATAACACCTAAATTGCCGAGCTGAAACTTTCCTCCTATTTTTTATAGAATGACAAGTCCTTGACGTGGCCTTATCTTTCCATGAAACAGTAACCTTTGTAGGAGGTTTTTTATTTGAAATGCTCCTAATTAAACGTTAAGGAAGCTACATACGGTTACCCATGTCTGTAATGTAATGTCTGTATGTAGTGTAGGTACCTACATTCGTTATGCTATAACTTATAATCAATTAGCAATGTTGGTTCGTTATTATCAGCTGTCATAAATAACACTTTATTGGTATAAATAAGAATTGGATCACCTGCCAGCTCGGTCAATCGGTCTGGTCTGGTCTTGCTTTTAGCGTACTGACGTCACCGAGTAGGTATAGACGGAGAATGAATAATACATGTATCGGCTTATATCGAGTCACACACATGTCAGAGTGAGGAACGCCATAACGGCTAGCCGTACGCCTTGTCATCACCTGCATTAGACGCAATCTACAGTCTACACCTCCCGATACTAAAACAATTAGTAAAATTTACGACTCTTTGGAATAACAAATCAATAAATGCTTGGACAGAATCGGAAGGTCGAGATCATAAGTTACAAAATACTTATTGAAATGATTGAATGTTTTCTTTTTCTTAGAATCGGAAACATTTGATGGCCTCTTGCGAATTATTATTAAGGAACAACGAGAAAGTTACTGTTAAATGCAATTGCACCGTGAACCGAAACGTTTCAATGAAGGATCAAGGAAATTCGTAATCCAATAACCCGTTTTACAAGTTCACAGTAGGAAACCCCTTTCACTCGGAAGAGAGGCAGTCAGGTTAAAAATAGTCTGTTTTATTTACAGATTACACAACTTCTAATTGACCGGCCATAAATCCGTGTCTATGGTTGCTAACGTAGGTATAACGGAACGCGTTTATTTTAAAAATCGAAACGACCACGGGTCGTCGTTCCGAGAAACGGTGCGACGACAACCAACCGGTCGACGAAGTTCTCAGAACGCGCGAAGGTTGTTCAGCTAAACTCTGTATTGAAGCGAAACGTTTATTGCCAAAGTCTTTAGCGTTTTCGGTACGGACGAGTAGGTATGTGGTCGAGGTGTAGGTAGATGTCAGGTGACGGTAGAATTTCACAATTCCACCTCAAGGCAATTAGACATGAAGTCCAAGAACTCGAGATGGCGAGCGTAACTTAGTAAAAGCCTTTTGCGTTTTTGGTTATGGATGCGCTTATGGGCTCGGCTCAGACATCGATCTAGATTCGAATGGTTGTTATAGAGGTAAGATTTTTTAAGAATTTTATTTAGGACAGTTGAAGTTTAGTACGCCTCTAAATATTATCCTTTGTGAACACCCTACTCGTATATAAGACAGACCTGGCTTAGAAATAACAACTTTTCTGCAATTCCAGGTCATCATTAGAAACCCTGTTTCCTAGCTTGGTTCTCCAAGAATGATAAGGCTCGCTGGTCAAGTGCGAATTGGAAGATTTCAGGCCTAGTGAAATAATCAATTTCTAATAAGGATATAGAATAGATATGCGTGTTTAAACTCGTAGTAGGAAGGTATCTGCAAGATTAACATTCAATCCATTAGACTATCACAACTTAAATCGAGGTGTATAAACATTATGCACCTGGGATCGTTGCTCATGTGGATATCTTGAACGTTCCGTTCCGTACGATCATTAAGAAATTCCTTGAGCCCACGTTCGGTATCAGACTCAGTCAGTGTCGGCCGGATTACCCACGTAGCAAGAGTAGCAATTGCTACGGGCCCCGCGCGAAAGAGGGCCCCCGCATATTTTAGACTTTATACTCAAGAACCACTTTATACAGTTATAATTAAGAACCCATAGTAGATCAAGGGCTCCTTGAAAGAATTTGCTACGGGCCCCGCGCTTGCTTAATCCGGCACTGGACTCAGTACAGTTTCTGTTGAAATCTGACGGATCGAATGTGCGGGCGCCATCGGTCAGAGGCCATGGAACATTAAAATTGCTTTGGACCGTTTTCCTGTAATGATGGATTAACCGTAACCATCATTCTCTACAAAATTACATCCAAAATAAGATATAATTAAGATTGTTGATAGTTTATGAATAAATTACTACCTATTCCTTATACTAATTTGCCTAATTATTTTATCCAGTTATTTTAATTTAATTTCTAAGTTTTTTATCTAAGTCTGCGAATTAAAGATTCGTTTATTATTTAATTAAATAGGTATTAAACTATCAAATTTTATCGTGTTGCGTGTTCTACAGTGCTACTGCAAATTATTTTGGTAAAGTTCCAAATTCGAACGATGATTCGTCGGCATCGCACAACCGACACAACACCGCAAAATGGAGGCCCACGCGTTTTCAATATCATCCGCGACTAAAATAGTATCTTTTCGGTATTTATAACCGTCAGAGCGCTTCCGAGAAACCCGCAACCGCAACTTTCTAACGTGTTGACGGTGATGTTAGGGATGGGCCACATTATACTGGACCATTCTAACTTTGGTCTTAGTCAAATTTGGAAAATACTCTGCTTTCAATATTTTTCATTAGAATAGTGAACAGACGAACCATGTAGTTTTGAAATGAAAACTTCTTTAGGCGCGTTGGGCATGGAAAAAAAACCATTGAACTCGCGACACTATTACCGTATCCGACACCTTTGTATAATAAGTATGTAGGTACATAATATTGATAGTAAAAATTGTAATATAATTTTTGTAGTAGTAGTAGTTTATAATAATGAAAAAAAAACTTCATTTAAAAGTATTTTCTGCACAATAAAATATTTCCTGACGATTCAAAAAATACACACGTTTTCACTTCTGTCAGCACTCCCGGAGTGCACTGTTTTTTACTTATTTTCGGTTGCAGACGTTGCACTATCAGAGAGCCAGTAAATAAGCGGGTAATCCCCGTTTAGTATAGTGTGATCGGAATTGATAATGTTTAAATGTTTATGTTCAACAGTGGCCAGCATGAGCTGGTCTGCTCGTAAGTCGGCTATTTACATAAAAACAGGTACACTTTTGACTTTACTGCATTAAAAACAACAGTTGCTGTTAGCCCTATCGATCTTTAAAGTTTCGCGCGGTTACTACAAGACTTGAAGCTCAAAGAACCCATACTTAAATTATCTACAGTGAACCCCGTGAAACGGACGACCTGTGTGGCGCAATGGTTACCATGCCGGATCGCCGCGCCAAGGGTCCTGGGTTCGATTCCCAGCGAGGCAGAAATTTGAATGATGAGTTTGAATTTCTGTTCTCGGTCTGGGTGTGAATGTCCTTGTCTTGTGTGTTGTCCATGGCACCCACGACACAGGGAATCCTAGTGTGGGGCTATGAGTGTGAAGCGTTATTTATTTTAGCGTTATTTATCTACAGTGAACGGTACAATTACCGCATTCCAATCCATTATCAGATCACGTGAACTGCACTTACTGCGAAATTAAATTGAACGCGACGCGAATTTGAGTGTCGATTGTTGCAATGCGTATTTTATTTAAAACGTGTTTCAGTGTCACTATAGGTATTAATGATTGTTTTAACAGCCGTATAATTTATTAATGAGGACAATATAGTTACGTTAAGGTAACATGAAAATTTAATCATACTTACCATATTTATGAATTAATTGTGTTTACTTGGTGTAATAAGATAAAATCTACTTACTCCTTTATTAGTTTGATTTTTTATCTGTGTGGCTGTGGGGACACGTCACACAAACACTATACAGTATATATTATACAATTCCAAGTATAATCACAATATGTACATATAAATAAAAAGCGTACCCTCAATTGAAAAAAAGCAAGAAAGATGAAAGCAAGGAAAGATGAAAATTGCAATTTTACAGGAGAGTAACAAAACTGTTAAAATATCAGTAAGTAGTCAAAGAAATTTACATTACGATTTCTTGCACAAAACCGTCAAGATTAATGATACAAATTTGAAAAAAATTGATTATAATTATGTAGCTTTTGTTCCTCTTTCCAATTATATGACTTAATAACTATAATTCAAAGTAACATGACTTATGATTTTTTTCCACTGAGGGTGCGAAATTGGGTCTTCTGTGGACTGACAAAAATGACAAAGAAATTTTCAACTCTAACACGCTTCACCATAACAAGAAATTACGGTATTAGGCTTCGATCACTTATAGTTCTGTTATTAGTGATCGACGGTATTAGGCTAACCACAAGCCGTCGCAGGATAGTGTGTGTCGTGTGAACACGACAAATTAAGGGAGATTTACCGCAATCACCCGCTCTCTTCCCCTCCGATGTTCATAAAATATTCTGGAGAAGGGGGAAATGGGGAGGCACAAATTCGCCGGGTGGTTGCCGGGACTAAAGTGCACGGAAATCCCACGTAATACGGTCCATGAGATACAGAATGGAGGTTTCAGCACATATTTTTAAACATGTCTATAATTTGACATTTTTACTTCTTTATGTCGCTACCCGACGAACGAGCTATAAATACACTTGATGTTTAGTGGCGTGCCTAATGGCAGTAGGGACCATGGCTAATGTTGTCCAAGAACATTTGCAACAAAAGCCACCATCATTCGTTGCCGACCGAGAAAGACGAAGTGTATTAATACCGGTAATTAATTTACCGGTAATTAAAATAATATAGTTAAAACAAAACAACAATAAAATAATTTAAACAACAAAACAAAAACATGATCGGTAGCTAAAAAAGAAGCATAAAAAATAAAAGTAAGAATGGTGAACGAGAGCAAAATAAACCGCTGTATAATTGCGACTAAAATGGCTCAAAGAACACCGTTTAAATGGACTACCATTTTTCTCGGCTGTTTCCGGCGTTCACTGTGCGAAAATACAAATGGTGGAGCGGTTGAAATAATACGATTTGTTGCGAAAATAAATTTTAACTTTACCACAGAAGAACTTAATTGTACACAATTGTATTTTTACTAAGAATTTTTTGCAATCAATTACACCATGTAGTATCATAATAAAATAATAATTCCACAATAGTAATGTGTCTCACAATAATGTATGTATTTCTTTATAATATAATTATATTATAACGCGATTAATGAATTGCCTACACAATAACGGCCTTATTCGTAAACGCTCAAAGCTATTTTAGCTATTGCACCGTTATCATTATGTTTTATCTTTGTTGTTTCTCATTTCTCATAAGAGTGAAAGAAAAAAAAACACATAATAAGCCTTCTATAAGTTGGCTTGTTTTTACGAATAAGGGGCTAAATATTTTTCTGTGACCTTTGAGCACAGCTTTGAGTTTCTGATCTAACTGCCATTATATTTTAATGATACGACAACGCGGCGAACTAATGTGCCGATTCCATGAACAAATATTCTTCATTATATTTTAATGACTTCATGATCGTTAATTTAATTCTCTGAAATTGTTGTCTTCTATAATTGTGTTTCCTGTTGTCGTGCAGTGAAAACGTGATGTTCTTGTTTTGCTGTAGGTCTTCAGTCGGAGTACTCGGAGTTGTGACGGGTTTCTTCATTAAGCCATGCTTTCAGTGCCGGATTTATATTTGTTATGAGTGTAGACCAATTTATTTCCACCGCCCCATGTACCTTTCTAAAATAATAATTTTCCATTCATAGTAAGGAAGACACTGAATTAGTCACTAAGAAAGTGCGTAAAAAACAAGGATTACAATTTTACGGCACTGTTTAATAGCAAAATCATAATCTATAATATCATCTTCTGAAATCTGCCGCCCCTAGGACGCTGCCGCCCCTAGGCCGAGACCTATACTGCCTATTGACAAATCCAGGACTGCATGCTTTGCAATCCTGGTTCTGCAATAAAGAGCCATGTTCTGTTAGCCACGTTCTGCTACGTTCTTCTGGAAAGTTCTAGAAAATAATTACTGGCAGGGTGACCGCATACAATTTTTAGAGTACGTGTTAAGTCTGAAAAACCGCAGTTATTCAAAATAAAGGCTCATTCCAATATATTTCTGGTAGGACTGGAGCAATTAAGAAAGAGAAAATGGTGTAATTAGAGGTATTCAACCTACAAATTTACCTCACTTTACCCACTCTCAAGAAATGTGAACAAGCGAAAATATCTTCGCAATCATTTACATATCCTTGAAGAACACTTGAATAATTTAAATATCTTGTAATTTCAATAATAACATTGTTTCTATTGTGAGCGTAGTCATTTCTAGGAAACACGTGTTTTTCATAACATTTATTTGCCATTGCTAGATGACAGATTGAAGAATGTGAACCGAAATGTGCTTTTTCTCATATTCCAATTTCTAAGTCAATAGTTGAGTCTATGGTCGGTCGAACCACCGAGCTCATTGACCAACCAATATTTACGAGTGTAACAGTAAAATATCCGTTATCTATTGATCCCAACGGTCACTTCCCGAAGCCAATTAGCAGTAAATAACAGTTTATCAACAGCCGGTAATTTGCAACGAAAGCCCGCTCGGCTATTCATAGATACAGTTAGGACAAAAGCTTGAACTGCACTGAGGCCATTGAGACACTAATGACTTCGGTGCAAGCAAAGCAGAGAAAAAATATATTCAGAAAGAAGTTTTTTTATTAAAACAACAAACGAACAGACGAGGCGCGAGCTACCCGGTTGTATGTCCAAAAGCACAGACGAGGTACCTACCCGATGGTATGTTGCTGTTGTCCGAATTCATGTCAAATTATACAATTATACTATGACAAAAAAAATGTCCAAATCAGGTCAAATCACAGAGTTCGGAGGTAAAAACATAAAAAAAGAAAAAAAAATACAATTGACTTTAGAACTTCCTTTTTTGAAGTCGGTTAAAAATAAACCTTTCAGCATAATAATAGGTCATGGTAGCGTATTGAACTCTATACCTATCACAATCCGTCGTATTGCGCGGGGTCGTTGACCGGTAATCACTAATCACTTGACCGGTTTAAACTGCTTTCAAATCTCTCAAATATCTTTATTTATAATTAAAATAAAATGACCTAGCAAGCATACAATTTATTAGTGTGAAAGTTTTGAGAAATTAAGGAATGGTTTAAAGAATTTAAATTGAGTTGATTAAAATTATTTATTAGGAACAATACCTAATGATAGATAGATTTTTTAATAATTAATAAGAAATAATTTGATGTTGTTGGCAGTGTTTGCACAGAGCAATATTACCATTTCAAAAAAAAAAAATGATGTTCTTGGTACGGAATACGGATAGAGCTTGTATTGAAATAATCTACTCATACAAAAATACGAAGTTTCTCAGAATATTGCAACTTGTAGCTTACAACTGGTTGAGATGCATAACCACGTATTTAATTAACGTACGCTACACATGTAGGTATTCATTAAAAACATGGGAACACTAATTAAACTGTTGCAATCATTAAATTTTGGCAGTCGTCCATTAAATATTTTCATGCAAAGTGGTTCAAGAGTGTGTTATTTAAATAGCATAATAGCATTCTCGAGTTATATTATCAGCTTCTGAGCTTACCGACTTAATGAATTCCGGAATTATTCAAAATATTAAAGAACCGTTTAACTTATCTTTACCCGGTTCATCGAGCAGAAAGTTTGGCTTTGACTTTCTAACGTACTCTAACCTACTTCTATTCTACTAATTTAGCGTGCTTTACCACCTAAGAGTTACCACTTCACCGCTTACCATAAGGTGGTATTGTAGTAGATAATCCTTTATATCTAGTGTGCTGATGATAATAATTCCAGATAGATTACCCTCTAGCACACTTTTCCCTCCTGATTGAGTAAACCTGCGTGGGTAGCGTGGGGTTCGATTAAAACAGTAAGTAACAGATAAATATTATACTGATCCCCAATGATATTTCTTTTACTTATAATATCATTGCTGATCCCTTTTATTCTTTAATCTGAGATCAGATCTATTAATTTTATTTGTGATGTTTCAATGTGTAGGTACATACGTCCATGTGACTCGCACACAGGAATCTTGTGAACGTGTGTGTGCCTAATTCGTAGTTATTGGTCACAAAAAATTGGTAAAGGATAAGAATTATAACAATCAACCCAACCCACCTATTCCAGTATCCACTTATCAGGATTCCGCAAACTCATTACAAATTTATCGGAGGCTAAACAAATGGTTTATGTTTATGGCTTTATGGCCAACCTTCCCGGAACGCCATTGAAGTGCTTTATAAAACCAAGTTTAAAGTTTTTGCAAGTTGTTAAAAGCGCATCGTTTTAAATTCGACTCGATGTGATTATTCGCGGAACATCTGAATTTATTACACAAGTACTGAGAACCATCACAGTCGATTAATAAACCTTGTAAATAACATTGAAATGACGAGATCCTGTTATTTTTTATATGCTAATAGCGGCGGTCGTAAACTGTGTAAACTTTGGAATCGATTCAATCGATATTGTTATATGTAGATATTAATACGCAAAGAGAAAGTTTGTAACCATAACAATGAATAGGATTTTTACTAAATAAAATCATTTTGGGTTTCTATGGAAATACTTACTCAAAATCTCATATGAAAAAGAATTTATCAATGCCACAACTCGTGAAGCAATAATCTCAATAGGCAACCCTCTAATCAGTCCACCTGTGAAGGTTGCACCCAAAGATTCCTTCGCATGCGTCAGGCCGTTAATAAAACGTAAACATTGCAATAAAATACTAGTTATTTTTATCCAATGTCAAGAATATAATACGAAAGTCTGTCATACATTTTGCATTGCAAGGCCATTTCACTATAAATAAAACAAAGAACTCCGGCCAACCTCGCCCGTGCTGTATGACGGTATGAGTCAGGATTAAGTTTAACCGAGGAACAAGTTATTTCTGCGGAAACAACTACTTCATAACATACCTACTATTATGAGTCGTTAGTTCCCTGAACCGCAATATTCGCAAGTTCACTATAAAAATTCCTATTAAAAGTTACCGACCGCTACTAACTTTTACTGATCTACATGTACCTTTTAGGAACACTGTGTTTTTTATTTTAAAAAAAACTTGTTTGCTTACAAAACAATAAAATCAAATAATACGGGATATGGTTGGGGTCACAGATCAATAAATAAGGTAGATAACTCATCGCCTTGTATTTGAGTGAGGAAGAAAAATACCATGCTGGATTACGTAATTTCTGTATTTAAAAGCTACCACGCCCTTCCATACGTCAAAAACCATGCTGATTTCTGCCCGTCCGGAAGTTACTGGCTGATAATAATTGATCTGAAGTTGGGGTTAACATGCTTCTGTACTTCTGTAGGATATGTCGCACCTTCAGTGGTAAAAAGGCATAAGATGAAAATTGCAATTTTACAGGAGAGCAAAAAAAACTGTTAAAATATCAGTGAGTAGTCAAAGGACATACAGGAAACATATTATGCAGCTTTTGTCCCTCTTTCCAATAATATTAATAACTAAAATTCAACGTAAGACGACTTATGCTTTTTTTCTACTGAGGGTAGGATGTATGCAAATGCGTCTTAGAGTAATAATATATACTATAGAGCGCGAGTATTACACAAACGGCATCGTACGCATCGTAGGCAGATGATCTATAGATACGTATATCGATGCGTGTATGACATATAGGGATGTATCAATTACGTGCCGATCGGCAACGAGGTATCGATAAGTTATTTCGATAAGTTATCTTATTTCCTACTATTAAACGAGATTTTTTTGTATAAATATGTATGTTTATTTGTATATTTGTTTCTAATCACTTTCTCAATAACAGTACTAACGATTTCGATTTTGCAATGTAATGGTTTACGAGGGCAACTAACCGATCTAGCTAGGTCTCATATCTGGGAAAATTCGTTTTCTCTATTTTCACATAAGCAAGCTCATTTGCCCAGGTACTTATTACACCATTTGTTGTACTACAGTACATTAGTTATACCAATGGCACCCACAATACCAGATTCTCCTAGTGGTGGGGCTATGAGTGTGATCTATATTGTTGGTTATTTAAAATACGAAAGTCACTCAGTTTTTTAGTTTTGCACGAGTATTCTTGTTATTTAGATAGTAAATTTTTATGGTACAAACAACCGAAGAAAATATAGACATAGACTCAATTAAATAAATGAATAAGCAGTTTAGACGTGATATTATTATATAACATTCCATAATTTACGTTTACGCTAGAGATAACGATACCGATATTAATGCTGATACATCGGCCGTTATATATCAACCGATACCGTTATCGAAAAAAGTCTTAGAAAAACGTCTTTTTCAATGCTGCCTCATACTAAATGATTTACAGTTCGTCTGCAAATAATTCAAATAATCTTTGCTTTTAAAAAATAATGACGTTATGTAGCAAATTGATACTTCCTTTGATAAATATTAATATTTTTTTAATAAATAAAATATAATTCATTTTATTTTTACACTCTTATTTGCTGTTTAGAGATTAGGCAAACCTCTTTTTATCCTCTAGCAGTTAGGATCATTTGATATCGGTATAGCCAATAATTTATGGCAATAATCGCATCGGCAAAATCCGTTCCATACAAAGTATATTAAATATCGACTACAGCGTTAGTCACGTACATCACTAGAGTCTCGCGTGGGGAGCGCTACGGGAGCGTGGGTGAGCGCGGTGCGCGGGCGGTCTTGTGCTTGCCCGCCCCTCACCCCGCGATGCGAGATATGTTTTCATAAAAATAAATACAAAAATCAACTTACCGATGATATGTGATACTGGATTTCAATTTTGTGTGTTTCCTACTATCGTTTTTGCAAGATGGGACTGCACATTTGACCATTTTGATAGGTAAATATTTAAAAATCTCTCTAGAACCGCACACCGCTAGCATTCAATTACGACTACAAGCGCTCGCGGCGGGAACGTCGTGTTGTTCTCACCCGTGCCTACTGTTCCCACTTCGTTGCTCGCGCTCTATAGTATAATATTATTACTCTAAGAAATGCGTCTTTACTACACATCCCGGTATGTGCCATAGCTACAAGCTAAAGTAAACTGTGTAATGCAAAACATCAAATCGCACCTTCGGTGCAACAAAGTCACAAATAGCCAAAACTGTAAAATTCAGTTAATATGCCAAATTGTCTATAAAACAAGCATTTTACGTGAAACTATAGCAAAAACTATAAACAATTAATAGTATATATATCTTTAACCTATTACAGATAGTAATCCAGTAATATGAAAATAAATGCGAATGTGAAAAAATCTTAAAGTCCTCTAATGTAAAATTACAAAAAAAGCTGTTGTGCCTTTGTTGCACCGAAGGTGCGAAAATAAGAACCATAGAATTTCACTGTAATATCAAAATAGGAAATCATTGATAAAAAGTACTATTTTATTTCTATTTAACGTTGTTTTAACTTTAATATCATTTTATAATAACGTCTTTATAAACAAAACAAGAAAATACATTCTCCGCCGCCATTTATTGTAAAGAACTTCAGCTATAAAGAACACAAAAGGCCCGTAAGTAAGTAATGTTACGACTTACGTTAAAGAGAGAGTCACTTTCTCTTACATGGCTCGCAGTGGAAACCGCTTAAAGTTACAATGTTGTACCATAATATATATTTATCTGTGGAGAAAGCAACGTTGCAATGCTTTTAACATTTATCTTCTAAACTACATCGTTAATTCTGGCAGTAACGTGATATAAATTAACTTTAATGCACATTTTGTCAACAATATTAATATGCCTGGGAGTGTGACTTCAAAATTATAATAAAACAAAATTACCAATATGTACTTGTATGTATGTACTTAGAACAAAAAATATAATTGTCCATACAAAATATCGCACCTTCAGTGGAAAAAAGGCATAAGATGAAAATAGCAATTTTACAGGAGAGCAAAAAAACTGTTAAAATATCAATAAGTACCTAGTCAAAGGAATAATAATAATAATAATAATAATAAAACTTTATTTGCATTTTAAAAACATGATTACAATAAACAAATGATAACGATGATCCTGCGATAGTTTAAAACTGTGTTGCAGTGATCAACGCCCTCCAGTAACACTGAGTTCCACAATATTTCAAAGATTTTAATATGCACAAGTTAGTATGATAAATGTTATGGATGAATGAATGCGTTAGTGATGTGTGTGTGTGTGTATGTGTGTGTGTGTGTGTGTGTGTGTGTGTATGTGTGTGTGTGTGTGTGTAAATGATTTGTTTAACTAAAAAGACTTTACAAGTTCTTCCGTTTCATCATAAGAGAGAGTTAAAAGCCATTTTAGACATTTGTTTTTACATATGTTAGACGTAAGCGGATAAATATCAAGGCATTTATTGATTTTGTTATAGAGTGAACTACCTAAATAACAATAGTGACGTTTTGCTATGGCTGTGCGCCAGCGTTTTGTTGAACACACCATATGAGCTCGGGTTTTGCGTTTTATATGGACTATATCTGGTCTAAAGGATAGCTCGGAGTGCTTGCGTAAAACTGTTTGTAGAATAAATAATTGGCGAACAGTAAGTAACTTACAATGCGAGTACAATTTAGAGGTAGGATAAAGAATAGGTTTTTTAAGCATAACTTTTAGGATGGCTCTTTGTGCTCTCTCAATCCGTAACATTGTCGTTTTAGGGGCACCACCCCAGCAAGTTATGCAATAAGATAATATGGATTGTGCAAGTGCATAATAAACTATTTTTAGGCATTCAAAATCAACCACATTCCTAATATTTTTGAACACAAACATGAGTTTTCGTGTGCGCGTAGAAACAGACTCAATATGCTGTTTCCATGATAAGGAACTATCTAACAGTATGCCAAGGTATTTGATACAGGAAGTTCTTTCGAGAGCCGGACACGCGCATGCACAGTCTAAGTCACTACATCTATGGGCGCGAACTGTAAATGTAGTAGGGGGTTCGAGAGAAGTGTTTGGGGCAAAAGTTACATACTTTGTTTTGTTAGTATTTAGGCTGAGAAGGTTCCAATTCAACCATTTTGTGACTACTTTCATAGAAAATTCAGAATGTGCACAAACTTCATCCCAATTTTTGCCACTTATTATAAGAGCTGTATCATCGGCGTAACTGATAATATTACAATTTGGAAGACGCAGCGAACACAGATCATTCATGTAGATAAGAAAGAGGGTAGGTCCAAGGACACTACCTTGAGGGACTCCTGATGTTACCGATTCTATAGTACTAGTAAGATTTCCAATAACTACCGATTGCGTACGATTAGAAAGGTAGCTCTTAAAAATTTCCAAAGCAAGACCTCTTATACCTATTTGCTCGAGCTTATTTAGTAACTTTGGGACAGAAACAGTATCAAAGGCTTTAGAAAGGTCTAAGAATATACCTAAGGTTTTTAATGAGTTATTGAAGTTTTGAACAATTTTGTCAGTCAGTGTCAAAACAGCATCCTCCGTTGATTTACCTGCCCTAAAACCAAATTGATTTTGCGAAAGGATATTGTTTTCGGTCAGATAGTTAATTAGTCTTTTATTCAAAATCTTCTCAAAAATCTTTGATAAAGTCGAAAGCACAGATATTGGTCTGTAATTAGTGACACTGCTTCTGTCTCCGTTTTTATATATAGGATGAACTAATGCCTTTTTGAAAGCTTGTGGGAAAATACCAAGGGCTAGACAGAGGTTAAATAGATGGGTGAGAATTGGGACCAAGATATGAGAGGCAGCTTTAATTACAGAGGCGGGTATGCGATCCCATCCAGGAGCACATTGGGTTTTAAGATTAGCTATAATGAGTTCAACCTCTTTCTGATCCGCACTAAGTATGGACATAGATTTTAATCGCGGTGATGTGGGAGGGCAGTATTTATTTACTTCCTGTGTTGATGGCTGATTGATTTTTTCAGCGAGACTCTTTCCTATATTTGCGAAAAAATTGTTCACTCTATCCACTGATGCTGAAGGTGTGTCACAAATATTAAGTAAATCAGTGGGATAGGCTTTATCAGATTTAATATTTGCAATATTCTTGATTAGCTTCCACGTTTTAGATGGATTTCTATTGGCCCTTTGAAACTCATTTTGTTCATATTGTCTTTTCAATTTTTTCAATAAATTATTACAAAAGTTACGGTACCTGATAAACGTCGTCTTTAGTGATAAATCATGCGGGTGTTTTTTGTATTTACGGTACAAACTATCTCTATGGCGAATGCATCTCAGGAGCCCAGGAGTTATCCAGGGTTTTATGATTCGTTTTTTACTAGGAATGATAATGGTACGAGAGTTTTCATTAATGGCATCAGAAATTATTGTTACAAGGGTGTTTGCAGCTTGCTCTGGATCCGACGAGTTTAGGATGGTAGAGAAATCGGACTGTTTAATTTGGGATACAATATTATTTATATTAAGTCGAAGAGCTGTACGATTAGCAGATTGTGATTTAAATTTAGTATCACAGAAAAATAAAATAGGGGCATGATCAGTAATATCTACATCTAGGACAAGCGTGGTAGCACAATTAGATGATTTAAAAATAATGTGATCTAAGCAGTTATTTAGACGGGTTGGTAGCAGGTGAGCAGGGAGCAGGCCATGGGATGCAAGGAGATCGAGATAATTATCTGAATATACGTCATTATTACCGGGCATTATGTTAATATTTATATCTCCAACTATGATAATATTTTTAAAATTGGTGAGATTACTAAGTGCGTTATCAAGACTATTTAGAAAAACATTTACATTATTATAGGACGGAGATCTATATAAGGCCAACACAACAGTTTCATTGGGGAATTTCAAAATAATACTGTTAGCTTCATTGATACTTGTACTGTCAACTGAGCACTTTAGGTTGGATCTTACATAGGCTACAACACCCTCATTTTGATTTGAGAAAGTAGAAGAGTAAGATTCAAATCCATCCAAGCATGGTATGTTAGGACATTTACTTAGCCAGCATTCCGATAAAATAACAACATCAAGGTGGAACTTAATTCTATGTATTAGAACCAATAAGCTATTGAAATTGCAATTTATGCTCCGAATATTTAGATGAAGAATTTTGAAAAATGTATTGGTATTTTCTATATATGTTCCTGATTCTTCTGGTAAACACATATACGATTTGGATACTGAAAACTGCTCGATGTCTTTATTTAATGATAAGATGTCATCCATAATTTAAACGACAAAAAATAAACGTTGGAATATAAATTATGAAGACACAAGTTCGACGAAATGTGACTGTATCGGAAACATAATGTTGAAGGTGAATATAAATTGAATTAAAATTAACAGAAGCTAGATCTAGAAAATAAAGAAACTTGTAATGTCTCTGTGTGTAGTTTTGTGAGTAAGAAATGTGTGTGTGTTTATATGGAAAATGTGTGTGTAAGAAAGTGTTACTTAAGATTATAAAACATAAATTAAATAGCTGTAGACTAAGTTGTGCAGCTGTAGACAATGCCTTTGTAAGCAGTATCCATAAAATCCATCGGCTGACGGGCATTGAGGATAGTCATATTCGCTTTTTGAGGTTATCCAGGTCCATTTCGGAATTTATTCTGATTAATGAATCACCTTCCTTTTTTCTAAGAAGAATTTTACCATGTGACAGCCAGCAGTATTTAAAGCCATTTGTTTTTGCAAAATCTCTAGTTAAGAAATATACTCGTTTCATGCGTGAGGTGAGGTTTTCGGAAATGAAAACTGGCTTAGAGGGTCCAGATAGTTTCAAATGTTCGGTGGACAACTTATTTGAGCCATTGTTGTATTTATTAAATTTACGGAGCGAATCAATTACTTTCTCTTTTAAAATATTACTGCAAAGATCTACGATTATCGTTTTGTTGTCCTCTTTGGCTGTTTTTATTCGGTACACATCTTTTACTTCGTGCGGTTGTATCCCCACTTGAAGTGCACTACCCAAATTGGCTACAACCCTAAGGAGATCGCCCTTGTTTTCGGACTTTGAAACAGGGATATTTCTTATCTCCAGGCAGGTTGATCTGGCACCCCGCTCAAGATTCTCCAGTTTATCCTCCAGCGATTTAATGTACTTAGCGTCATCATTCCGGTCCGATTCCAATTTTACAAATCTATCCAAGAGAGTGTCATACTTTTGTGTCAGAAATTCAACGGAGGATCGAATGTCTTCAACTGCTGAACATAACTTGTCAATTTGTTTTTCTTGGTGGTTCTTAAGTTCCTCGCACATATGTTTTATTTCCTGCATAAAGGCATTAATTTTATCATCATCTCCAGTGTCTGTACGTTTCCTTTTGCTACGACGGAGGGATTTCGTCGGGAGATCCGCATCACATTGTCCCAATTCAACGTTTACCGCGCTTAGGTTTGGTTCAGACGAGGGGCGGTGCAACTCGATCGGTGTAGATAATGCGAGCGAAGCTGCAGGTTCGGTGTTAGGTGGGGTGCGGTGCATAGTAACAGTGCAACGGCAGCTAATTAAATGCACGCGCCTCGCTCCCGCCAGAGATAAGACAGTGACGAACGGGTGGTCGCCGCCGCAGGACGTCTCAGCGTATGCGCAGCGTAAAGCAAATAATGACTTACGTTTTCTTGCTGATATCACGATATTGCTATGCACTTATATTCAGCACTGGCACACACTATCCGAGTTTAGTTCGACTTAAATTGATTTAGGGTTTCAGCTATTTAATGTAAGTTTATAGACAAAAGTTTTGCAACGAGTGACACGTCTGTTCGCTACGAGATCCGAAGGGGAGATGGCTCGAGAATATACTCGTACAGACTCGTACATTATGATTTCTTGCTCAAAACACTCAAGATTAATGATAAAAATTAGAAAAAAATTTAGCATGTGCAGCTTTTGTCCCTCTTTACAATCAAATACAATGAAATTTCTAAAATTACTGATATAGATTTGTTCTCAGACAGCATTACTAAGATTAAGAGCACTTTGCTACATTTCAGTTAAGCTAAAACATTCATTTTATTTCTTAGTTCCATTTAAAAAAAAATATGTTTCATTAATACTCGTTCTAATTCATAATTGCATGCAGTCTACACCAATAATTGTAATGGCACTAAGCGATAATCTCTTTTTATTTTTAAAATATGAAATGTATAAGTGTACATTATGTTGGTGTCCAATAAATAAATAAATAAATAAATAAATAAATAAATATTGATAACTAAAATTTAACGTAAGACGACTTATGCTTTTTTCCACTGAGGGTGTGATATTTAGAATCAAAATAATGATATTAGGTAGGTATCTAAGGTTTCTCTGCACTTCATAATTTAAGAAGTAATATTAACCACGTCATTGGTCACAATCATCTACTGACATGACGTCACAGAAATGACGATTCAAATTATCTTTATAACAACAGAGATGACACGGGCTTCGTTTTCGTAGCCACAGTATTAATATCTATATCGTAGCGTTTCCTGGTGCATGACTGTTGAGCTTGTCACGAGAACATTGACGTAATGGCATAATATTTCAATCAGCGTTTGGTAATATGTATTACGTACCTAATTGGTGATCCCATGTGGCTCTTTCCTTGAGGAAAGCCTTGTCTTAGTATTGCTTGTGAGAAGGTACTTACGTCATACTTAGTCTTACTTTATTAATGAAACTGTAGAAATTTGGGATTCAAAAAGAAAGCCTTTTTGATTGTACAGATCGAATCAAAGGATCGAATAAACGATTTTTTAATGTCAGTTGCCACCGTTCTCTGCCGCCCAATGTTTCTATGAAACCTATGTTAATTGAAACTTCAATTATCAAGGTTTCTCGTTATTGTTTCAACTTTCAGTGTATTCACTCAAAATTATTGTCAATATTGACTCACACTCACATACCTCAGTTTAGTTATAGACTTGGCAAAGTTTATAAACAGTTCAGCGAATACCATTGTTAGTTGTTACACTATGTAAATTACATGGTAATGGATTCGAAGTGCAACGATCAGTGTGGTTAATAACACACAAATCAACAATATCTGTGAAATTATTCATCATTTTCCGTGTAAGTAAGTAGTAAGTAAAGTCAAAGGTGTAACAGGCCGTATGGTCACCTTCGGTACCTTAGCGACAATGTTATTCTCGGAAAGATATCGTCATCCTACTTGAGAATTTCAAGAAAATGTCTTAGTAACAATACAAAGTAGGACTGTGCTCGAAACAATGTAGGCGTAGTTCCTTTTATGTCAAGATAAAGTGCTTTGTTACGCCATTCGTAATGCTATAGTAGGACCAAGGTATGTACAATCGTATATTTTGTCTATGGCAGCTCAGTAGAATCAAAGTTAAATAGTGTTGTAAAACGCTTATTTAAAAATATTTATTACAATATTAGGCGAGGAATCATTCCTATGTATGTCCGATTTCTTACTCTTTATTTATGATAGGTATGCTTTTTTCATTACTTCGCACTCTCAGTGGAAGAAGAAGAAAAGCATAAGTCGTGTGACTTTGAATTTTAGTTATTAATATGATTGGAAAGAGAGACAGAAGCTGCATATGCTCAATTTTTTTCAAATTTTTACCATTAATCTTAACGGTTTTGTGCAAAAAATCGTAATTTAAATTCCTTTGACTACTTGCTGATATTTTAACAGTTTTTTGCTTTCCTGTAAAATTGCAATTTTCATCTTATGCCTTTTTTCCATTGAGGGTAGGACTTTTTCTATTACTTTTTCCACGGCAAAAAGTTTCAGTATGAGGCTAGGACATTTTGAAGTTTACCTAAATCTCTACATTAAAAAAACAATATTGAGAGATGATGACATGATAATATCTCAGATTAAAGAAATAAAAGGCAGATATATTCATTCAACTAAAATGTAAAGCTACCAAAGCAAATACAAAGTAAAAAAGTAAATACAAACCCGATTCAGTACTAAAGAAAGCGTCAAATAGCTTTCATGTCACAATTGTCAAAATTTATAAAATAATTTTCTCAGATAAAATGCCGTCTTGCAATTTTAAAACCTGCTAAAGTTGTTCCCAAAATCAAGCAAAAGAAGATTAGATATCTTTTCACAGGTAACTGTTCATTATTTTATTATTTATTTATAATAATATTTTTGAGGTGCGCTCGGAACACAAAACCTCGACAATTATTCAATTTTATACCAGCTTTATATGAAAATCGATTACCCTAAATTAGGGGAAATATGCATGGGTTATTTGAACACTGATCGATTATAAATTTATATCAAAAAAAAAATTTTAAAAGTAAATAGTTGTATTTATTTAAATGTAAAAATGAGGAAATGCAGCCAATGCATAAATTCCAGTCGCTGGGTTATTACAAACATAAGATAGATTGTAAAAAGGATTAGAGGGATAAAATAAGGATTTTAACATAGGTAAACCTGGTTGATTGAAAATATCACGTTTGCCTACGATAAAATGCACGATTGAAAGAAAATATTGTATTCTATTTTAGTTCCTGTTTAGCCTACTCAATAAATTATTTTATTTTGCAGATTTCCGACAAATGCTATTAAACAAGAAAAATGGGATTTTATTATTCCTCAAAGTAGGCAAGATAATGATTGGCAATCCAAATTTTGCTTTCTTTATTCATTGCATTTTAATGAAGATGACGTATATTATATATATTTCATATATTTTAATTATAATAAATGTACAAAAATTTTAATAATTTTCAATGAAAAATAACTACCCGAAAGAGAAAAAACCATAAATTAAAACAATTCAACATATTAAGTACTGTATATTAAAAGAACATTTGACATATTTAATATCTATATTTTTTGATAATTTATAATTTGATAAATAAATTTGCCAATTTAATTTTGCATAATATTTCAAGTCGAAAATATGGCAAAAAATATTTACTAAATTGCGGGAGATTGCGACTTTTTGTTTTCAATGTGGCAACTTACACACACAAAGAAGTATGTGTCTCTACGATGCCACTGCTAGCTGTCAATATGGTTGTCATGCACACATAGTGAAAAAGCGGCTTCACGTCATTCGTTGCATTTCTTTGCGAAAGTTATATCTGCCTTTTATTTCTTTAATCTGAGGATAATATGTATATAGTAATAATTATTATAACAGCGATAACACTAATCTTAAATAGTAGTGTAAATAAAACATTGTTTTTAAATTTTAAAGCAACGTTAATTAATGGATTTTTTAGAGCTACAAAAGTCCACGAACAAATCTCTGCTTGTTTGTTGTTTTAGTTTAGTGCGGAGCCGCGGAGGTTCCGAGGTATGTTTTCCGCCATGAGTTTTCCTAGAAACACTCAATAAACATGAATCCGGCCGATCCGAACTTGTGGATATCTAACGTAAATCCTGTTTATCTAATCGACAACGTAGTTTTGTAATTAACTATGAATAACGTAATTAACTATATTCCGTTTTTAGACGCGTTTTTAGGGTTCTGAAGTAAAATTGGAACCCTTATAGTTTCGCCATGTCCGTCCGTCTGTCTGAAGCAAAATGCCGAGACCCTTAGTGTTAGAAAGCTGTAATTTTGCATGGATATAGGTATATATGTATTAAAACTCCAAAATCTTAGAATAAAATATTGAAAAACATTTTATTTGGAAAGACCATTTTTGGAATTAGGGGTCCGTTTGCGAAATATTACTGCTAATTTTGGTTAGAGTCAATTGTCCCCCACCCTGCTGGCTAAAAGGTTGGAGTTGGATAAGTGAAAAAATTCTCAAAAGTAGGTTATATGATGAATTTGCAAGGAAAACTATCGCGGCTATGTTAGCATAAGTAGTTAATGAGTAATAGTCGATAAACTTACTACTTCGGAACCCTACATTGTGCGTGGCCTGACACGCACTTGCCCCGTTTTTTTACGTAAGTAGTCGACTAAGGAACTGACGATCCCTGACGGTAAGTGCCCACCTTCGCCCATAGAATCGACCGAATCATAAATTAAATGTTAAATAGGTAATATTTATATTTTGCAGTTTAATAACCTACAGAGAAGTAATGAAGTAAAATATTAATTAAACTCCGTCTTATCACATCTATTGTAGTGTTCGTTCCAATCAATTCTACTTCCCTTTCCGTATAGAGTTACTACGAAACTTCTTTGTACTTTTTTGTGGCTACAAAGAATGATCTGCGACAAATTCTAATGACTGTCACGAACAGGAAACGACAGTCGGTAACTCTGTACGGCAACCATTGTATTATTTAGGACACTTTCCAGTTCCGACTGCGTTAGAAAACGTTATCGGAATGAATTCCGCGAATGTGTTTGTTCTTCGAGACACCCTCCGTTAAATAAAGAAGTACCGAGAACAACGGTATACTCGTAGATACGCTGTGAAAATATAATTGAAGTGTGCCGCGTTCCGCGAATCGAAGTCGGCCTCCTAAATTTACGTTCCATAAGCGACGTGCGCGTTTAATGGCGGAATTATCGGAGAAACATGCATTTGATTTGAACGTCAGAGCTCGAGGAATTTCTCTCCTTGAAACAGTACAGTATCGTTCGTACAACAAAACGTTATTGTGGTCACGTGTTCAATTACGAACTTAGAACGTTATTCCTTCGTATAACGTATACGTAAA
Organism: Thymelicus lineola; assembly: GCA_963932265.1. Taxonomy (NCBI): domain Eukaryota; kingdom Metazoa; phylum Arthropoda; class Insecta; order Lepidoptera; family Hesperiidae; genus Thymelicus; species Thymelicus lineola. The sequence goes on from OZ010691.1 coordinate 4,280,579, forward strand.
GTATAACGTATAACTTCGTATAACGTTATTTCTTCGTCTATTACCTTCAGTGGAAAAAAGGCATACAATGAAAATTGCAATTTTACAGGGGAGCAATACAACTGTTAAAATATCATAGTAGAGGAGACGTGGAAGAACGACCTTCACCGATCTGATAACTCGATGGGACATATTTTTTATCAAATATAATTTATAAACAAATATGCCTACGATAACTTGCCTGTCGAAAAGTCTTCATAGCTATTTTTAATTTAATTAATTTTAATCATTTTTTTTTCGTCACTTTCACTCATGTGATAACCGAATGAGTTTTATCTCAATTGATAGTTTTTAACACAGAGAATATGCCTAGGTAGGCTTGCCTACTTATTTCTTTTCATAGCTACCTGGCAAGTAGGTGTGAACAGGTGAGAAAATATAGGTATTTACACCGATCTGTTAACCAATTGAAATTAATATCATAGGTAGATATTTTAATTACAAAACCAATCATATAGGCTTGCCTACAAAAAAATGTTCATGAAATAGTATTGCCAAGCAATATAGGGTATAGCCGGATAGCCTTGGGAAAAGTGCCCCCAAACCTTGGGGTTCGAAACTATGTCCAAATGATCCTTTATATAGAGATAACATGATGTACAAAATTTCACCCCCCCCCCCCCACTACCCCTCAGGGGGCTACGGCACTCAATTAAACCGAAAATGATTTTATTTTTTTTCTCCAAATCTATGTAACTGACGCAAATCAAATTTTGCACAAATATTGTGGTAACTTAAAGTAATAATACAAAAAATCAAGAGCTCTCTAAGTACTCCCTATATTGGAAAAAAAATAATTTAAAAAATTGGAACATCCTGTATAATGATTTCCTTTCGTGGTAAAAACACCATTTTTTTTCCCAATGTGTACCAACATCCAACCTACGTAATCTCCAAGTTTGGTCTATCTAGCAAAGGTGGAACACTACTTTTAATTCTACTAAAGTTTTAATGCCTGCTTTATAAGGGAATAGAATCCCACGGTTTTATCTTTTTCTCCAAATCTATGTAAGTGATGCAAATCAAGTTTTGCACAAATATTGTGCTAACTTAAAGTAATAATACAAAAAATCAAGAGCTCTCTAAGTACTCCCTACATTGAAAAAAAAATTTAAAAAATTGGAACATCCTGTCTAATGATTTCCTTTGGTTGTACAAACACCGTTTTTTTAAATGTGTACCAACATCCAACCTACGTAATCTCCAAGTTTGGTCTGTCTAGCAAAGGTGGAATGGAACACTACTTTTAGTTCTATTAAAGTTTTAATGCCTTGCTTTATAAGGGAATACGAGTAGAGCACAGCTTGATATTTCAGAATCAAATCAATCGTAGCTCGATACCAAAGTAAGATGGGTAGAAGAATCTGTTAATGGAATAATTAAACAAAAATATCATTTACTCGACCTTAAACTTAGTAAAATAGTAAAATCGGTACATTATGTAAAATTGCTTGTTTTTTAAATAACAATTATGTAAAAAGCCTCCTTAGCGACGATAATAACGCGGATGAAATAATATCTGTAGAGACTACAATACTTATGTATGAACTGAGTTAGCATACCTTTCATTTCATACATTTCATTAATCTCATATTAAATTCATATTATTTCCGGATAATGAAATTTTAAAAATAACCTATAAAAGGTACAGGAACTATTGTCTTAAATTGGTTAGAAACTTAAAAAACAATTATGATCGAAATAAATTAAACGGTGCAAAGAAAAACACAAAATCCCTATGGAAGACTATCAAATCAATATGTAATATTACTAAACATACTTCAGATAATACTGACTCACTTGCAACCATTTGTAATTTCCCTATCGAATCTGCTAACTTTATAAATTCTCACTTTTGTAACTTAGGCAAAACCATGGCTGAACGACTCACAAATTCCACCCCGCTTATTTCAAGTCGCGAGGTATTTAGTAGAGATAGCCCACCCAACTCATTTGTTCTTATAAACACGGATCCTGCTGAAATTAATAATATTATCGATACTCTTTCTAATGACTCTGCCCCTGGCTGGGACAATATTCCGACTTACTTCATTAAAATGGCTAGGCGCATTCTTATACCGGTGCTTTGTCATATATACAATATGTGTTTTGAAACTGGCCGATTCCCGTCTGTGTTTAAAATTGCAATCATTACCCCCGTGTTTAAGAGTGGCAACAGGGACAGTGTCGACAACTATAGGCCTATTTCAGTTCTACCTGTACTAGCCAAAATACTAGAGAAACTCATCAATAACCGCCTCAAAAAATTCTTGAATACCCATAATTTATTGTCAACAAATCAGTTTGGTTTTCGAAACGGTATCTCTACTGAAGATGCTGTGTTGGCATTGACGGAAGACATTAGTAAACATCGAGATGAAGGTAACAAATGCCTTGGTGTATTCCTAGATTTGGCTAAGGCATTCGACACTGTCTCTGTTCCTATTCTTCTAGAAAAGTTATATAACTGCGGTATTCGGGGCCTCCCGCACTCGCTCTTTGTAGACTACCTCACTAATCGACAACAACAGCTTAAACTCGGGGAATATCTTAGTGATATATCAACTATTTCATATGGTGTTCCACAAGGTAGTGTCCTTGGACCTACCTTATTTCTCATCTATGTTAATGACCTGTGTAACTACAATCTCAAAAACTGCAAAATATTCACATACGCAGATGATACTGCCCTTATTTTTTATGCTAAGTCATGGAGCACCTTAAAAATTATAGCTGAATGTGGTTTGCAACGCATCTCTAACTGGCTGCAATCTAACTTGTTGACATTAAATGTAAATAAAACTAAATTCATACCATTTTCGCTTCGTAGAACAACACTACCGGATCTTAATTTCAATCTAAAAGTACACACTTGCTCAAATTCAACATTAAACGACTGTTCATGTGATAGTATAGGCAGAGCTAGCAGCATCAAATATTTAGGTATCTTTCTTGATCAACATTTAACATGGAATCATCACATCGAGATCACCGCAGACAGGATAAGGAAGTTGATATGGGTGTTTAAAAAACTTAGGCATGTGGCAGACGAAACTATACTTACCAACACCTATAAAGCCTTGGCTCAGTCTGTCCTGAGCTACTGTATACCTGTCTGGGGTGGTGCCGCAAAAACACATATAATTACCCTAGAACGAGCGCAAAGAATGTTGCTGAAAGTGATGTTTTGCAAACCCATACGATTTCCCACGTTTAGCCTCCATAACTCCCATAAAATCCTAACTACAAGACAAATTTATATATTAAACTGTATTTTAAATACCCATCAGTGCCTATACTATACCCCTAGTATCATGTTAAAAAGTAGAAACGCCAAGGTTTGTCAAACGCCGCATAATAAAACGAAATTTAAACAAAAACAATTCCATACACAATCTGCTTCTATATACAACAAATTCAATAGCAGACTCAACATATATCCTATGACTAGAGTTCAAGTAAAACGTATTGTAACACAGACATTATTAACCTTAGATTATGAGGAAACTGAAAATTTTATCTATTAGACATTATTTTATTATTTATTCACACACACACAAACATACACACACACACACACACACACACGCACGCACGCGCACACACACACACACACACGCACGCACACACATACACACACACGCACGCACGCACACTTTACACTGACACATACACCCTTACCACTTTTATCTTGCTTTGTTAAAATGTTTAAGTGATTCATTGTATTTTGTCTCGGTGGATGAGCGGGGTACCCAGTAACACAGGTCTACACCTAGTACAGGGGCCCTTGCAACTAGCATGTAATGTAATTTATGAATCAATAAAAACATTTTTCATTTTCATTTTTTTCATTTTCATTTTCATTACCAAGCAACCTTCATTCAAGATATCTCTACAGTAAAGTCAACACTAAATATCCAATTTATAGATAAAATCCGCCACGATATAACTTGGCGTGCAGTTAATAGAGGCAAATGGATGGATAAGAAAAAAAAGTGTGCGCGTGTAATCTTTACGCGCGATTGAAGTAAAACTTATTTGAGGTTGGTGACATGTATTGCCAAAAAAAATTAAACTCAATTTAAAATAAATATCATATTACAGTTGACTCATAACAATATACTTTACAAAAACGAATATAAAGCTAAAAAAAGCAAAGCAACAACCCATAATTGTCCCACTGCTGGGCTCGGGGTCTCCGCTCACAATGTGAGGGGTACCGGCCATAGTCTACCACGCTGGCCAAGTGCAGATTGGTAGACTTCACACACCTTTGAGAACGTTATGGAGAACTCTCCGGTGTGCAGGTTTCCTCACGATGTTTTCCTTCACCGAAGCAAGTGATAATTAACTAGTAATACGCACATAATATTTGAAAATTAGAGGTGCGTGCCAGGATTTGAACCCGTTCCCCCGCGTTCGGGAGACCAACGTTCTAACCGCTAGGCTATCACTGTATATCACGTAAGAATCTCCGCCGTATGAAACTCCGACGCATGAGCCTCCTCCGTATGGCCCCGTATGAATCTCCGTCGAATGAGCCTCCTCCGTATAAAACTATAATTACCGTTATTATTACCTTTAATAAAGCTATAATTATTCGTTACCCCGTGATACTTATTGAATCTATAGACTTGTCACAGATACAATGTAATCTTAATAGAATTATGTATTATGACACATAAGTAAAAAGAGTTATCATATTTTCCTTAATTACACATTTAAAAAAAACTGTGTTTGTACCACGAAAGGAAGTCATTATACAGGATGTTCCAATTTTTTTAATTTTTTTTTCCAATATAGGGAGTACTAAGAGGGCTCTTGATTTTTTGTATTATTACTTTAAGTTAACACAATATTTGTGCAAAACTTGATTTGCATCACTTACATAGATTTGGAGAAAAAAATAAAACCGTGGGATTCTATTCCCTTATAAAGCAGGCATTAAAACTTTAGTAGAACTAAAAGTAGTGTTCCACCTTTGCTAGATAGACCAAACTTAGAGATTACGTAGGTTGGATGTTGGTACACATTTGGAAAAAAAATGGTGTTTTTACCACAAAAGGAAATCATTATACAGGATGTTCCAATTTTTTAAATTTTTTTTTTTCCAATATAGGGAGTACTTAGAGAGCTCTTGATTTTTTGTATTATTACTTTAAGTTACTACAATATTTGTGCAAAATTTGATTTGCGTCAGTTACATAGATTTGGAGAAAAAAAATAAAATCATTTTCGGTTTAATTGAGTGCCGTAGCCCCCTGAGGGGTAGTGGGGGGGGGGGGTGAAATTTTGTACATCATGTTATCTCTATATAAAGGATCATTTGGACATAGTTTCGAACCCCAAGGTTTGGGGGCACTTTTCCCAAGGCTATCCGGCTATACCCTATATTGCTTGGCAATACTATTTCATGAACATTTTTTTGTAGGCAAGCCTATATGATTGGTTTTGTAATTAAAATATCTACCTATGATATTAATTTCAATTGGTTAACAGATCGGTGTAAATACCTATATTTTCTCACCTGTTCACACCTACTTGCCAGGTAGCTATGAAAAGAAATAAGTAGGCAAGCCTACCTAGGCATATTCTCTGTGTTAAAAACTATCAATTGAGATAAAACTCATTCGGTTATCACATGAGTGAAAGTGACGAAAAAAAAATGATTAAAATTAATTAAATTAAAAATAGCTATGAAGACTTTTCGACAGGCAAGTTATCGTAGGCATATTTGTTTATAAATTATATTTGATAAAAAATATGTCCCATCGAGTTATCAGATCGGTGAAGGTCGTTCTTCAACGGCTCTTAGACCATCAGTAAGTAGTCAAAGGAATTTACATTACGATTTCTTGCACAAAACCGTCAAGATTAATGATAAAAATTTGAAAAAAATTGAGCATATGCAGCTTTTGTGCTTCTTTCCAATCATATTGATTTAATAACTAAAATTCAACGTAAGAGTGGTTTTACGTTGAATTTTAGTTATGCTTTTTTTCCACTAAGGGTGCGATTTGATTGAATAAATGCGACATAAATCCTGCGCTAACTGCTACAGCAGATGGTGTTGGGAATGGTTGTAATACTAATAATATCGGATTGAGGGTTTATTTATAGTAATAATGGAAATGAATCCCATAAGGGAGTAGTGGCAGCTGCATGTCAAGTGTGTTGACGAGTCCGGAGCTCCAAGCGACGCGCGACGCCGTCAGCGGCAGATGTTGCGATGTGAAAGCTTCGCAGGTAGCGGGTTCTGAGAATGCCAAATATAATCGCACTACGGGGAACTCGCTCTCTATACAACTACGGCGCATTACAACACGAACTCAATGCGAATTGAACACCTGCGTTATAAATAATTTTAGTTGTATTGTATTGTGTCTACTACAGCTACTACGCACAGTTATGGGTACCAGTCGACCCCTTGAACGTTGGTAACACATGTTTCAATTTGAATTTACAATAACTAAAATAATTATATGCTTAATAGTGAAACAGATTGTCATTAGAGTTTTGTAAGGAATTTTACTTTCAGTTATTTTCTATTTTCGTCCGTGTCATCCCAACGGCGATGTTAGTTCAATCTTTTTAATATTTTCTTCAGTCTCGCTCAATTGGATTCAAGTCATATTGGGTGATATTTTGTGTAACTGAGTTCAGTCCTAATTACTCATATTGGTACTTATTCGTTGAGAGGTTTTTTCGAACTTCTATGGTACTCGACTAGACATTGATGTCATTTGTATTTTCATGTACCTACCTTCCTAGATACTAGATAAAGATTCCCAGCTTATTATGACATACATACCGTCACAGACCGATTAAACTATTAAATACTGATAGATAAGCGTGATTTATGTGATCGATTCCAAAGGTCAAGGCAAATGCGAAATGTACGAATATTTTTAGAAAATCGTTCCATAACTATTGTAAAACTTAATCTATAGTACGATAACTTGATTTGGTATCGCAAAATAATCGATTCCATGAATCTGCATTAGCATTATTCGCTTATCAATTTCTTGCAACTTACAATTCAATCACTGTCATCTGTCATTTACTTACTATAATAGGTACTATAATATATTTTAGTCGCATCGCATGATATATTATGAATTACTTAAAGGCATATGTATAATTGTGAAATATTACATTGTAAAACTGTAGTTTTATGCAAATTTTATATTGTTGTGTTGAATTTAATATGAGACAGTAGAGTCTGTAGGGCTTAATGTGATTCCGTCTGTATATTTATTAAAGACTAGGAAATCGCCCTTGCTTCGCTTCGGGAAAAATAGTAAAAAAAAATATAATATAGCCTATGTCACCCCGGGATAATGTAGCTTCCCAACAGTGAAAGAATTTTTCAAATCGGTTTGGTAGTTTCGGAGCCTATTCAATGCAAACAATCAAATCTTTCCTCTTTATATATTAGTATAGAAAATATAAAATAAAATATTATGATAACAATACAGGGGATAATTTCTAGCTGACAAAAAATTCAACGAATTTCCATAAATATATTTTACAAAGACTTAAAAAAGTTCAATGTAACCGCCTGCGTGACACAGCTGCACGCTCAGTGGTCGGTAGGCCTGCTCGCTCCAGTAACCGGGTCACGCACTGTTGTGGTATTTAATAGCTCTTACTGTTAGAGGTTGTTTTAAATAAGGTTTTATTTTTTCTTGAAACCAACTACAAGGCACAGGCAAAGACTGCGTAGAAAAAAAATTTTTTTTTGCCGATTTTTAACCCTTTTAGTGCCGATATACCGGCTCCTGCTACACTGGCGAGAAGTGTCAGAGCCGATATATCGGCCCGCGCCTCGTAGCGCTTTACTATTTGCATTGCGGGAGAAATAATCCAAATAAATTTGTAATACGTTTTATATGATCTAATTTCATTGTGAGAGAATTAAAAAAAATAGTTTTTTAATTTAACTCTTTGTGGACGACGACTTTTTCCTATCGCTTGGAGGTACTGAATTCTAACATAACATTCGAAACGAGATACGAGATGTATGTAACACTTTTGGTTACATACATACGAGTACATATTGATATTTCATTGGAAATGCAAAGTATATACTTCATACATTGAAGTATAATGTCATAGAACAGACATCTCGAACAAAATTTGTGTCCAGCCGGGAGGTTCTATTTTCAAAATTGAGCCCCCGTCCTCCTTTCAAAATCGAACAAATCCATTGAAGATTGAAGCCACGTGGTGCCAATGAATTGGGACATACATCGTGTTTGCGGTGTCGGTTCTATACGCTAGTAATAATACTTCAATGACTTCATACTTAATTCATAATAATTGGTCCATATGAAATTATAATGAAAAGATGACTTTTTGTATATGCAAATACGTTTTGTAAGAGAGAACTCTACTTTTACTATTTTTATGAACATTTATACCTTTGTTATTCATATTTTTTTTAATAAATGAATAATGTACATCGTACGGTAGTAGTAGTAAATCGACTATTGTAGAGAAGGTAGATAGGATCAGAAAATGCCATTTGATAATTAATTCTTGGTATTTATTTATTTACCAGACCTGATTTCTTCTAAAGTGAGTTTACGAAGAATCAACGTCTCTTTCAAGAAAATATTACAATGAAGATAGCAAATGGCGAGATAACTCTAGATAATTATTGTTGCTTAGTGAATGAATTCTCGGAAGTTGTGAACGGTCGTTCGTTCGTGTTTCGTCGTATCGGCTGAGCGAGTCTCGCTTTGCTTGCCGTTCCCCCTCTTATTCAGTTTCGTTTCGCCGTCGAACACTACACACTGTTTTAACGTGGGTGTTGTCAGTTGCGTGAACAGCGATTAAATTTTTCGCAGCGTCAAAGCGTACGGTTGTCTTCAATCGGATCATCACTATTTCGCATTGATCTATCGAATCATTCGCGTTATTTTGCATCTAGTTATTCAGTGAAATTATTTTTCTTTCTCTATGGTCAAACTTTACGTCAATTTTTGACATTTGTTTTTTTTGTGTTGTTACAAACCACATTTTATAAACGATTTTTCTTAATTCAAGCATAAATTACGTACTTTTACCTAATTTTGCTTAATAAATTGAACATTTCATAGCAAAAACTTACGTATGGTGTACAATGGTGACAAATGCAAGTGTTCGTGGGTGGATTTCTATGAAGTTTTTTGGTGCTTGTTTTGTTTGGTGAAATTGTGAATAAACGTGGCCTCTAGCAAAGAGGCTGGTGGATCATCGTCCAGTCCACCGAACACACAAATGGTCTTGATCGAAAGGCGAGAGGCAACGCTGTGTCCTTTAAATATGACTCTTGCTGCAAGGTTACCTCCGCAAAGTGAGTTGCTATTTCCGTTTCTAGTTTCTAAGCTCGTGTAGCAACAAGGTTTAAACAGAAAATGTGAAAACTATGTTAATCTCCCTTGATTGATTATGGAATTATCTAAAGAAAGAATTGGATAACTTATCTTAATTAATCGGACATAACCTTAATTCATAAGCTGTTTATTAACTTTCTAAGAATTTATAATGCTGATACAATTTTAAGGCAACAAAACAGATAACAAAATACTGTCCTTGTTTTTTCATTTTTTTTTTACACAAATAAGTTAATGCTTGACCACAATCCCACCTGGTGGTAAGCGGAGATGTGGTCCGAGGTGGTGAGCACAATAACTTAGTAAAAGCCTATTCATTTAGAATTAATTAATTAATTCAGTTTTTTCATTTAGAGTTTCAAAATAAGAATGTTAAACATAATAATATTTTTGATAAACTTATTATTATATCTTACACCCACACATAATCCCTTCTTGAGGACATTTAAGTGCTATTTTTGATGTAACCGTAATTTTACTAATGAAACCAAGTTTTTAAAATACTTTACGAAGATTGCACCAACCTTAATTCTTATCAGTGTATGCAAATTAAGCTTATCTCACTGGCTCTAAATATAATGTGATAAGACATGTGTAATGTTTGATAATATACTCTACAATAAGAGCTTGATACTCTTCAACTGTATTCTTGTTTTAAGCTATATATTACCAGGCCTGGCGCACTCTGCACTTTCGGTATGAATTTGGCTAATTCAGAACATTCATAAGGGCACACACTTCATAATCTATCGCACATGATGTCATCACACATGTCACACGTTAGTTCGATACTACATGCTACGTTATGCAAAAACAATATTACCTAAAATGAAGGCAAATGCATATTGCATCGCACTATGCTACCTAAACAATAAAGAGCATCCGAATCGCAGATTTTTTGTTGTATGTCATTCCAGATTTGATATGCATAGCTGCTTAAAAACCTAAGAGATAATATTTGTTTCATAGACAAAGTAAGTACATACCAACATAAAGCCGTATGGCCATCTTCTTAGGTTAAAGTACCTATACAGACATTGTCATATAAAATAGTTTTTTGATTTATGTAATTCTAAGTAGATATGTTCTTTGTCAGTCCATGGGGTGAGGTTGTGGAATTCACTACCAGCCCAAATAAGAGACTAAAACTATCTCAACATTATACATAAGTATGTATGTACGTATATTTTGCTATAAGTATTTATATGTAGTATTTAATTATGTGGTACGCACTGAGTTTGCCTCATTAAATCTCTATTCCACTTATGGGCCTACTGGAAGAGATTTCTTAATAGGAATAAGTAGTGCCCTTGTACAAACTGTCTCTTAAATTATTTATCTTGTATTTGTTTTTGTGTGTACAAAATAAATAAATAAATAAATATCTTACTTGCGTAGATTTATTTGAAACGGCATTTGTTCATAAGAGTAACATGGGCATGGAACTGGTAATTAAACTTTCAGATTAATTTTATTCTTTCAAAAAAGACAACCCTGACATTGCTAGAGAGGATAAGGGATAGCGTTAGAAAGGAAGGCAACTCATTACACATTTTTGATTACCACTGTGTGACTTAAATTACACTTTATGGTCGTAGCACACATATCAACTCGTAAACGGAACGTAAACGTATCAACTCTTGCATGTCAGTATTCTTTGTATGAAACTCCCTACTGTAAAGCACACTTATCGGATTCGTAACGTAATCGCCTCGCCTCGAGACAAGCTCACGAACCGCGGTACGGTGCGTGGACGACTTGCCGTACCCGCGCTTACGTCTCACCGTACGCTATCCGTCGACTTTCCGTTTCCTCATAGGGCTCCCACACAAAACCGCGAATTCGCATCGCATCGCAAATATCTGCGAATTCGCACGAACGCACCGCAAGAATTTCCGATCTGCTTCGCATCGCACATTCCTGCGATATTACGTCATCCTTGGTGACGCCATTTTAGTCCGCTCTGAGACAGCTTTAGAGAAAGACGCGCGGCGCCTTTCAAAAGCTCTTCAAATGAAGATATGCTCATTCTAAAATAATCAAAAAATTTATCTTCTTCAGTTCTCAACGCATAGTACTTTTGAGTAAAATAGTTCCCATCAGAGTTCATAATCGTAATAAATGGATGAACCCAGAATCTTCTTTTTCTTTTATATCTATTTAACAATAACAGCAGTGCAATAATCTTTTTGCGATCCATCTTACGCTTCCTAAAAACACGTCCAGTACGGCTTACTACACTTGAAGGAATGGTCGCCCTATCAAACGGTTTGCCGCACTAAATCGTATCGCAGAAATTCGCATCGCAAGTTCCTGCGATGCGAATTCGCATCGCATCGCATCGCAGTTTTGTGTGGGAGCCCGTACACGCCCCGCGCCGCGGCGCCGCGGCTACCGCTGCGTCGGCGAACTGCTGTCATTCATTCCGTCAACCAGCGGCCGGCGAGCCGTAAGCGCGGCGTCACCTAGCCGTAAGCGCCGCGTCGCCTAGCCGTAGCCGAGCTTACGTTAGGTTGACGGCGAGGCGATCCGGTGCCGATCCCTTTCCGAGTTGATAAGCGCGCTACGACCATTATTGTGTTGGGGAGCAACAGTTGCTATTTATTTAAATGATTTTGCAGTGTGTTTTCTGTACTATTGTCTTTTGTTACACAATGATTATATTTTAAAAAAGTATTATTAATTGAAGACATGTGTGGAGTAATGAGGAGGAGGTTACCATGCTTAACCACTGTTTGAAGGCTCCTGGGTTTGATTCTCAGTGAGGCAGAAATTTAAATTTTTAGTGTGAATTTCTGTTCTCATACTGGGCATGTGAGTTATTGTCTTCCAATGTAACCACAATACAGGGAATCCTAATATGGCTATTAGTGTGTAGCGTTCATATATACGTAATTATTAATTGGCACACTTAAAAATTATTAAAAAAAATCGAGATATTTTTTACCTGTGATGTCCAGATTCAGAGTGAATGAATCTTGAACTATCGTGTTTACATACCCTGGAAGTATGGTATGGCTAACCCATAGAGTATAGGAATAGAGCGCGAGTATCGCACAAAATGTACAGAACACATCGTAGGCAGCTGAGCTATAGATACTTATACTGATGAGTGTATGACAGATAGGGATGTATGAATTAGGTGCCGATCGGTATCGAGGTATCGATAAGTTATGTAAATATCTTTAATGGGTACTTTTTGTGTTCAATATCTTATTTCCTACTATTAAACGAGAAATGTTTGTATATTTATTTAAATATTTGTTTGTAATCACGTTCTCGATAACAGCACTAACGATTTCGATGAAATTTGCAGTATAGTAGTTTGCGGGGGCGACTAATCGATCTAGCTAGGGCTCATATTATTATATGGGAAAATTCGTTTTCTCTATTTTCATTTGCGTAAGCTCAGTCGCCTAGGTACTTATATTTACATTAGTGTTATCTATGGCACCCATAATACCAGATTATTAGTGGTGGGGCTGTGAGTGTGATCTTTATATTGTTGGTTATTTGAATTATGGAAGTCATTTAATACAATATACTCTTGTTTTAATTTTAGTTTGAAAATCATGAGTAATATAAATGTCTGGAAATCGTGTGGACTTGTTAAATAAGTAGGTAATGTATAGAGGTTGATAAAATAAAACTCAGGTTTAGTGTTTACTCTTTTATTACAAAGTCAAATGATAATGATTATATAACATAAATAATAAATATCGACTACAGCGTTGGTCGCATCACATCACTACAGTCTCGCGGGGGACCGCTATGGGAGCGCAGGGGAACGCGGTGCGCGGGCGGTCTTGTGCTTGCCCGCCTCTCACCCCCGCGATGCGAGATTTATTTTCATAAAAATAAATACAAAAATCAACTTACCGATGAAATGTGATACTGGATTTCAGTTTTGTGTGTTTCCTACTATCGTTTTTGCAAGATGGGACTGCACATTTGACCATTTTGATACGTAAATATTAAAAAATCTCTCTAGAACCGCACACCGCTAGCATTCAATTACGACTAGGGTTCGAACGATACTTTCGATACTGAGTAGGTATCGATACTTTTGTTCGCGATACTCGATACTGAGTACTCGATACTCGTACCTGGTAATTACTCGCAAGTACTCATATGAAACGTCGGTATCGAGTACTTTTAAAATACTGAGTAATTTTCAGTATTTTCATATGGAAAAAGATCAATTTTGCTTTGCTTTTTGCTTTACATACTTCTTTTGGCGCGACGGAGAAAAATGATGAGAGTGAGTTTTTACGATGCGCGCGCACACCGACACCTAAATTCTACATCGTGAAGTTAGTTCTAGGTGGCATGAAAATCGATAACTATGTTCAAGTTGTATATTCTAGTATTTTTATATTTAGGTCACGTGTTTCGTAACAGTACAATTAAACAGTGCGAATAAATAAATATTATTTTAGTGTTTTTATTAAATCAATTTCATATACGACGGTGATAGTATTTACTAATAATTTATTATTTATTAGTATATCTAACGATTATTAATTGATGAAAATGTAATTTATAGGAATTTTTATTTATAATAATTTTAATTTTAATTTATATTATTGTTATTAATTTCATTTCAATGTATGTATTACTCTAACGCATTAGTTAAGAAGCTGTAATGTTAGATGTAATTTTGAATATAAATAAATAAATAAATAAATAAATCTATATATATTGAATATTAGTGATAAAACTGATTTGAATAAACTGTTTTGAGTGCATTTATAGATTTGAGGTTAATTTGTTTAAATAAAATCTTTTTGATTAATTTTAATATTTATCGTTAATCACTACTGCATTTTAGTTATTTTTTTCCATACGCCAAAGAAGTATAACTTCTAACGCGTGTACATAAGTACACACACTCTTTTTTTTAGCTCTGATGTGACTGTGATCCTTGCGAGTACTCGATAGTCGATACTGAGTAGTATCGATACTTCAGGACCGATACTTTTTTGGTATCGATACCTTACCCGTTGATACCACACGAGTACTCGGTATCGATACCAGAGGCCGATACTTCGAACCCTAATTACGACTACAAGCGGTCGCGGCGGGAACGTCGTGTTGTTCTCACCCGTGCCTACTGTTCCCACTTCGTTGCTCGCGCTCTATATGTTATATTATTACTCTAAGGGCTAACCTATCAAGATGAATGGCGCAACATTCTTTTTCTCAGAGTGAAATATTATTTTGTTAAGAAACAGTTCCATACAAATTCTGGTCATGTAATTTAGTTTGGTACATGTTTTTTAATCAGGTTGAATAAAAAACTGTAGTGTTATCAGTAGTTTTGCATGGCATTACCATACAAGCCACATTTAATTCACAAGGTGTGATAAGGAAGAGTTTGCGTACAGACTATATAGCATACTACCCAAGTTATAGATATAATAGTATATATCTATGTATATTAATATGTGAATGGAACACTTTTATACCCTTTAATAAGCATGCACAGAGCAGTCTGAGATTTCGTTTGGATTTGAGGTTACATTGAGATGCATTTTATGTAATATGTCTTACTGTAAGAGCAGTGCCGCCCTCTAGTTTAATATAAATTAATATAGAATAGAATTACAATACCTACCTGTAATAGGATAAATTATAATTGGTTGTATACCTAATGCTGGCCATTTGCATTTGCGCATTTGCAGCGGACTTGACGCGGCATCCAGTAAACTTGACGATGTATGGTCACGGTATGGCTATACGAGTATCTGGCTATAGCTATTTCATACAAACTGGATGACACATCAAGTCAAACTGCAAACTTGACAAGTATACTTGATCGTATATGGCCAGCTTAAGAATGAAATCTCGTAATGGGAAATCCTCATGACTTAAGGTCATGATCATTCAAGACTGTTTTTCCTACCATTTTCCTTCATGCTTTTATCTTCTGAAAGTCTGATGTAGCTGACACAATCTTTTCTTGATGAATTTACTTTACTCACAATGTTGTTTGCATTGAATCTGATGCTTATTTTATGAGGCCCATAACATAATCTACCCCATAACAATTAACATTACCTTACAGTCTGACATAGTCTTAAAACTAATTCACTTATTCGCGAATTGAGACTTCTTGTGAGAGTGAGAAAGTGAGAGCTTTCAGAAAACGACTGCCTTTGGCCACAGCTCGTCTTTCAGGAAATCCGATTAAACTCGCACAACAAACGAGTTGAAGTTCACTGCGTTGCGCGAGTCCAACCACAGGTCCAACTTCTCAACCAGCATCTGGTACTTCAATAATAATATCAGATGATGCATTTAGAATCTAAGTACTTGTGCATAACAACCTTATATTGATTGCCAACTCCTTATAACAAAGAATTTTCTTCTTTCCAGATGCATGCGTGGAAGTGGGGGTGCCGCTCAGCTGGTCTTCAGGCGTGGCGTGTTGCCCCAACTGTCGGCACGAGCTGAGGGTTTCCCTCGCGTGCCCCAAGCACCAGGGGCCAGTGACGCCGGTCACGCCCCCATTCCTGCCCTACCTGCCGCACTCGCCCCTCTATACTGCCCCCTCGGCGCCAGCGTCGCTCTCAGCCCCCTACAATGAGGAGCTCAGGCGGCTGGCTGATACCCTCAGTGCTCTTAGGCTCTCGGGGTGGTACTATGGGAATTTGGACTGGCAGGTTGGTTTCATTTATTTGGAAAATATTACCTTCACTATAATCTCTTATCACCTTCTTCAACATTATTCTTTCAACCTTCTATTTTAAAAGGAATAGATAATAATATAATGCTTACAAGAACTGTCTATCTTTGTATGAATACAATAAAGAATATTACCATTTAATTTTATGCGTTTTGAAGACTATATTTTCTTCAACCAACTTGGTGGATTGTATTTTAAGTTAAGAAAGTTGTTAATCATTCTTTAAGTGCGCATTTGCACGCTACTTCTATATCGTTGTTTTTTTCAATGCTTAAATGTACGTGAAGGATGTGTAACCATATAATTTTCTTGTTTCCAGGGTGCACGAAGTCTACTGAAAGACGCAAGTGTCGGTGCCTTCGTAATTCGGGATTCGGGAGATAGAAACTTTATTTTTTCACTGTCAGTGCAGACAGAACGAGGACCTACTTCTGTTAGATTACACTACGAACAGGGATTCTTTAGGTAAGGAACACTTATACAAATATAATTTTTAAACAATACAATTTTTTTTTAATGTATTATACATAAAAACTCTGGTGCTAAATCGTTTTGTGTGCTTTGCGTTCTAACCGTGTGAATTTTGTAAAAGCCGATATGGCTTATCGCAGCAACTAAGAGAAAAAATGTGCTCTTTCAAGTGAAGGGCTCAAAATTTAATTTACGGCACTGGATATAATAAATCAATATCAATAAATTACTACAGTAAAAACGTAGAACTGACGCACAAGTCGCACAACACACGTAATTTATAAAGAATTCACAGTATCGGAATCGTAACTAACACCTTCTAGTAAATTTATCTTATCAATATCGGTTATCGAAATTGTAGTTAGGCCTTATCTTAATCTTTTGCTATGGCTTATTAATTTGCTACTGGACGTTAATTCACGTTAGGACAATTGTATTATATTACTAGGTAACCTGCGGTACGAATATATTTTACATCCCTACAATAATTTATTATTTTTACATATGTTACACTTTTCTCTCTGTATGGTTAGTTTGACTGAGCGTGATTATTAGATACGAGTAACTTAATAATTCAAACACGCAGCTGATTTCTCGAAGAGGTAATTTATTTCAAATATTATGATTTAATCAATCTTAATTAACCATAATAATTATCATTGATTGTGAATAAATTAATCCTGTTATAAGTAACGAAATGTTTTACTTATTGATTTACTTACTTTTTATTTATTACTATTAACTTTTAATATTATTTCCAATAATTTCAAAGGGGAATCTTTTCTTTACGACGTTTAGTTTTTTTTACCATTAATATCCTTATACCTATTTTATTATAATCTAACTTTAATTTGTTAATGTTATGAATTTTTCGGTATGGCCCTCATATGGTAGTGGCGGTAAAACGTGAAGTTATGTATAGGTAACCCCGTTCTTCACTATATAAAAACGATATAAATTTTACATATAAAGTATATAATATAATATAAAAATTTCTCTCTTGAAATTAGACCCAACTGATAAATTTATATGTACATGTACATATTTGGATAGAAACGATATAAAAATTAAAAAGAAGATCGCTTCTCATTAAATCACCGTTCGTTCATTACAGTTTCACCTAGACGTGTTTGCGTAAAACGTAACAAAAACAATGGTGACTAAGATTTTATATGTACATGTTAGTATTCCATTGATTGCGTAAGGCGTTTGAATCAGCATTTCACTGGTAATGAAATGATTTCCATTCAGCTCGCTAATAACTTCGTTTACAAATGCGACAGATAACGTTGGACGGTTGACGCACCGATTCGCGCGTTTTGCGACCAATGTGTCATAATATTTCTTGCTACAATTATCTCAGTGTATTCGGTATAGCGTTACCGACCGATAAATATCTTCTAATGAATCACGATAACGACAACAATCCATATTAATGTTTCTGTGTAATGAATGATGAACGCACCGTACGCGCGCGCACGCCGAACGCGCCGGATTTGTATGAAACCATATGAGAACCCGATGCGGATGACATAGGCGGCCGCATATGTTCGGCGCGTACGGTGCGGATATATTATGTAAGTTCAGCATAATGGTCGTAGCTGACATATCAACTCGGAAAGGGATCGGCACCGGATCGCCTCGCCGTCAACCTAACGTAAGCTCGGCTACGGCTGGGCGACGCCGCGCTTACGGCTCGCCGGCCGCTGGTTGACGGAATGAATGACAGCAGTTCGCCGACGCAGCGGTAGCCGCGGCGCGGGGCGTGCACGAGGAAACGGAAAGTCGACGGATAGCGTACGGTGAGACGTAAGCGCGGGTACGGCAAGTAGTCCACGCACCGTACCGCGGTTCGTGAGCTTGTCTCGAGGCGAGGCGATTACGTTACGAATCCGATAAGTGTGCTTTACAGTAGGGAGTTTCATACAAAGAATACTGACATGCAAGAGTTGATACGTTTACGTTCCGTTTACGAGTTGATATGTGTGCTATGACCATAAGCGGTTTTACATGTGGCAAGTTGTGACGTAAAAGGCAACGTCAGGTCGATAACATTTTAATATAAGTAATGGGTTAAGAAGTTATAATAACATCCTAATCGATTTATGAATGACTTTAAAACTGTTCATTTAACTAAGAACTCCATAAAAGTTATTAATTTCGGAATACTGTTAAATGCCTCACATATTCTTTGAGCGCTGCAAACACAGGAACCTACCTATTCGTTAAATGAAAATGTTTGTTGCGAAATATTCTTTTTGGAATACAATTGAATATTCGGTATTCTGACAAAACTATTAGTCATCAAATCACTAACAACGAATTTTACTAATCAACTGCATTGTGCAAGTGGGATTGGGAACAATGTTCCAATTAAATTTTACATTATCGTTAAAACACATTGTTACAAATTGAAACTAATGCGAAGTTCAATTATCTTAAATGAAGCAGTTCTATTGTTCTTAATAAAACACGTTGATTTATATTGATGCTCATATATCCTTAATAGCTGTTGATTTTAACAATTGAGTCAAATACACAGTAATAGTATAAAAATCTTTTTTTGCGTCCACAAAGAATAAAACTGCACATTAATTTCAGATCGGCGTGTTTTATTTTTATTTACTTCGTAGAAGACCCTTTCCATTTTTGTTAAGTGAGTCATATTAAACTTCGCAATGAGAACATTTTAATAATATGTACCTATTATGATTAATCTAACCATTTGTTTTAATTAAATTTTAAATAATAATTCCTGTTGATAGGCTTCATTCAACCCATTACTCCCATTAGCTCCACCATGCTGCTTCAGTCCGAATTGACGGAAGCCATTGATTATGTTTGAATATTTATGTACAGTGTGTCTGTCTATGGCTAGTTGCTAAACGACTGGATCGACTATGATACGGTTTTTTGTTTGAAACTTGACGTGATCAATATGGTTCTTAGCTATGTTTAGAAAAACGAAACTATGAGTGTTTCAGATTTTAAAATTAATAGTTATTGTTAATTTCAAATGTCAAATATTGTATGGCGATATTTCAACTCGTTATCACTCAACAATCCTTTCTATCTTTGCAGGTTAGACTGTGACCGACCGTTGGCGAGGTTTATGCCGCGATTTAGATGCGTGGTGGAACTGGTACAGCACTACACGCGAGTTGGTGAGCGAGGCGCTGCGGGGACCGTGTGGGTGGACCGCGAGGGATGCCCCCATTCGCCAGTGCTCCTCAAAACCCCCCTCAGGAAAGCCCCCCCTTCTCTCCTACACTCCGCACGACTCGCCGTCCACAAAGCACTAGACTCTAACCCAATCACCCCCAAACTGTGGTGCGCCCCCAAGCACAGACTACTGCCCCTCCCCTCAACCCTCATAGACTATCTCGGCGAGTACCCCTATTCGATCTAACCCACTGATCTGTTAGCCCAATCGCGTCCAAGGATGCCTAGTGAAGATATTGTATTATTGTAAGGATTGTACAACCGATTGTATTTGGATGTGGTGCGTGACAAGCACAAATTACATAAGCGGTATCAGTTCTATAAACTTGGGAAAGTTAGAAGTCGACTGTGCGTTTGCTTGTGCTGATAAATACACGGATCAATTAATTGATTTGCTATCGTTTAAAACCTTAATACTTAACTAATGAAACCTTTCAATATTAATGTTCCATCTAAAATTACATACCCGTGTATTTTCGGCCGACAATCTAAAATAGTTTGGAAAAAGCGTAATGATTATCATATCACATTTTGACTTTTATAACTTGAAGAGAAGGTGTTACCTTCGAAATGTGGTGCCTGTACAAACTTCAACTTAGCCTGTACAATTAATATTCAATGCAGACGTCGCGGCTAGTACCGGATGCTAGTTTAAAGGCCGGATCCTTTGTACGCGAAATAACATTAATTTTATAATATTATAGCTAAATTATGACATGTGTATTAATATAAGTATTGATTATGGGACTCAACTATGGTATTTAGTGAAATGTACACGCAGATGTGTTATTAAATAAATTCTGTGTCTGTATATAAAGATAGTTTGAAACAATCGCAAGACTGAATTCCGTATGCATCTATATGTATAACAATATGTCTGTCTGTGTTTTTACAATCTGTAAGAGACATCTAATGTAAACATGACCTTTTGTTTTATCATTATTAATAATTTAGAAAATTGTTCACTAATGCCTAATCTTGTCCATTAAATTAAGAGAGCATCACATTATTTTGTTGATGTATAATATTATTATTTATTTCTTACTAATAAATAGGGATGTCAACCTTGTTTGGCATACTTCAGTAATTTTCATTTTTTGTTCCTATTTAATACAATCGTAAGTTAAGAATATTACCTGATTCTTGTAACCCATTTGAATATACAGGCACAATACAGAATTTAATTTTGTTGATATTTTACTGTAATTTTTTCTTAATTCATGGTCACTTCACCTTAGGACCATTCTACACTTGTGACTTTAGCATGTTAAATAATTAATAAATACTTAAGATTGCTGTTGCTGAATTTTTCCAACTACATTCGTTTAAGTTACCTTTGAAGAGTGAAGATACAATAGAAGTAACTTTACTATGACTTGTTTTCAAAAATACTAAAAAATACCTATGCTCAATGCAAAAATCGATTGTTAATTGTAGCACTAACTATTACTTTTGGTTTTGGTGACTGTCAATTATTAATCAAAAATAATTCATTAACTATTTTACCAGCAATTAATGATTTGAATAGTAACTTGCTAAAGCACAAAGGTTGTCTTTGCATAAAAATAGATTTAACAATAATGTGCCATCATCTCTGAATGTTTGTAAATCTGCAAAAAACCGTAGTAATTTGAGGCTGAGCATGTAAATAATTCTTGTTTTTGTTTTCCTATTTATTTCTTAATTATAAATTAGCATAGTAAACTGATTGGTTTTGAGCGGTGACGAATATGCCATGTAATGGTTGTTTGGTTCTAAGTAAGGTTTTGGCTAGTGACGTTCACTAATATAGAATAAAACATGTATCTACCTTGAATAATCTCAACTAGGATAATTGTAGGCTTCTATTAGAATACTTTTATTAGCGAATACACAACATTAATCAAAATTTTTGAATTATTGTGACTACACAGTGGCTGATGTGAAACAGCCCTTATTGTATGCATTTTGTGGCATAGTTATTACGTTAACAACAAAATTATTTTTATACCATTGTGTAAGGGTAAAGCACCAATTAAATAAGTGTGACATAATAGAAAAATCTTGTAGACTAATGTATGGAAAGAACTGCAAATAATTTATATACAAAACAAAATATACATTCTGCCTATAATAAACATGGTTTTATTTTACTTCTAATGACTTATTCTTAAAATTATTTCGTATTGCATACTGCGTAAAAGTTGTTCTGTGATTTTTTTTAAACATTGCCCTCAGACCAGACTGCCTTATCCTTGAAGGGGTTAATAATTATTGATACAGTGAAAGAATAATATAGGTTATACGCACTGGGGCAGTGTAGTGTAGTTTGTTTAAACTAAACCTCAGTTACGGTTATAATAACAGCATAACAGCATAGATCAGCTTCCTTAGTGGAAATTATGCTAGCCAGGTAGGCTTACTGCTACAATAGATCGGTAAATGAAAGATACGAATCGCTGCATAATCGACTCCACGTACCTAGTCTTGTCTGTCCTACCCCTAGAGTGCAATGTAAGCACGCGTAGGTGCGGAGGGGCGCGGCGGCCCGCGAGTTGAAGAGGGGGTGGTGAGCGTTAAAACCACCTTCGATTATCGTCGCAGTGGACCGCGTGGGATCGCCGAGCCTGTGCTGTCCCCTGAACCGAGTGCGATAAAATGCCGCTTGCGGCACTCTAGATACACGGCCTTAAAATTAATAATATCTACGAAGTCGACAGAATATTTGGCCGAATAGACGACATCCAAAACTATAAAAATCTACCTATCAATGTCACCGTTACAAGAGATGACATGACACCGTCATTCTGACACTAATGACAGCATTATAGAATGACGTTTGTGACATTTTGTTTTGTTATTGATTTTAGATTTCTTCTAAACCGTTCAATTTCAATCTTTATTTTCTATTTGTACTTGTTGATTTATGTAATTACATAAACGGAAGTACAATAGTAGCAATGTAAATATTTAATTATTAAGTATAGTGTGCGCCATGTCAACAACAAATGGGAACGGTGGTAACTACGCACCTCTGAAACAAATGCTGTCCGATTCCGAATCCGACGATGATCGTCAAGTACGAGATGCACTTCGTATCAATTTTTCTCCTGGCTGCAATAACCTGGATTACAACAGTGGGCTCCAAACAACGAAGAATTACAGCGCAAGCGATATGGATGAGTACAACACCAATTTAAATACAGTCGAGAGTACCACGGACAACGTTAGCTTCTTGCAGTCCGACATGTCGAATAAAATGTCGTTCCCGCGCCGCTGCGCATTTATTGCCTCGATCTTCGTGTGTATATTTACTGTTCTAATATTTCTGTGGGGTATACCATGTTCGGAGGTTTACAGTTGCGCCATTAATGATTGGCAAGACAAGACGACTAGCTGGGAACTTCCTTACGACGAGATCGAGCTGTCCGGTGCGGTGCAGGTTGTTGCCGGCGCTATTCCTAACACTAAAAATCTCATATTCATTTACCGTGGAAATCACATGAAGGAGGACAAAAACAACAAGGACAATGTCAATGGCGTTCTCCTGATCGTCGGTAACTCAGGTAAAGTCGGCTGGTACACAAGGGAAGACAGAATACCCACGGAAATAAACTGCCACCTCATTGACGTAAATCGGGATGGTCAAAAGGATTGTATAGTTTCTGGCTCCGAAGGTTTACTTGCTGTGCTGAATCCGTTATCCGGTACCTATTACTGGTACATTCATAAACAAGGGAAGGTGTTCAGTAATATTGCAGCAATTGACTTTCCAATTGTAATGAAGGATATGGACAAGGATAAGGTGAATGATCTTCTTACTGTGGCGACAGTGTATCCTAATGTTAATCATAACTCGTTGCTGATCATATCTGGAGCTACTGGTAATATAATTGGAGACCCCATGACCGTTGATGAATGCTCGACAGTGAAACTTCTCCCAGAGACAGAACGCATTTCGTATATTTGCAAAAATGGAGACAATGCCACATCAGTTGCCGTGAGACAGATCGACTATACCGATTTATATAGGAAGTTACTGAAATTGGATCAATCTAATCACAATGCACCAGTATCAACCATTAAGAAAAAAATAAATTTAAGCTTGAAAAAGAAGAATGGGAACACAAGAGAATCATTCACAAGTGGACCTGGGAAACTTATTGTAGAAAATAGTGGCGAATGTCCAAACTCCTGCAAAGTCAACTTGAAGTTGCTGTTGGAAAGAAATGGTACAACAAATGTTAGTTGGGAATATCCAGCTAACCACGTGTATGCAATGAAGCCTAGCTTGTTTTCATTCACAAATTCGATCCGTGGATTTGTATTAAAATTATGACAGTGGAACAGTGCACACTTTGCGAAGGGTGCACTGAAAGTCAATGAGGTCACATATAATCCTCAAAACTTGAGTCCTAAGACAAATGATCTATTTTACTACCGTCCATCAATAAATGTGGCCTCCATTTCATCGTTTATTAAATATTCAAACTTCACAGTTCACGACATATCCGAACGGATTGTTCTGATATCGTTTGATAAGTATCAAACTCATATTGTTAATGTTAGTCAAACGGACATTGTACAGATATGTGTGCGAGATTCTATTGATATGCTTGCCCCCTTACCCACATGTCAACCGGATTTGGAGTATCAAGAAAAGTCATTGATGATTGCAGATTTAGATGGCGACAATTCGCACGAATTAATATCATATTACAGTACCTTCGTGGCTCCTGGGTCCTACACACCAAAGAATTCAAATCCTTACAATAACTGGCATTTGACATCCGTAGTGAGAGTTATTCGATTAGAGACTGAATTACCAAAGCTATTTGTTACTGATGTTTAAATTGTTGGCTTAACGGACTGTAATCTAAGCTAGTTTATGAAATTGTATTCTTGTATCCTGGTCAATGTATTTTTGGATTCTAACGTAACCTGCTATGCTTGCTGTATAAAGCTTACAGCTAGTGATTTTCTAGTCAATCATATACATAATTACCATTACCCATCTGTAACCCTTATGCTTATAGCATTTCGGTAATTCCAAAGATGGATATTTCCATACTGATGATAATATAAATGCTGGAGTATTTACTTACTTCTGAATCCAAATAGCTTCTGTTATTTTCTTGAAGTAGTCAATACATAGTTTCAAATTCTAATTCAAAATAACAAATTAATTCCACCTAAAGAAAGAGTTTAACACTGAATTATTTTGATTTTGATTGCTTGAACACATAAAGAAATTAAAATGGATCTGGATGTCCCTTTTGACAACTCAAAATCACAAATTAAAATTTGTTTTTAATACAGTTGGGTTTCTTTGAAAAAGGTCTGAGAAGAATACTCAATACATTGTATCGCTAGGACCACTTTCTCGAAACCACAGATTTTATATCCGCAACATTAAAATTGGATGTCTTTCTGTACAATTCAGTGTTATGCCTGCATTTAGTTAGGATTATAATTATTATCATATACTCATGTTTATTCCATGCTGAATTATTCAATGCTATACATAAAAATTATAATTAATTATCGCTACTTATACCTTCCAAAATCTAATATCAGTAATCTCATAGTATGTTTCAATAAAGTTTTTAATTAGTACAAACTTTTCTTGTGTACTGCTGTGTTCAAGATAAATTATAATAAACTTTGTGAAATTGCTTGAATGAATTGATGTTTACTTCATGTATCGTTATATAAATCAATTTGAATCTTAAATAGAGAAAATAGGTAATGCATTTAATCCAATTTTCACTTAAATATAAATTACATTGTGTAATCAACTTAATAAAATATATATCCATCCTCCATCAATCATTAGTGTAAAACCCACTGCAGGGCAAAAAATTAAATTATTATTATGTATATAGTTACCATATTTATACTATTGTTAGATTTCACTCGTCTATGAGTTATTTTAATAAAGCGAGATCTGGTTGGAGTTAGCAGTATTTAATTTTTTTTTATTATATTGGTGGTTACCTACACATTTTGAATTTTTGTGTTATGATGTAGCTAGAGCCGAATATAACGCGACAGAGGAGGAAATAATGTAGACAACATTTATGCTCTAAGACGGAAAAACATGTTGGTAGATACTAGATAGTCACTTAAGCGCGTCACATACGGCGAAGATACGATAATATTTTATGTTAAGATGCCTTGCTATAAAATATTATAGTATCTTAAGGTATCGCACACGGCTAAGATACGATAATATTTATATCCGCTCGAATAGCTCTGGGTCACACTGGGGTTATTTCCCCGCAATCTATATACAGGATACAGTGCCGGCCCGAGCATTTCTGGCGCCCTAGGCGAAAAACTAAAATGGCGCCCCCTTAAGAAAAATGTTGTAACAAAACAACAAATAAAATGTGTAATTTTTTATCAAAATTTATTACCATAAACAAGATAATTCACCTAATAATGTGTTAACCGTTTTTTAACTATAAAAAACGCATGTTATGGATTATAGAATGTGTTTTCACCAGTTAAGGCTAGGTGGTGATGACTGCGTGCCTTTGTTAGAACTAGAACAAATCTGTGGAATTCTCGTTCTGGCCATTTTAAATTAAATAAAAGTTTTTAAATAAAACAACTAAAAAAAATAAGATATTTTGTCAAACGCGTTTCATCTAGTGCAAACTAGTTTTAACTTAAATATTAATAATTAAATAAATATTCATTTTTAAATAGAAATTCTAGGTCTTCAAAGGCATTAAAAATAATATTATTGACATACTACTGAAAATGAATGAAATGAACTAGCTATAAATGGGTTTGCGCTGTTACCAATGAACTAATAGGGGAGATACGTACAAAATGACATATACGGACAAAATGACACAGGCATCATATTTCAAATTCTGCCGTTTCTAGTCCGCCATAGATAACTCCATCACGTGACTTTAGCCGGAAATACGAACCTGTCAAAACGTGAACTCGCGCCAGTCTTTCGTTTGGGTGTTATGGCCGACGATAAACATTGGTAAGTTACGAGTTTTTATTTAATGCAGGGATTTTTGTGTATTAATGTTATGTTTTTCATAATATTATCTTGTGTTTACATTTATCACATCCCTTAAGTAATTATTGTTGCCTTCAAATAGTTTTTTCCGTAAATAATAATCATTTTGCATTTATTGTTGAATTTTTATTTTTTATAACGTTTTATGGACAAAATGACATACATATGTAACGGACAAAATGACATAGGTATGTCGTTTTGTCCATAAGAACTCAATGAGTTAATTGTAGGTACTCAATATCTGTTTCTCGTTAATCAGCTGTTAATTTCTTTACAAATAATGCCGCGTACCTAATTATAAGCGGACGACTGATCGTCAATCCTGGAGTGAGGAATCAATGCGTAAAGCTATGGAAGCAGTATGGCAGCAGTAAGCCAAAGAAACAGCAAACCTCTTTAGTTTTGACTTCAACTCCAAATATGGAAGAAATTAAGGCAAAAAATGATACTAAAGCTCCTTCAGAGAAGAAGAGACGAAAGGTTACCAAAACCATATTCCAAGAAGACAGCGAAGAAGAAAATTTGCCAAACTACGCTCAAGATGACGAAGAGGATTGCGCATGCATTTATTGCAACGATCTTTATTCGCGATCAAAACCTGGAGAAGACTGGTTGCGGTGTTTAAAATGTTCACATTGGGCCCACGCTTCTTGCGCGAATGTTTCTAAACTAACCAAGCGGTTCATTTGCGAGCTTTGCCTTTAATTTTATAACTTTTGCCGTGTATGTCATTTAGTCCGTATGTGGTATGCCATTTTGTCCATAGCATATGGACAAAATGGATTTCGTTGATCTCAGTTAAATTTAAAATTATTATTTTTTCTAGTTTGTTTATCTTTTAAGTATCTATTATAATTCAAAGATATGAAACCTAAGATTACTGGTGTGCAATGTGAATGCGCTGGGATTTACCATTAAAGAGTTATGACCCAAAACCTAAACTATATGTCATTTTGTACGTACCCCCCCTATACCTACAGGCATGATTCCACCAGTGTGCGGCACTGTAATGCACAGTGTACGACACAAATGTTCACGCTGGTCGAGTCACTCGGGCATACAGTAATAGTAGAGGAGACGTGAAAGAACGACCTTCACCGATCTGATAACTCGATGGGACATATTTTTATCAAATATAATTTATAAACAAATATGCCTATGATAACTTGCCTGTCGTAAAGTGTTCATAGTTATTTTTAATTTAATTAATTTTAATCGATTTTTTTTCGTCACTTTCACTCATGTGATAACCGAATGAGTTTTATCTCAATTGATAGTTTTTAACACAGAGAATATGCCTAGGTGGGCTTGCCTACTTATTTCTATTCATGGCTACCTGGCAAGTAGGTGTGAACAAGTGAGAAAATATAGGTATTTACACCGATCTGTTAACCAATTGAAATTAATATCATAGGTAGATATTTTAATTACAAAACCAATCATATAGGCTTGCCTACAAAAAAATGTTCATGAAATAGTATTGCCAAGCTATAAAGGGTATAGCCGGATAGCCTTGGGAAAAGTGCCCCCAAACCTTGGGGTTCGAAACTATGTCCAAATGATCCTTTATATAGAGATAACATGATGTACAAAATTTCACCCCCCCCCCCCCCCCACTACCCCTCAGGGGGCTACGGCACTCAATTAAACCGAAAATGATTTTTTTTTTTCTCCAAATCTATGTAACTGACGCAAATCAAATTTTGCACAAATATTGTGGTAACTTAAAGTAATAATACGAAAAATCAAGATCCCTCTAAGTACTCCCTATATTGAAAAAAAAAATAATTTAAAAAATTGGAACATCCTGTATAATGATTTCCTTTCGTGGTAAAAACACCATTTTTTTTCCAAATGTGTACCAACATCCAACCTACGTAATCTCCAAGTTTGGTCTGTCTAGCAAAGGTGGAACACTACTTTTAGTTCTACTAAAGTTTTAATGCCTGCTTTATAAGGGAATAGAATCTCACGGTTTTATTTTTTTCTCCAAATCTATGTAAGTGATGCAAATCAAGTTTTGTACAAATATTGTGGTAACTTAAAGTAATAATACAAAAAATCAAGAGCTCTCTAAGTACTCCCTACATTGAAAAAAAAAATTAAAAAATTGGAACATCCTGTCTAATGATTTCCTTTGGTGGTACAAACACCGTTTTTTTAAATGTGTACCAACATCCAACCTACGTAATCTCCAAGTTTGGTCTGTCTAGCAAAGATGGAATGGAACACTACTTTTAGTTCTATTAAAGTTTTAATGCCTGCTTTATAAGGGAATACAAGTAGAGCACAGCTTGGATACTTCAGAATCAAATCAATCGTAGCTCGATACCAAAGTAAGATGGGTAGAAGAATCTGTTAATGGAATAATTAAACAAAAATATCATTTA
This sequence comes from Thymelicus lineola, assembly GCA_963932265.1. Taxonomy (NCBI): domain Eukaryota; kingdom Metazoa; phylum Arthropoda; class Insecta; order Lepidoptera; family Hesperiidae; genus Thymelicus; species Thymelicus lineola. The sequence continues at coordinate 4,309,793 of OZ010691.1, forward strand.
CTCGACCTTAAAGTTGGTAGTAAAATCTTACCTAAAATCGGTACATTATGTAAAATTGCTTGTTTTTTTAAATAACAAATATGAAAAAAGGCTCCTTAGCGACGTCAATAACGCGGATGAAATAATATCTAATTTATAGATAAAATCCGCCACGATAGTCAATAACTTGGCGTGCAGTTAACAGAGGCAAATGGATGGATAAGAAAAAAAAGTGTGCGCGTGTAATCTTTACGCGCGATTGAAGTAAAACTTATTTGAGGTTGGTGACATGTATTACTAAAAAAATTTAACTCAATTTAAAATAAACATCATATTACAGTATCATATCAAAATTTGATTTGCGTCAGTTACATAGATTTGGAGAAAAAAAAATCATTTTCGGTTTAATTGAGTGCCGTAGCCCCCTGAGGTGTAGTGGGGGGGGGGGGTGAAATTTTGTACATCATGTTATCACTATATAAAAGAACATTTGGACATAGTTTCGAACCCCAAGGTTTGGGGGCACTTTTCCCAAGGCTATCCGGCTATACCCTTTATAGCTTGGCAATACTATTTCATGAACATTTTTTTGTAGGCAAGCCTATATGATTGGTTTTGTAATTAAAATATCTACCTATGATATTAATTTCAATTGGTTAACAGATCGGTGTAAATACCTATATTTTCTCACCTGTTCACACCTACTTGCCAGGTAGCCATGAATAGAAATAAGTAGGCAAGCCTACCTAGGCATATTCTCTGTGTTAAAAACTATCAATTGAGATAAAACTCATTCGGTTATCACATGAGTGAAAGTGACGAAAAAAAATCGATTAAAATTAATTAAATTAAAAATAGCTATGAAAACTTTTCGACAGGCAAGTTATCATAGGCATATTTGTTTATAAATTATATTTGATAAAAATATGTCCCATCGAGTTATCAGATCGGTGAAGGTCGTTCTTCAACGGCTCTTAAGGCTTGATTCCACTAGTGTGCTGAACTGTGCGGCACTGTAATGCACAGCGTACGACACAAATATTCACGCTGGTCGAGTCACTCGGGCATACAGTAACAAATTGTGCGCGAACATTTAAAATTGTTCACGCACATCTGTATACTTTTGTGTGCGCACACATGTACGCAGTGGACTCGCGTCGACGCGTACACGCTTGTTGTTCACGAACTCAGTCTTGCTTTTATTCTTCGTTTCTTTTTAAGCAAACTAAATAACAAAACACAAGCTGCAGCACAAAGCACTACGTTTTCCTGCCCGTCCATATTTAACATCTGAAGACAGAAAACTCTTCTCAGTGAACATGTTTGTGCACAAGTGTGCCACACTGTGCGTTTACAAAAGTTACGCACAGCCTTGCCGGTGGAGACAGCAGCTAAACGCGATACTAGCTTTAAGTGCAATGCTGGAGTTTTGCACAAAATGTTTGTAAACAAATGTGCTGCACACTATTTTGGTGGAATCGTACCCTGGTACCCTGTTTGTGCATTTGTTACTGTATGCCCGAGTGACTCGACCAGCGTGAACATTTGTGTCGTACACTGTGCATTACAGTGCCGCACAGTTCAGCACACTGGTGGAATCATGCCATTAGACCATAACAAATTGTGCGCGAACATTTAAAATTGTCACGCACATCTGTATACTTTTGTGCGCGCACACATGTACGCAGTGGACTCGCGTCGATGCGTACACGCTTGTTGTTCACGAACTCAGTCTTGCTTTTATTCTTCGTTTCTTTTTAAGCAAACTAAATAATAAAACACAAGCTGCAACACAAAGCACTACGTTTTCCTGCCTGTCCATATTTAACATCTGAAGACAGAAAACTCTTCTCAGTGAACATGTTTGTGCACAAGTGTGCCACACTGTGCGTTTACAAAAGTTACGCACAGCCTTGCCGGTGGAGACAGCAGCTAAACGCGATACTAGCTTAAAGTGCAATGCTGGAGTTTTGCACAAAATGTTTGTAAACAAATGTGCTGCACACTATTTTGGTGGAATCGTACCCTACTACTGGCTGTTACATACTTAAGTATACCTTTTTTGCTGTATTAAAGGCTAAAACTTAAAAAAAAAAAACATTTTCACGGATCATAAAGTTGTTAAAATTTATTTTTCTTGCCTTAATTTTGGCAAGAATGGAATCAATCTCCTCAATCCTTACTGTATAGACCACGCCAGAAGCCTTTGAAAATGGTAAAATGTGAAAAAAATAATAGTAGGATGAAACCCATTGGGAAAGGAAGAGAATATAAAGCAAAGCAAAAGCAAAGCAACAACCCATAATTGTCCCACTGCTGGGCTCGGGGTCTCTTTTCACAATGTGAGGGGTACAGGCCATAGTCTACCACGCTGCACTGGCCAAGTGCGGATTGGTAGACTTCACACACCTTCGAGAACTTTATGGAGAACTCTCCGGTGTGCAGGTTTCCTCACGATGTTTTCCTTCACCGAAGCAAGTGATAATTAACTTGTAATACGCACATAATATTTGAAAATTAGAGGTGCGTGCCAGGATTTGAACTCGGGCCCCTTGGTTCGGGAGACCAATGTTCTAACCGCTAGGCTATCACAGCTTAAGAGAATATAACAAAAATGAAATAAAAAGTAATTTACGGGCGATCAGAGGTCGGGAAGTGGAGGGGGTGAGTGCGTAAAAAACGGTTTATCTCAATTTCCGGCAAAACTACAAGTCCTATGGAATAAGTTAAATGGCAAAGTTGTAGGTAAAAAGATCTACAACTTTTGTAATTACACTTTTTTCACGTACCTACCTTAAAAATTTATGTGAAAAATACAAATAACCAAGTTTTCGGTTTTTTATTTTTATCTTTTTCAGTTTTTTTTTCACGGATAAAATATATTATCTTTGTTTTTACCAAATACATTGTAATTTTTTTGATTTAGAATATTTCTTTTTTCAGCTTATTTTGAATTACTATCGAAAAAGCACCCTAATTTTCAATCGTAAATTCTCACGTCAAAATATCTGCTTTTTTAAAAAAGTCGGTACGCTTTTTGTTCGTTGAAATGTCTACTTTCTGATGGTATAAAAATATACGAGTATAACTACATTAATTGGTTTCAAAAATTATCGACTCTTTGATTAAGTTGATAACTTCAATAGACTTTCTTGTAGAATATTGTCATAATTTATAATAGGAAAATTACAGTCACAAGACAGTAGGTAAGCTAATTGTAATTAGGTACAAAATTAGATATTTTCACAGATGTAATTCATTTTTATGCGATATTATTCTTTTTCTTATAGGCAAGTCGGTAGTTTGTAATTTTCCATCTACTCTGTTGCATTAAATTATAAATTCTCTATGACAAAAAACTATTTCAGCTAGGTATATACAGGGTTCTGGAACAGCTTTGGTAGTTTTATTCTGCATGTCATCCACGTTATAAAGATATAACATTATATTTAATATTTTTGTCTGTGTAAATCTTTCGTCGATTAAAATAAAAATAAAAATTTCTTAGTATCGGTCCCGCCGATTTGCGCCCCCCGAATCCCAGCGCCCTAGGCGGTCGCCTAGTTCGCCTATATGGACGGGCCGGCCCTGACAGGATAGTCTAATATTAATAATACGGCCTTACTATTAGATTTATTGGATAGCTCATCGGATGATGATTCTGACTTCGAATATGACTGCCGCACGTTGCCATTACCGAACAATTTGGGTAGAAATTAATCATATAAAGTTTAGGAAAGACCGCGGTGAGTTTAATCTTTACGAAGACCATTCATCGAAAATGTTTCAAATATATTTTAAAAAGTCAAAGGAAAGTTTATAGTTTCCAATAGTTTCCAATATTTTGCGTACTAATAATAAAAACAAAAACATGAGAGGTGTCAAGGGACACCTGGATGGAACGAAGTTCCTTTCGATTTAAGTATTGTATTGTTGTACAGCGCCTGTTCAGACTTAAGATATTTAGTTTGGTTAGTTGCGTATAGATGGCGTTAGTAAATTAATTCTGAATCACGCTATCAACTTATACTTGTAACATACGTAAGTTCAAGGAAACTATTAATTTTTTTGAATTCGCTATGGATACTTAGTTTCATTTACCTTATATAGTTACGCAGTTTGTACAGCGCCATCTCTGTAAAACTAACTGAATCACTTCAAAAAAAGTGTCGTCATTCGCAAAATCAAAAAGTGTCGAAATTTTCCGTCTGGCCCCCTTTCACAACGCGCGATAAGGAACTTCGTTTCAACAACAAAAACAGAGAGAATAGGTTTTTTTTATGGAAATATCCGGCAAACGAGCTGACGATCCACCTGATGGTAAGTGGCTATCGTCGCCCATGGGCATCAGCAACACCAAAGGCATCACTGATGCGTTGCCGGCCAAGAAAAAAAGAAGAAAAAGAAAGAAAGAACTGGCTCTCAAGCCCCCAGACGGAACACGATGAGTCGTTTGGCGGCTGACTCATGCTGGTGGTAGCTATCCAGGCGAACCCCTGGAGAAATTATAATAGTAATAATGGTATTAATTAACAATTAAAATCAATACTACCAATATAATCCCTCCGAGGGCCCTACCACCAGCGGGCCGGATTAAGTCGCCTCTCACGACACCCATCCGGCGCGGGATTGGGGTCAGTATTCTAAGCCGCCAACACCAACACGGCTAAGAAGAAGTAAAATTATTATATTTCATTCCATTTTGCATCGAATATTGTGCACACTCTGTGTAAGGCGCCGGCCACACAGAACAGACGCAAGACACGGACCCGTCGCAGTCGCGGCGCCCGTTTAATCTACTTTCATACAAAATGTATGCAATGTCGTCGCGACGTGTCCGTGTCTTACGTCTGTTCTGTGTGGCCGGTCCCTAAGGAGCTTACGATATATTTTGGATCTTAACATGGCATGTTACGATATATTAAGCATCTTAACATAAAATGTCCATATCGCTCGATATCTTAACATGCGTAATATGAAAATATTATCGTATCTTAGCCGTGTGTGATGGTTCATACAAAATGTATAGTGAGCGATATTTTATGTTAAGCTGAAATGTTATAGTATCTTCGCCATGTGTGACGCGCTTTAAATTGTAATTTAAAAATATTTTAATTAGAAGAGTAGCTATAGGATAAAACGTTAGGTTTTAAATAACGAAATGAAAAAAGTTGGTAAACTAATACAATTTATTATTTGCCAAATATTTTGACATAAACAAAATATAAACAGTTTTCTTACTTACAGCACCTTACTTAGCATCTAAATATCAGACTGCAATATTCTAATAAGTTTTTATTTTGGTGCATTTATTTATTCTGTGTAATACATACGCGTTACAAACGTACCTATTAACAATATCTTTTACTAATTATGATTACTACATTTTTTTATTTGTCAAGTTTGAATCGCCCCGAAACATTATAATCTTATTTATATAAATCACGTGTCACGTTGTTTGTCCGCGATGGACTCCTAAACTATTTAACCGATTTTAATCAAAGCACACCGTGTGCAGTTTGATCTAACTTGAAAGATAAGATAGCTTACATCTCAATTTATAGTCGCAATATCATACATAATTTTCGCGTGCGAAGCTGCGGGTAATTGCTATCTTATTTATATATCTATTATAAAGCCTCCTGCACACGAATTTAAATCGCCCCAAAATAAAATACGTAACACTTTCAGCACATGACAGTCTTTGGGATTTCTCGTAAAATATTGACATGTTGCGCGCCCTTATACATAATAATATCAAACACTGATCACAAATTTTTATCACAAGCTTACACGCGTTAAGGAAAATAAAAATAGTATATTATATCAATAAAATTAAACAGGTCTTACGCTATTTATTCCACTGTTTGTAGGTGCCTATTGTATTAAATAGATAGACAAATGAGAAAAAATGCACAAATAAAATTATACTACAGAATCTTTAATATGCCTTGAAAAACACATTTAAAGAAAACAAAATATAAATGAATTTCTTTAAAAAGTTACATAAATAAGATGATCGGGCATAGCGATTCAAAGTGGTGAAAATATGTAGTTAATTTTTTATTTTAAAATTAAATTAGAGAGTGGATTAAAAACAAATAGTAACAAATATCATTGCTAAGTGCTAACTAAATTCGCGATCTCATTTATGGGTTTAAAATGTAATGGGTTCTTAGTTACTTATGTAATACTTTCTACTACGCTTAGTTAGCTATGTAATACTTTCTACTACGCTTGTTTTTTTTATGGAAATAGCCGGCAAACGAGCTGACGATCCACCTGATGGTAAGTGGCTATCGCCGCCCATGAACATCAGCAACACCAAAGGCATCTGATGCGTTGCCGGCCAAGAAAGAAAGAAGAAAAATAAAGAAAGAACTGGCTCTCAAGCCCCCAGCCGGAACACGACGAGTCGTTTGGCAGCTGACTCATGCTCGAGGGTGGAGGGTGGGTTGTTTACTTATTTTTTCTTAAAATGAACGACTTGGACATGGATCTTTAGCATACATAGTACATGTCATGGAGCTCTTTCCTTATTCTACTCGAATAATATTGGGAGTGTGGTTATGGTGACTTTAAATTTTACTTCTACAGTACTTAACATATTTAAATCTTTGCATAGTTATAAAATTGTTATCACTGTTTACATCATACATAAAACTAATTATACAAACTAATTACAAGTTGTATAAAATCTAATTAACGCCTCTGTAATTTATTTATTTATATAAAAATACTACTTATTATCTCTATCTTATCAATATAAAATAGCTAATGGAACATTTATATGCGATAAGTATGTGAAACTACATGGGTGAACATAGCCAGATACCATTCGAGAACTATTGTATTATTGAGAATTAATAGAAAAACACAATTTTTTGGCCATTTCAAGCAACTTTCGATAATGCAACTTTATAAAATATAAAACAACTAATAAAAGGATTTTTAAAGGACCTTATATCGTTACCTTTCTACGCGTGTAAAGTTGGAAGCCTTCCTTGAGTTTTGTGACAAATAGTTTTTTTACACTGTTAAATCAAATGGCGAAACATTATAGCTTATTTTCCATTTTGTGCGCAATATTCTATAATAGAAACAACGTGATAAATGCTAAGGTTACATACAAGTAATAAATGCACCTAGTTTTCAGAGATGAGACATTTTCAAAATATTTTAAAGTGAATCCTGTAAAACTACTTGTGGCAAGTTTATCACAAGTAATGTGCCGATGTTTATATTTAGTCTAATCAAATGATCATAATAAGCTAATTGGTTTTTATTAATGAAATATTGAAAAAAGAAAATAATTTAATATCTTATAATGCATACTGACAGTGATTTTGTGAAGTTATACCATATAATAGTTAACATTGGTCTACCCTGTGCTGTGAGACGACTTAATAATTACATACACAATAAAAACATATCATGTACATATTAAATCAAACATGTTGAGTTAGCAAGAAAAAAATTGATACAATACAATAGGCATGATGACAGATTTTGAAATACTGTTCTACATTGCTGAGAAATATAACTACAACGTATACCATATTTCCGCAAAAAATAAGGTTTATGTAAAATAAATACACGTTGATAATTATATAAGTATAAAATTCGCACCAAACACTTCAAAGTGTCTCATAGCTTCGCTTGTGACGTCACGCCTGAGTAAGTAATAGACAAGATGTCATTATCATATTCGTTTGTTTACTCAGGCGTGATTTTTTTTTATATCTTATAAGTTAATGCTTGACTACAATCCCACCTGATGGTAAGTGGCGATGTAGTCATTGGTGGTAAAGCGCATTAACTTAGTAAAAGCCTATTCACTCTTGCCTTGAATACAATAAATGCGTGTTTATGTAATCCATTAATAGGGTTTCATTAAATAAATATTGTACATAATTTTAGTAATTTTTATTTTCTGTCATTTCTGTCAGTAATTTATATTTAATACCATTTTATAAGCTTCCTTTTGTAGATTACCGTTGTATATAATAGTGACGTAAATACAGTACTTAAATTACTACTTAAATTAATTAAGATAGGAAAGTACTTGTATTTAATTATTAACAGAGTAACAGTCTTATAGCAATCAATACAGATTTATCGAAGTATTTTAATCAACAATTAATACAATGACTATGTTTATAAATGAAATATGTAGGTATTTAATTGATTTTTATTTTACAGGAAACCAACAGCGTTTTACGAGATTTGCGAATATTTTGGAGTTACCTTCGAAAACTTGACTCAATCTAAATGGTTTATGTATTATTCCAATACCTTAACTCTTTAAAACAGTCGTCCAACGTAGTTACGCGTTAATTATTCGAATGAGCATTTCAATCGATTAAATCGTTCGAAATTTACAATCAAAACGTATCGTTTTTCGTATAAAAATTAAATGCTTAAAGCGTAAGTGAACGAAACAACAAATTACTCGATACTTATACAAAATTCGTTAAAATAAAATCACTTCAATTTCAAATTTTTTAAGTTTATCTACAAAAATACAGATCTTAAAATAATAACTTTCCGTGGTATTTACAAGAACTTAAAAATGACTCCACTGTCGCGATCGATCGATATTAATTAGATATCGTCTGTTTACTAACGACCGTTTTTAATATTCTATCCATCCCTGTCAGCTGCTTAGCAACTGTCAAGAAGTCCAAACATCAATTATTATTATTACTGTCCCTAAAACTTTTCCAGAGATTATACTGATATTTTATTGAATAAATACACATGGATGTGATCGATCATACGTAAAAGGTGAAATACGCACAAGTCAAAATGTCTAAGGCGCCAATTTGGTGACATTATGATATGATACAGTTTAAAAAGTCAAAATTTGTCTATGGATTAAACAAAAAGTTTACTTGTTAACAATTTTGACATTCTACATAATATGTAGAATATTATTAAATGTTAATATGTTTGACAATGCGAGTTTGACATTTTGATAGTATAACCCTGAACTTTTTACGTTTTCATTTACTCAAGTATACTTTTAAGCATATTTTACCTTGACCCCTTGCGTATAACCTCTCCTACGGTATAACCTACGGAACCACCAATCGTTTGGTGACCGTGGTGTCGTCTATAACAGCGTACTCCTTCAGTTCCAGCTGCGGACACAGTGTGACCAGCTGTTCTGCCACATTGTACCCCGCCTCGTCGAACACTTCCACTGTGATCTCATCATAGTCTCGCGCACTGGGGACAATGTAACGCTCTTAGGGTAGGATAAAATCGCTGTGACAGCCTTTAAGTCCGATTTACACGTATTAAGTAGTTACGTAGATAAGTAAATTTTAACTAAAAAGTTACTAAAATGTCTACTTAACTACTTAATACATGTAAATCGGACTTTAGAGACATTATTAATTAATCTTACAGATTAAGAATTAAATTAAAATATGATACAGAAATGCCACACTCATCCTATACCGTGGTACCTACCAATGTTTAAATGTAATTACTTCTAAATACATATATAAAATTGAAAAATATGTGATATCACACCAGGGATTTGACCAATAATAATAATAAATTCATTTATTTCTCACCACAATATAGTTTAAACATTTTATATATTGTGGGAGACTGGTGCCTAAACTAAGCTTTTGGCCTGTATTTCAGGACACCAGGCTTCCACCCAGAGTTTAACATGTGCTACCTATAAACTACACAATGGCAAGGAGCAAACAAATTATAATTAAAGTACATTAAATACTAACTATTAAGGGAAGATTAAATAGACTAATTTATGTGTGTGTGTGTGTGTGCAATTTGAGAGTGTGTGCATGAATGCACGCGCACGTGTGTGTGTATGTGTGTGTCTGTGTGTGTGTGTGTGTGCGCGTGAGTGTGTTATTTTATTTTAATTATCTTTATTATTGGTTGTTAAGCGCGTCACACATGGCGAAGATACTATAACATTTTAGCTTAACATAAAATATCGCTCACTATACATTTTGTATGAACGATCACACACGGCTAAGATACGATAATATTTTCATATTACGCATGTTAAGATATCGAGCGATATGGATATTTTATGTTAAGATGCTTAATATATCGTAACATGCCATGTTAAGCGCGTCACATATGGCGAAGATACTATAACATTTCATCTTAACATAAAATATCGCTCACTATACATTTTGTATGAACCATCACACACGGCTAAGATACGATAATATTTTCATATTACGCATGTTAAGATATCGAGCGATATGGACATTTTATGTTAAGATGCTTAATATATCGTAACATGCCATGTTAAGATCCAAAATATATCGTAAGCTCCTTACACAGAGTGTGCACAATATTCGATGCAAAATGGAATGAAATATATTAATTTTACTTCTTCTTAGCCGTGTTGGTGTTGGCGGCTTAGAATACTGACCCCAATCCCGCGCCGGATGGGTGTTGTAAGAGGCGACTTAATCCGGCCCGCTGGTGGTAGGGCCCTCGGAGGGATTATATTGGTAGTATTGATTTTAATTGTTTATTAATACCATTATTACTATTATAATTTCTCCAGGGGTTCGCCTGGATAGCTACCACCAGCATGAGTCAGCCGCCAAACGACTCGTCGTGTTCCGGCTGGGGGCTTGAGAGCCAGTTCTTTCTTTCTTTCCTGGCCGGCAACGCATCAGTGATGCCTTTGGTGTTGCTGATGGCGCTGATGCCCATGGGCGACGATAGCCACTTACCATCAGGTGGAACGTCAGCTCGTTTGCCGGATATTTCCATAAAAAAAACCTATTCTCTCTGTATTTGTTGTTGGAACGAAGTTCCTTATCGCGCGTTGTGAAAGGGGGCCAGACGGAAAATTTCGACACTTTTTGATTTTGCGAATGACGACACTTTTTTTGAAGTGATTCAGTTAGTTTTACAGAGATGGCGCTGTACAAACTGCGTAACTATATAAGGTAAATAAATGAAACTAAGTATCCATAGCGAATTCAAAAAATTTAATAGTTTCCTTGAACTTACGTATGTTACAAGTATAAGTTGATAGCGTGATTCAGAATTAATTTACTAACGCCATCTATCCGCAACTAACCAAACTAAATATCTTAAGTCTGAACAGGCGCTGTACAACAATACAATACTTAAATCGAAAGGAACTTCGGTCCATCCAGGTGTCCCTTGACACCTCTCATGTTTTTGTTTTTATTATTAGTACGCAAAATATTGGAAACTATAAACTTTCCTTTGACTTTTTAAAATATATTTGAAACATTTTCGATGAAAGGTCTTCGTAAAGATTAAACTCACCGCGGTCTTTCCTAAACTTTATATGATAAATTTCTACCCAAATTGTTCGGAAATGACAACGTGCGGCAGAAATTTTTAAGTCATATTCGAAGTCAGAATCATCATCCGATGAGCTATCCAATAAATCTAATAGTAAGGCCGTATTATTAATATTAGACTATCCTGTATATAGATTGCGGGGAAATAACCCCAGTGTGACCCAGAGCTATTCGAGCGGATATAAATATTATCGTATCTTAGCCGTGTGCGATACCTTAAGATACTATAATATTTTATAGCAAGGCATCTTAACATAAAATATTATCGTATCTTCGCCGTATGTGACGCGCTTTAAGATCCAAAATATATCGTAAGCTCCTTACACAGAGTGTGCACAATATTCGATGCAAAATGGAATGAAATATATTAATTTTACTTCTTCTTAGCCGTGTTGGTGTTGGCGGCTTAGAATACTGACCCCAATCCCGCGCCGGATGGGTGTCGTAAGAGGCGACTTAATCCGGCCCGCTGGTGGTAGGGCCCTCGGAGGGATTATATTGGTAGTATTAATTTTGTTTATTAATACCATTATTACTATTATAATTTCTCCAGGGGTTCGCCTGGATAGCTACCACCAGCATGAGTCAGCCGCCAAACGATTCGTCGTGTTCCGCCTGGGGGCTTGAGAGCCAGTTCTTTCTTTCTTTTTCTTCTTTCTTTCCTGGCCGGCAACGCATCAGTGATGCCTTTGGTGTTGCTGATACCCATGGGCGACGATAGCCACTTACCATCAGGTGGATCGTCAGCTCGTTTGCCGGATATTTCCATAAAAAAAACCTATTCTCTTTGTTTTTGTTGTTGGAACGAAGTTCCTTATCGCGCGTTGTGAAAGGGGGCCAGACGGAAAATTTCGACACTTTTTGATTTTGCGAATGACGACACTTTTTTTGAAGTGATTCTAGCGATGCGCGACTCTGAATGATTCCAGTCGAATTATTCGACTTAGTAAATCATTCGACTCATTCGAATGATTTATAAAAATTAGTAACTAATTTGACTTGATTCGACACAGAGTACTAATCGTGGATTAGTAATATGATTAGTAACCTTTCATTCTCGCGTCGCGAGTCAAAACGCTTTGACTTGATTCGACACAGAGTACTAATCGTGGATTAGTAATATGATTAGTACCTAACCTTTCATTCTCGCGTCGCGAGTCGAAACTCTAATAAGTCCCGATTATACATGTTAAGTTAGGTGGATAACTGAATTTTAAGTGAACAATTTTTAAATTAATAGTAATAATTTTTAAAGTAGTAGTAATAATTTAGTAAAGCTCTTTAATTCATACAATTCTTCACAATATACTTAATTAATTAAGCATTTTGCTACATTTTAAATAAATTTTAACTAAAAAGTGCCTGTCCAAACGTATTAAGTGATAACCACATTTTTATTATTTTCCATTTTTTTTTTAATTTTTTTTCTATTTTCTTAAGAGAAAATAGAAAAAATTCTAAATTACTTGTTTAATAAATTTTAACTACTAAATTGTCCGCTTACACGTATTAATTTACTTAAAATTCAGTTAACTACTTAGTCAAGTATTTAATGCGTGTTAACGGAACATTAGATTAGTTACTAATTTAGTAGTCGTCATTCGAATATGAACATTAGTATATTACTAATATTCAAGTCGAATGTGTGCATTAGTAGTTGTAGATTATTCGAATAGTGAGATCATTCGAAGTCGCGCACCTTTAAGTGATTCAGTTAGTTTTACAGAGATGGTGCTGTACAAACTGCGTAACTATATAAGGTAAATGAAACTAAGTATCCATAGCGAATTCAAAAAATTTAATAGTTTCCTTGAACTTACGTATGTTACAAGTATAAGTTGATAGCGTGATTCAGAATTAATTTACTAACGCCATCTATCCGCAACTAACCAAACTAAATATCTTAAGTCTGAACAGGCGCTGTACAACAATACAATACTTAAATCGAAAGGAACTTCGTTCCATCCAGGTGTCCCTTGACACCTCTCATGTTTTTGTTTTTATTATTAGTACGCAAAATATTGGAAACTATAAACTTTCCTTTGACTTTTTAAAATATATTTGAAACATTTTCGATGAAAGGTCTTCGTAAAGATTAAACTCACCGCGGTCTTTCCTAAACTTTATATGATTAATTTCTACCCAAATTGTTCGGAAATGACAACGTGCGGCAGAAATTTTTAAGTCATATTCGAAGTCAGAATCATCATCCGATGAGCTATCCAATAAATCTAATAGTAAGGCCGTATTATTAATATTAGACTATCCTGTATATAGATTGCGGGGAAATAACCCCAGTGTGACCCAGAGCTATTCGAGCGGATATAAATATTATCGTATCTTAGCCGTGTGCGATACCTTAAGATACTATAATATTTTATAGCAAGGCATCTTAACATAAAATATTATCGTATCTTCGCCGTATGTGACGCGCTTTACTCTAGTATGCTGCTGGTAAGGATAGGTGTCGTCATAGTTTAGTTCTTGAAGCCAGGAAGAGATTTTATTTTTACAAAGGTATTTTGTGCAGTTAAATATATGTAGCTTTTTGTTTGCTTTATTATATAAGGAGCATCCTAGGTGACAAAAGAAGCGCTGTGATGATTTAGTCATAAGCTGTGTCTTACCACAATCTGCGGGATTATAGCGTCTTATAATCTTCAATTTAAAAACAAAAATTGATAAATAAAAATCATTATCAAATTTCCCACCAAAAACGTCACGTGACGTCACTAAACTATATTCAGTACTATCGGTCTACTGAAGTTTGGTTGAACTTATAAAATAAGTACAATGACGTCATATTCTCAAAATGGCGTTTGAGGTCACGTGACAGTGAGTACTTAACTTAGTTTAACATTTTTAATTAATCTTATTTAATTTATTGTTATTGATTACGACAAAAGAATAATATTATAGGTTTTTGATTATTTCCCTTAATACTTTAAACATAAATATATATTAATTTACAGTTAGTGTCAACATCGCTATTTATGGATGGGCCCTAATGTAAGTACCCAATGATATTAAACTGTAGATACGTTATGCCCTTACAAATCAACCAAAAAATCTGTTCCGACCGAGCTACAACACACACACGTTTATCTTTTGTTTCACTACACCAATCACTATTACATTGGTAAATTATGTAAAAGGGATGGCACTACTAAAACCATAATAGTGAAAAAGACAGCTAGACGGCCTCACTCAGAGGCAGCTATCAATTGTCTGAATTAAAATCGCTCCATCCATCCATCCATCCATCCATCAGCCCTTGGAGGTCCACTGCTGGACATAGGCCTCCCCTAACTTGCGCCACTCTGACCGGTCCTGAGCCTTCTGAATCCAGCGGATGCCCGCTGTCTTCTTCAGGTCGTCGGTCCATCTTGTCGGGGGGCGTCCTGTACTTCGCTTTCCGAGACGCGGGCGCCATTCGAGGACCTTTCTTCCCCAACGGTTATCGGTCCTTCGCACTATATGGCCAGCCCATTGCCACTTCAGCCGGCTAATTCTTTGAGCTATGTCGGTCACCCTTGTTCGTCTACGGATCTCCTCGTTTCTGATACGATCACGTAGAGAAATACCGAGCATAGCCCTCTCCATAGCCCGCTGTGCTACCCTGAGCTTGTGGATTAGGCCAATAGTGAAGCACCACGTCTCGGATCCGTATGTCATCACTGGCAACACACACTGCTCGAACACCTTCGACTTCAGGCACTGAGGTAGTGTTTTGGACGACAAGATATGACGCAGTTTCCCGAACGCAGCCCATCCGAGTTGGATTCTACGAGTGACTTCTTTCTCGAAGTTGGACTTACCCATCTGGATCACTTGTCCCAGGTAATTGTATTCGTCTACAACTTCGAGAGCAGCGCCGTCAACAACAACCGGTACGGGTGTAACATGGACATTCGACATGATTTTCGTCTTGTCCATGTTCATCTTAAGACCCACCCGTTGTGAGGCGCTGTTCAAGTCCCCGAGCATTGTACCTAGTTCCTCCAGGGATCCTGCCAGTATAACTATATCATCGGCATATCGCAGGTGTGTGATGTATTCGCCATTGATGTTAATGCCACGTCGTTTCCACTCCATCAGCTTGAACACATCTTCCAATGCAGCGGTGAACAGTTTTGGGGATATAACGTCCCCTTGCCTGACACCTCTCTGCAATTGGATGGGGTTCGTGGCTGTGTCGTGTACTTTGACGGACATGGTGGCTGATGAGTACAAATTATTCAACACCTCGATATACCGGTAGTCGATCCGGCACCGCTGAAGAGAATTTAGTACTGCCCAGGTCTCGATAGAATCAAAGGCTTTCTCATAGTCCACATAGGCGACACACAACGGCAGATTATACTCCTCGGTCTTCTGTATAATCTGCCGCAGTGTGTGTATGTGGTCTATGGTGCTGTAGCCTTTCCGGAATCCTGCTTGTTCGGGAGGCTGGAAGTCGTCAAGCCTGCGTGCAATGCGATTTGTGAGCACCCTCGAAAACAGCTTATAAACGTGGCTCAGAAGTGAGATTGGCCTGTAGTTCTTCAAAAGGGCTTTATCGCCCTTTTTGAAAAACAGAGTCACCACACTTTTGCTCCACGCTTCCGGGGTAGTTCCAGTATGGATGACGGTATCAAAATTAAAATCGCTACACTTGTCTAAATTCGACTGACATAATATAATATCTATAATATCATAATAATAAATATAATATCATTGTAAGTACCTAAGACCACATAAAACCATATGTATGTATTTTTATATATTTAAATGGTTTATATAATATATAATACGTAATACAATAGCATAATATAACAGTATGTATAGTTTATAAGTGTATATGTATATTGTACGTAAGTAGTATTTGTTTTTCTCCTTTTTTATTATTTATTTTTTTCTTTCTTAAGTAGTTTTAACACCTGCCATCAGTTCTTTCCACATCCACCCAGGGTTGACTGGTGGACAATGCCATTAGGCATTAAGTTTGCCCTTTGTTCATCCTTTTTCATAAGGTGACATAAATTTTAAATAAATCTAATATATAAAATTCCCATGTCACAATGTTAGTTACCGTACTCCTCCGAAACGGCTTTACCGATTTTTACCAAATTTTATATGCGTATTCAGTAGGTCTGAGAATCGGCTACTATCTATTTTTCATACCCCTAAGTGATAAGGGTTGTCCACCCCTAACATTCTTTTTTAATTTGTCAGCTTGTAAATATATAAATAAAACCATTCAACTCACACGACATGCACCTCAACGACACGCTCGTTGATCAGCCGTCGCAAGGTGTCCCTCGCGGCCGCCCACGCGCGCGAGCACTGCACGCGCGCGCGCACGCCGGCCAGCGCGCACCGCACCGCCTGCGCGGGCAGGGCGCCGTGACGAGCTGGCAACGCGCGCACCTCGTCTTCCTTCACGTGCACCATGTTGCCGTAGTCTAGGTATTGGACCTGGGGGAAGGGTTTAATAGACCCTGTAGTAGCGATGGGGATGTTGACACTAATTATAAATTATTAATATAAAGGAGGTGGCCAACATGTACCCCGGAAATGGTTAAAATACTCTTATTTGTACTAGGTTTTAGTCTCTTGAAAAGACATGTTTTCCATTTATTAAAACATAACTAGAATTTTAATTTTCTTCTGAACTCCGCCATTAGTAGTCATAATAAATTAACAATAAAAATGAGTTGTATAATCTTCTACTTCCTCCATTGCTATTACTGGAGGTTGACAATTGGCTGACATAAATGCAAATGTCTGCTATATTGACATTTGATTTTTGAGTTTGATTTCTGCAAAATAATAATTGTGTTTAATTTTTTGCCGTGAGATGCATTAATTGCGCGGTTGATATTGAGCGCATGGCGCGTCACTCAATATCTTCGCTAGCAAGAAACCTTCAATCCATATTGGTAGAATGGATCACTGCAATACAGGTATGGCATTTTTCTTTACTATTAAGTAAGTAGCGCTTACAGCTAAGACTAGGTTCACGTGGCAATGTACAATATTATGTTAGCGTGCTCTCTATTATTACAGTGTAAGGTACCACTTGAGACTATTATTTTGAACTATTGTGAATATAAGTATGATATTGACTAAACTGTACAACTATCATCAGTCGCCACTTGGTGGCGCTAGTGAGCATACTGACGACATTGATGTCGACGTTAGAGCATAGAACTCGGTAATCGGGACATTCGCCATTCGACAGTCGACCTGAACAGTCGCATGAAAACCCGAGGCAAAACGTATTTAAGGTCTATGATTTTAGTGATAATTTATTTTGTGATGAGTATAATGGAAGTGCAATTAAAATAATTGTGGAATATCGTCGTTTTATTAGGCCGAACCTTATAAGTCAGAAGCCGGGATGAACAGATAGAAGAATCTCTTGCCACGCCCCAAAGAGATAAAAATTTTGTTTTCTTCCTGATGACACGTGTTGAGTTTGGGAAAATGGAGAACTAAGTGAGGTATCTTTTGAAGGATAAACCTCTAGCCACGCCCCAAAGAGGTGAGGTAAAGTAAAAACGTGAGTAATTTTTTTTTCTCTACTACCTGATGACACACATGCCGAATTAGAAAAATGAAGAACTAAAATGTTTTTTTCTAATTTGCGCTTGCTCTTCAATCTTTTCGTTCGAGAACGGAATTGAATTGAAAGACTAAAGATTTTATTGTGTGAAGCTGATCATCTATACTAATACTATAAAGAGAAAAGATTTGATTTACGTTTGCATTGAATAGGCTCCGAAACTACCGAACCGATTTGAAAAATCCTTTCGCTGTTGGGAAGCTAAACTGTGACTATCCCCAGGTGACATAGGCCATGTTTTTTTTACTATTTTTCCCGAAACGAAGCGAGGGTGATTTCCTAGCATTATATTTAAAAAGAAAAACAACAAACATCATGAAAAGTGTACTAAACAGATGCTAGAGCATTTAATAAAGAAAGAAAAGTAATAAAAGTTCCAGGTTATTAAGTAACCATTATTAGCTAGAACTGATAATACAAAAGCCTATCTTTTATTATTAGCTACTGAATCAATGCATCAAAATTGAATAATAAACGAACTGTGAAACTTGCATCCGAAATATTGCCCCGATAAGACGTGGCGTTCTATATAGAGTATTATGTCTCCTTCACTCGATGGCCAGCAATGCATTTGAGTTACCTCCATGTTTCGCGGAAACACCAATTACCTTCTTAATAGTTGAGTAGATACTGTGATGCAATGTAAGTAAGAATATATTGGAAGCCAAAGATTAAATAAAACACCAGGAGATATTACTTACAGGATTTTTATTACTTGAGTAAGTACATAAATGTTTCAGTGATTGCTTAGAATATCGCAACATTACGTTGGTCTAGCCACCAGTTGTGCATTGAGATGATTTGAAGGTAACGCAGAACCGAACTTTACCATTTCATTTAATTTGATCCTGTAGCTATATTAATTTACTTTTCCAATATGTAAAACTATGCACCTAAAGAGGTCACCGAATACACTAGTACGAGTAAGCGTATGGTAGTTTCAACTTGTTGATACTCTGACGAGGTGGACGTGATGGTATCACAAGATGGACAATGGAATTATTCCGCCATTATTGCAAGTCTCTTCGACTTTGAGATCGTATTGCTTTATTTTGGTGAGCTCTTATCCATATAATATAAAACACAAAAAAATGCTTGTACGGATGTTTTCTATATACTTTGAAACCACCCATCTGATGTGCCCCAAACTGATTTAATTTGAAACGCAGTAATGTGAAGATGGTTTAAGACTAAAACAATCCTTTAGGCACATTTTTGATTTTCGACTTTGCATAATTGCAATATTTTAGCCTAGTGGAATACGCTGTGTATCCGCTAGTTTCTCATAATTGTCATATATGAAATCACAATATACCAAATCCGAAGATGAACATACAGGTAATTACACAAAAATATTTTGCTGTTATCAAATAACCTTTCCGAATTGCTGATGGATAAATAAAAAATAAAAGCTGATATATACATGAATAAATGATTTTGAATTGAATTTTTGAATGTTGATGCTACTCCGTGATGGATCTTTTTGATTTTATGTACAATAGACAAGCTCTATTTTATTTAAGATATATCCAAAAAAATAAATATAGAAATCTCGTGTCACGGTGTTTGTGGCGTGTTCTCACTCCTTCGAAACTGCTCGACCGATTTTTATGACGAATAAGATATGTCAGATATACCTACATTTATGATAATAAATGAGGTATAATATTACCACAATTAGTGTACCCTCATACTGAAATTTTAGTGAGTTCAAACTTAATTCGAGTTCTATACTTACACGTGAATTTGGTTACGGGAGCAAAGGGTAAAATCAATAATAGAAATACACTTTTATAGCGTTATTGTAATAGAACTACTAAAGCGGAAAGAGTATGTTGTTGAGCCAAGTTTGAGAATGGCAATTATTTTATGCGTGTGAAGCGAGATATCATAATTTAATGTTTTAAAACTAAAGATCTGTTATTCTCATGTTATATTATATCATGACCGATAGAAGTTATGTCATCTGACATAACCATCTGGATCCATTCCACAACGATATATTAGGAATGTTACGATATATTAGGAATGATACAGTCACGATAACCAAGTGCTTGTGCCGGATGAATCGCGTTTCAGATAATTGGACACTGGGAAGTGAGTCAAGTTAACTTACAGGATTTGATTAGACACCGGATATTTGAAATGAGATGAAAGAAAAATAACGGGTTGTTGAGGTAAAACATGTAGTACTATTATCTATTCTATGGTAAGACATTGGTTTTGGTAATTTTTGTTAGCAAGCGGGTGACTCGTTTAGATCATGTACTATTCTTCAAATTACAGCAAGTCAAGAGGATTATTAGAGATTATTTCTTGTGATATCTGTTTGATTTAAGTAACTATTGTTACTGTCGGTTTTCATGAAGGCACATTAGCATAAAGGTAGGTACATTACAGAATAAGATGCAAGGAATGCACACTCAGATGACTACTCGATAAATTCGGTTATCATAATGGCTTCTGTACGTTGCACACCAAATATGAGCTTAGATGGCTACTCCGGAATTTTTTGGTGATTCCCGTTTGATGTTACAAGTATTGTTCTTATAGCGTTTAGTTATGGTGATTGTTATCCCGCCCACTCTACAGCAGTACAATTCGTATAATTGAAGTTAACGGACTACTCGACGAATTCAAACAACTGGAAAGTGACAGTGACTGACAATAACTAAACTATGTATTATGATTACAGATTTCTCGGTGACAAGAGATTGCCGGACTGCGGTCGGGATTCTACGGTAATTGATAAACATATGTAATGTATTTGTGAGATACCGCGTACTAACATGTGAATTTGATTACGCAGCCTGATCACATCCCTATGTGCGTACATTGCTCTTCCAAGGAGGTACAAGGTAATGTCTTTACTTTACTTTTATTAGTGATGTTTGATAATGCTACATACTCATAGCACCACAGCTATGGCATAGATCGATTCACTGAGACGTCGGGCAAACTGTTAGAGACACAGAAATGAGGTTTAGACATTGCAATAATTGTTGAATGTGATGGGTATCTCCGGGGATTATACATTTGGGGTTTGATGTGTCTGATGTAAGACACCAAACTATTATATTTATTACTGCAAAGAATGGGACATCTATGTGTGTGATGTGTGATCGACAAGTGTCTCTGCTATGAAACTTTGAGGTATCAAACAGGATTCAAAGCCAAAGTGAATAGAATGGAAATACGCAACATCCGTTAATATTAGATATATTAACAAACTATATAGATTTATTTGATGATGATTATTATTTAGTGTCTTGCAGTCGAAGAGGGAATTCATCATAGGAGTATCCATGTCTAGGTACTCCATATTATGGAAATAATGTCATATTGATATCCTTTTCCTTGGAATGCGATAATAAAAGAGGAGGTGAGGAGTTTCTTTAGGC
The DNA here is from genome assembly GCA_963932265.1 of Thymelicus lineola. Classification (NCBI taxonomy): domain Eukaryota; kingdom Metazoa; phylum Arthropoda; class Insecta; order Lepidoptera; family Hesperiidae; genus Thymelicus; species Thymelicus lineola. The sequence goes on from OZ010691.1 coordinate 4,331,122, forward strand.
TTTTCTTCTCCTCCACGACAAAGCATTTTTCCGAAAAGCAAAAAAAAAATGACGTGCATAAGTGTATCAGTGATACCTATATGAATAAAATATTTTGACTTTTGACTTTGAATACCTGGTCAATTAATATTCTTGACTACTTATCGGGCTATGACTACCCCGGTAGATAGATGGGTTTAGTACAGATTTGCTTACAAAGTTTAGGGTTATTTTTCCCTATAATGAAGCGATTATTCAAAGAAGTGATGAATATTGACGTGAACCATGTTAATGGATTGATTTGATATATGTATTCCGCCATTGGGGTTAGTTTTTACGAGCATTGAAACTACTGGAATTTTAAGATTTTATTTATTTATTACACAAACAAGAGTACGTACCACTGTACCAGAAACATTTTATCTGAAAAATAGATTTCTTTTATTACATAAGCGTCCACTTATTCTTAATCTCCAGAGTATGAACAATAAATTAGAGGAATATACTATTGATTTTTAGTTGCTTTATTTCTGCGACAAAAGACGTTGCTGGATACTGAATTGACAGAATATAGTTTAACACATATACTCTGATTCTTAAATAATAACGTTACGATATGATATCATGGAGTCCTTATGACTTCTCCCTATTTGCGTTAGTGTATGAATCCACACTTATACAGTATTTATAAGTTTCAGATCGAATACATACATCAGATCAGGAGGTTCAGAGACAACACTGATGAAACCACGATTCTGACAAAATTCGATGAACAACTCTTGGATGAAGCACCTGACGAACGGCGGGCACCAGAAAACTGGTGAAGAATATGCAGGAGGTGAATTGAATCGAGTTGAATCGAATCGAGTCGGATCGAATCGAGTTGAATTGAATCGAATTGAATGAAATCGAGTTAAATCGATTCGAGTTGAATCGAATCGAGTTGATTCGGATCAAGTTGAATCGAATCAGGATGATTCAGATCGAGTTGAATCGAATCGAGTTGAATTGAAACGAATAGAATCGAATCTAGTTGAATCGAATCGAGGTGAATCGAATCGAGTTGAAATGAAGCTAATCGAAATGAAGCAAAATGAAACGAAGCTAATCGAAATGAACCTAATTGAAATCAAGTGAATTGAAATGCATCAATTGAATTGCATTAATTAAAATGGATATCAATGAATGATATAATTTGAAATTAAATGATGAAGCAATGAAATGAGATAATACTATATGAGACAAGATTATATGAGACAAGACTATATGAGACAATACTTTAAGAGGCAAGACTATATGAGGCAAGACTATATGAGACAAGACTATATGTGACAAGACTATATGAGACAAGACTATATGAGACGAGACTATATGAGACGAGACTATATGAGACAAGACTATATGAGACAATACTATATGAGACAAGATGACATGAGACAAGACGACATGAGACAAGACGACATGAGACAAGACGACAAGAGACAAGACGATATGACTAATATTAATCAGGACTATGGGAAACAGACAATATTTGATGAAATGATACATTAATTGACACTACCGGAGAGCTAGAGCAACGGTTGTGAGAGAACTGATACGTTTCGGCGGTGAGCTTGAGCAACGACCGATGCGTGTGCGATATCACAACGGTGATGATATGGTTCACTGAATTCCTCAGACGATGAGCAAGAGCAACGTCTGAGGTGCTGCCAAAATGACAGTCCGAGCGATGAGCCTGAGCAACGGTCGGGTTTAGTGAACCAAGTGGAAAAGCTTGGTCGTGACTGACGGTGTGGTGAGCTTGAGCGACACTCCCCATCACGGCCAAGTATGAATTGAGAGATGGATCTGATCAGAGAAGAAAACCAAGTAAGGAACATGACTGACGCATGAAGCCGTGCCACGCGGCAAGGTAGCTGGCGATTTGAATACATACCGCAACCGTAAAGGTTTGATAGTAGATAATAATTATAGAAATTTAATCATTACTGTTTGGAGCATATATGTGAATAGTTTCGGTGTGATCATTGATTCATGTAACAAGTTTGATATATTCGTAGTAACACACAACTTTCATTTAAATAGTTTAATTGTAAATGCTTAATTTCCGGGATATTGTTAGTTTAAAAGCATAGTATAATACAATGATATTACATTATAATATATTATTAGTATGACGTAAAAGTATTCCGATCAACTTTTTGCTTGTTTGATAGAAAAATTTAAATATTGTTATTTCCCATTATTCAGATATTGACTATAATTCTCATTTAAAATTTACATTCCAGTAAGAACTATCATAATTAATAAATCTGAACATTATGTAGATCTTTACGATGAAAGTCATTAAGATGAAAGTATAAAGTACCAAGTATCAAAATAACAATTGTAATATTTGTTCTTACGAAATAAAGGATTTTTTTTTATAGATATATAAAATGTTAAGTATGATATCGATAAGATCAATTTATAAAAAAAAATATATTTTTAAGTTTCAAATTTGAGAGGAAGGATATAAATTTATAAACTATATGAATATCTCTTCGTTTTGATGAATAACATAGCTGTGAACCGTGAATAGGTTTATGAAACTTCATTTTCATATAGATATAGGCAATATTAGCAATTTAATTTATCATGATTTCTTGGATTGTTGATTTTTTGTTTAAATGATTGATTTCTTGATTAAATGATGATTGTACAGTATTGAATGCAACATATTCTTAATTTGCGCTATGTATTACGTACGAGGACGTACGAAAAGTCAGATGGCCGAGCTGTTAGCGTGCTCTCTATTATTACAGTGTAAGGTACCACTTGAGACTATTATTTTGAACTATTGTGAATATAAGTATGATATTGACTAAACTGTACAACTATCATCAGTCGCCACTTGGTGGCGCTAGTGAGCATACTGACGACATTGATGTCGACGTTAGAGCATAGAACTCGGTAATCGGGACATTCGCCATTCGACAGTCGACCTGAACAGTCGCATGAAAACCCGAGGCAAAACGTATTTAAGGTCTATGATTTTAGTGATAATTTATTTTGTGATGAGTATAATGGAAGTGCAATTAAAATAATTGTGGAATATCGTCGTTTTATTGGGCCGAACCTTATAATTACTATGTTTTTATTGCAATATTACTCATAGAATATCTCGCTATTTTTACAAAAAAAAATCTCTCTTTCAAACACTTTTCCACAATTACTTATGTTTTGCAGAATGTCAAACTACAAAAGCTAAAACTCCCCGTAAAAGGAGAATCTCAAGTTCTGAAGATTTTTATTGACGAAATTATCAAAGTAGATATTGTAAGCTTTAATGTAAGGTAAAATTGAAATGTGTACATTATATTTCACAAGTGGGGCAAATGCCTATACAGATGTTGGCCATATCCTTTATGTCTAAAATACTAGTGGTAACTTTTAAAGGCCTAAAATATGATTCTTTTATTGAAATCAATCACAATAAATTAAATATCATTAATTTAAAATGTACTCACTGTCACGTGACCTCAAACGCCATTTTGAGAATATGACGTCATTGGAACAATTTTATATGGAAATTCAACAAACTTAGTAGACAGATAGTATTGAATACAGTTTAGTGACGTCACGTGACGTTTTTGGTGGGAAATTTGATAATGATTTTTATTTATCAATTTTTGGTTTTAAATTGAAGATTATTATTTTTATAACATTTTTTCGTGAATATTGAGGTTCTATCTATAAAATAAAATTGAATCCTAAAATTCGTCAAGATCCCTATTGTGTACATACCTCGACATTCTGGTCGGCGCGCGTGACGGATATGACGCGCGCGCGGTACCACTGGTCGTCGAGCGGGTATAACGCCGCTACTATCTCGCCCGGCGCGGGGATTGTCTGTAAACAATGATCAATATACCTTTAACGATTGGATATATATATTTTTTGATGGATATCGCCGATAAACGAGCTGACGATCTACCTGATGGTAAGCGGCTATAGTCACCCATGAATATCAGGAACACTAAAGGCATCGGTGTGTTGCCGCCCAAGGGTGAATAAAAAGAAAAAATCTCTGTTCCACTTATGGGCCTACTGGAAGAGATTTCTTAATAGGAATAAGTAGTGCCCTTGTACAAACTGTTTCTTAAGTTGTATATCCTGTAAATGTTTTGTGCGTACAAAATAAATAAATAAAGAAGGAAAGACCTGGCTCTCAAGCCCCCAGCCGGAACACGAGTCGTTTGGCGGCTGATTCAAGCTCAAGGGTGGTAGCTATCCAGGCGAACCCCATGGAGAAATAATAATAGTAATAATGGTATTAATTAACAATTAAAATCAATATTACCAATATAATAACTCCGAGGGGCCTTACCGTAGATTTAGTCGCCTCTTACGACACCCATCCGGCATGGGATTGGGGTTAGTATTCTAAGCCGCACCAACACGGCTTAAATGTATTACATTGAGTGCATAACAAGTCTCAGGTTTTCTAATGTAAAAGTACTAATTTTTAAATCAGCAACTAATTTTTAGCTAATGTAATGTAATAAAATAACTATTATACAGTGAAATTAATTTGAACGAATGAATTATTATTGTAAATGACTTTCGTTATGTGAGCCGTTTATTCCTATGACGAAATAAATCATTTGACTTTGCCAATCGAGCAGAACCTTTGACGTTGTCATGTAAGAAAAGAAAAAGAGATAAATAATACAGTTTTGTCATATCTGTTTTTATGCACTTTTGTTATCGCTAGTTACTGTATATCACTATACTGCGTGTCCATTGACCAACTAACGATATTTTAAGGGCATGAAATATACCTCATTTTAATTTTACAAAAATGCCCATATATCTCTTCTTTTCGGAATGGCCGCAATTTTATTTTTTTTATTATGTTAGACGACTCTGCCGGAATACTTCGATTTATCTGGACTTTAAGGTCCCATAGATGTAAAATCTATTAATTGTAAGGTAATAATTACAAAAAAGATTGGATGAAGTTTAAAACTACAAAGGTCATTAAAAAATTATGATACTTAATGTAGTCAAAAGTTTCATTAGTAATATAATACTCCAAAAACTAGCACATTAACATACCTTCTTTAGTACATGCATTGATTAACAAGGATAGGATATGTACAAAACGACATATAACATGTATAATGTGTGAAGCGATAGATACCGTGAGAGGTTTATAAGAGAGTCGTGTGGCGGGGCTGTTCATGTCTCGCACCAGGCCGTCCAGGGTCGTTGGCGGGAGCACCACGCCGAAACTCGGTACAGGGTCTGCAACCAACATTACAACGAATTGAGGAAGAAGCAGGCTACCAGCGATCAACGATGTGAGCGGTACGTCGTAATCAATGCAACGCGACCAACAACTTTATACATTACTAGGAAATCGCCCTCGCTATGTCACCCAGGGATAGTGTAGCTTCCCAACAGTGAAAGAATTTTTCAAATCGGTTCGGTAGTTTCGGAGCCTATTCAATGCAAACAAACAATCAAATCTTTCCTCTTTATAATAATAGTATAGAAGTATAGATATACATCTGTTATTCTATACAGCAAGCTTCGAAGAGATCCCTGAAGACGGATCTTGGACATTGGGTGAATATCTGCGCCCTATCATTGGTCGAAGTTACACACTGACACCCTTCGACTTTTAAGATCAACGTCAGGCCTATGATTCGAAATAGGGATGTTGACAGTAACTATAAATTAATATAAATTTATTTTTAAAGTATTAATGATAACATTTAAACTTTTTAAATATTTATTCTTTAATCGAAATGAATCACAATAAAATAAATATCATTAATTTAAAATGTTAAAAATAGTACTCACTGACACGTGATCTCAAACGCCGTGACGTTTTTGTTGGGAAATTTGATATTGATTTTTGTTTATCTATTTTTGATTTTAAATTGAACAATATTATTTTTATAACATTTTTTTCGTGAATTATGGTTCTATGTATAAAATAAAATTTAATCCTAAAATTGGTCAACATCCCTATTGTTCACCCATTGTCACGTGATAGGTCTTCAGTCTTTGTCATCTTTTATTTTTCACAATCCAATATTTTACATAACATTTAACCAACAGAAAGGGAGCAAATAAATAAAAAAACACTGTTCTGCTGCTGTGAGTGACTGCTTTACACGTCATTTAATCTAAAAGAACAACATAATGTTTAAAGAATTTATTCTCATAAAGACAATCAGTCACTTACATGAGAACTTAATCTAGCATGTTGTAAATTTAAAACAATCGTTCGTAATATTTTTATAACAAAATAACACTCAGTAAGGCGTTATACATAAATAAATCCTTAAACATAATTTTTGAGAACATATTGTGCTAATTTTGATTTATAATGTTTTAAAGTCGGTATTTTTTTTATATCTGAGGGTACATATTTTGTTGTAAAGCTGTGCTCCTTCAAATGTTATAGTTTTTTTGCCGTAATTCGTTCTTGTTCTGGGTAGAACTAAATAACTTGCTCGCCGCCCGGATCGTTTGCCTGATATTTGTTTAGAGGTAATAAAGGATAGGTTAGTATGGAGTGCGCTGTTTAAATTTTTTTTATGAGAATGCAAGTACTGTATATATATAACTGTTTTATATTCATTAACTTTGTTTCTGCGTATATTTTAGATGTTGGTGTTAGAAAGTTATAACGAAATATTATTTTTATTATTTTATTTTGCAGTCTTTGGAGGTCGGCAAGTTTAGTTTTAGCTGCGCTACCCCAGCATTCAATTAAGTAAAGAAGATGCGATTTTACTAGTGAGTTATAGATGGTATAGCGTAACTGACGTGGGATGCATCGACTTATGTTTCGAAGTGACCCAGATAATGACGAGAGTTTGGTTCTGATGTGTTCAATCTGTGTATTCCACGTCAGAGCGGTATCCATTCTGAGACCAAGATATTTTTCACAAGTTTTTTCATGAAGGATGATATTATTGATTTTTAGAGCTTCATGCGGGGGTATGATTTTATTTTTTGCTTTGTAAATAACGTAGCACGTTTTTGATGTATTGATTGTCAATAGGTTATACTGAAACCAAGAGTGTAGGACGTTTAAATCGTGTTGCGCTTTATTAATAATTTCGTTTATCGTTGTTCCAAAGTAAAATAAGCAAGTGTCATCCGCATATAAAGTTAGATGGCCGTGTAAGTCTAATTCATGTATATTGTTCATGTAAATAAGGAACAGCAATGGTCCCAAGATCGATCCTTGCGGAATACCACATATTATAGGTAATGTATTACTTTGAGTGTCTTTAATTTTTACAACCTGAAATCTATTGGTTAAGTATGATTTGAACATGTTTAGCGCTGATCCATTTATGCCAATTTTTTCGAATTTTTTGAGCAGTAATGTATGGCTGACAGTATCAAAAGCTTTTTTGAGATCTATATACACACCGAGTGCTATGTTTTTGTTGTCTATATTTGATTTAATTTTGGTGATAAGGTCGATAGCTGCAGTTAGGGTACTACTCTTAGGCCGAAATCCGTATTGACGCTCATAAATAAAGTTAATTGAATTTAGGTACTTTTCTAAGCGATTGTGTATGACACTCTCTAGTATTTTAGAAATGACTGGTAGAACTAAGATAGGTCGGTAATTTCCCGGATCAGTACACAACAACATACACACACACACACTCATACACACACATACACACAAGTTACTTTTAAGCACGGTTTTAAGCGTAACTGATCATACATTTTACTAATATATTTTGTGTAATCTGTTTTTGGTCATAGCATTTGAGTAATTGTTTTGTCAGCAATAATTGATTTTGTAAACGCTGTTGGAGTACCTAATAAATAAATGAACAACATACCCTGTCTCTTCTTGTCCGTAACGAGTTGCGCGTAGAACCGGTCGAAGTGCGCGACGTGCGTGACGAGCACGCGCAGCCACGTGGCGGGCGCGGGCAGCGGCAGCGCGCGGCACTTGCCCGCCACCGAGATCTGGTCCATCGTCCACCCGTCTGGGGGGGGGGGGGGAGGTCAGCGTCAGTTGGTCAATAGCTATTACCATTGACTGATTGACGTATTATCACAGAAAACTTAATTGTACCTATTGGTACAGAAGAGTCACTCCGCTAAATCATTTTGTTCGAGCGCTAAGGGTAGAACAGCTCAGCACTTTTGCATTTAAGCATTTTTGCAATAATTTAATAATATAAGTAATGTTCAATCATATGAGTCAGTACATCGTTAACCATTGGTGTGCTCACACCAAAACCATTTCGGGCTCCTACGGACTATTAAATAAGTCGCGTCGTATTAAAGAAGTGTTTCTCACTTTGTGTAAAAATAAACACAAATAAACTTGTATAAATAAACTACCAATTACCATAACTCGGAACTTCTTATTACGGTCCGCTCAATCAAACCAACGCAACCACTACCCCTTTTTACACATTTAAATAAATAGCGACTCTTGCTCCGACACAATAAAGTGTAATTGTTCGCACAGCGCTAATCGTCAATAGACGTTGACATCTCGACGTTGCCTCTTTCTAATCATACCTCTTATCCTCTCTGACAACGGTCAGGGTTGTCTTTTTTATGATGACATGTGTAATAGAATACGTATGTATGTATGACACGGCGTGGCAGCCCTTCTGAAATTGGCCCGACACTATAAACGCTTCATGTACTTGTAACATCATATCAAAAACGCGATGTACGTTCCAATGAATTGGCGCCAATGGCCTTCAATTTTCAATGGATCCGTTCGATTTTGAAAGGAAAACGGGCGCTCAATTAAGAAAATAGAACCTCCCGGCGGGACATATTTTGTTCGAGATGTCTGTTCTATGACATTGTAAATTATGGTCAAAATATTTTTTTTAAATTAATTAATTTAATTAATACTAACGATCTGTCCGCGGCTTTCCTATTTCTCCGGGATAATAAGTTCCTTATGTCTTATTCTAGACCATGGTCTACACGTGTGCTAAATTCCATGAAAATCCGTTCAGTAGTTTTTGTGTGAAAGAGACAGACACACAGAGACAGAGAGAGAGATACATCCATAGAGACTTTCAAATTTACAATATTATTAGAAAGTAGGATTCGATCTTCCAGTGTTATGTAAAAGTGCTCAATGGCGTGGTTTAGGAACAGTGCAATCTTTTAATAGATTCTTGAACTACACCGTTTATCGAATAATTAGGATTGTATTTTTGTGAACTAATCTTTAATAGATAAAAATGTTAAGTTTGTTTCTGTATGCTTCAAAAACTCGAAAAGTCACCGATTTGAGCTCTTTTGAGACAAAATACTATACGCTCCAAGGATGATTTTTACAATATAAATTTTTCGCGTCAGTAACTTATCTGCGACCAAAAACAGTTATTTTACAGTCAGCTGTGTACCAGTAGCGCCATCTACCGGAAGCTAAGGAGACACTATAGTAAAAATATAAAACATGTTGCAGAACAACGTTTGCCCGGTCCGCTAGTTTATAATAAAATCGTTATTTACTAGCAAGCATAATGAGTATTACCTGGATGTTTGAGAACATGTTTTTTGGTGCATCGCGAGCCTTTGAAACAGGTTTTCTCAGGACCTCCCTTGTAGTGCTTGCAGATATCCATTTCGTCACGATTGTGGTAGCCCTGATGACGACAAATAACACATAAGTGTGTATGAAACATACTTAGTTTAAAAAATAATATATGGAAAATATTTTATGACTATAAATATTATAATACAAATTCAAAAGTATTATACTGGTTTACATGTAAACAATGAAGTGTCGTGTTCGTATTAGAAATTAAAAGAAACTTTCAAATAAAAAAAAATGAGTTGATAAATGTCACACTCCTGAGGTAACATTAAATCGGTTAATCTCTACTCGGAAATCAGTTAAACAAATAGTAACAACTCACAGTAACAGCCTCGACTGGGTCCTCGTACTCCGGTCCATGTAATATGTCGAAGTCAGCCTCAGACAACTCTGGCGGGCCGTGGCTGGCACTCTTCTCAGCCGTCTCTACCGTCTCCACTGTCTGACTCTTGTCTACTGAAATACCAGTTTCAAATGTTACTAGGAACCTCCTACGGATACTCCGTGGCTCTGAAGCAACTTATTTTCGCCTTATAGTCATGTGTTATTATTATAAAAAGACATGTGTTATATGACATTTACAGTAATATTTTGTATTTGTCTTATACATGACATATCGCACTCTCAGGGGCCGTTCAAGTATTACGTAAGCACTATTGGGGGTCTTTGTTTTGCTTATTTTGGATGACATGGGGGTAGGGGAGTCTAGATAATGATTACGTCATCGGTAGTTATTTACTTTTTTACACGAATGGCAACCCTCACATTGTCTATGCTTGAAAACGAAACGCATTTTCTTTATTCTTTAAACTTTAAATTTCTTTAAACGCAGTTTATGTTGAATACTGCATCAGTAAAATCTAATCTCTATCCTAAATCTATTTTCTTACTTTTAAAATTATAATTATAACATTATAATTTAAAAAATACATTTATAATTGAATAATGTTAACGTAAGCATGAGGGGAGGGGGTAAGAGCTTTGCTTACTTTTGCTGACAAGGGGGATGGGGGGGTAAATAATTGTAAATCTGCTTACGTAATATTTGAACGGCCCCTTAGTGGAAAAAAGCATAAGTCGTGTTACTTTGAATTTAAGTTATTAATATGATTGGAAAAAGGACAATAGTTGCATATGCACAATTTTTTTCAAATTTTTATCATTTATCTTGACGGTTTTGTGCAATAAATCGTAATTTAAATACCTTTGACTACTTACTGATATTTTAAGTTTTTTGCTCTCCTGAAAAATTGCAATTTTCATCTTATGCCTTTTTTCCCCTAAGGGTACAATATAATCTAGAATAAATTTTGCCCAAACTTACCCTATTTCAGATAAGAGTATTGTTATTTTTAATGTTTATTCCAATATGTCCAGTATTCACATTCATCTGATGCACTTTATCAGCAGTTTGAATGTAAAAAAGATAATAAAAATATATAAACACATCTCATCTCACCAGCTACTGCCAAGCCTTGCTTCACTATCAAGTCATTGAGGGTTTCACCAGATGGCAGGATTACATACACACCTAGGGATTCTGAAGTACTGAAATAAGAGAAAAATAATCTATGTATGATAATAGACACAGTTACACCCTCTATTCGTTTTAGTTGGTATTATAATTTTCTTTTTTTTTGCTTGGAAAATAATAATAAACAAATATTGACACATCTTTTATTTTATTATACTGAACTTTAAACAATTTAAGAATGTAAAAGAGTATAAAAAAATGTTTGAAACATGCATGTTTCGAATGTGCCTTCAAATTTTCAATAAATATTTAGGTATTTTGAGAACTGGGGTAATAATGCCTGTTTTTATACCAAAATTTTCAAACGAGGGTTATTAGGTAAGCAATGTTGGTGGTACTTTTTATTGAAATATAAAATTTAAATCAATCAATAGTTATAACTTATAGTATTTAATTACATAAAATAATTTTGGCATTAAATGGTTATTTATCTTTAACTCCTGTTCATTCTGTGTCAAACTAATTTTTAAATTACAAATTATGATAAAATGCACTAAAGTCAAAGTCAAAGTCAAAATATTTTATTCATATAGGTATCATTGATACACTTATGCACGTCATTTTTTTGGCTTTTCGGAAGGTGCTTTGTCATGGAGGAGAAGAAAAGCCTAAAGAAACTCATCAGCACATCTTTTAAAAAAAATATTACAAAAAAGATATTATCATACAAAAGTTTACTATTCTGAGTGGAACTGGTTGCAGAGCTAATCATTTCCATGCGTCTTTGTCATTTAAATACTCGTTTACACTATAATATCCCTTGCCTAACAATTGTGTTTTTACACGTTTTTTGAAAGATTCAATTGGCAAGTCACGTATTATTTTTGGGATTTTATTATAGAAATGTACACCAAGCCCTATGAAAGATCGTTGCACTTTACTTAGGCGGAACGAAGGCGTAATTAATTGATACATTCTTTTTGGCGATTATTAATATCAAAATTTTGTTTATACGCGTTTATATTCTACTAACATTGTTTACCAAATAGGAGTTGTCTAAAAAAATTTACTATAATAATTACATGATTATGATCGAAGTAAGAACGGCTCGTATTTTACAACACTTAATATATAGCAGTCGTGGCCGAGCGGTTAAGGCGTCTGACTAGAAATCAGATTCCCTCTGGGAGCGTAGGTTCGAATCCTACCGACTGCGGTAATTGGATATATTTCTGTATAATACATTTTATGTTACGTAAGTCTTTAATAAGTATTAGACAAAATAGCTCAGTAATTTTTGTTTATTAATGAAGAGCTCAGGTAAATTTAATAATTAATTTACATAAATTACTTTAAATATTTTACAAGGTATAATTAATTTATCCTTATTTTTTTCATTTATGCCTTTTTTAAATTCATATTACGTCAAAAACACCTTGTAAGTTTGTACTAAATAAGCCTCGTCAAAAAAATGGATCATATGTGTAAACACCAATCCCGGATTTGTCAATAGGCCGTATAGGCCGCGGCCTAGGGGCGGTAGCGTCCTAGGGGCGGCAGATTTCAGAAGATGATATTATAGATGATTTTGCTATTAAAAAGTGCCGTAAAAACTTGTAATTCTTGTTTTTTTACGCACTTTCTTAGTGACTAATTCAGTGTCTTCTTTACTATGAATGGAAAATTATTATTTTAGAAAGGTACATGGCGCGGCGGAAATAAATTGGAAATAAACTGGTAAACACATCATACTTATCGTCAACTTCAATGCTGCAAATGGTGCCCATGTACGAGTTGAGGAACTGTTCTTGCTTCTCCATCAGCTCTTGGTCCTGGTTGCTGATGAGGTCCACCTGTCAACAATATCAAGGTTTTCTGAGGATACCTGCAAAGATACCTAAGCTAAGCTGTATTTAAGTTGTGATAATAATGGAGTAATAGTCAGTCTATTAACCAGAAGAGAATATTTTGTAATACATATAAAGTTTCATAAAGTTAGAGACGATAAGCTAGAAACTCATAGAACCCTAACTGAGAAAGTGATACTAACCATGAAGTTTATTTGTCCTATAATATTTTATATTGTGGCTAATTGTGGTTAAAAGTTACATCGCTGGCTTCAACCCATAATTGGTCCACTACTAAGCATCCACTGTATTCAGAATTTCAGAACGCTCAGGACCGGTCAACGTGGCGTAAGTTAAGGGAGGCCTATGTCCAGCAGTGGACCTCCAAGGGCTGATGGATGGATGGATGGATGGACTGAGCAAAAGTCTCTATACTATATACTGCTCTAGTGCGGACGACTTAACGACTACCATCTCACGATAACAACCGGGATAGACTGCTTTACGTGCCCTCTGAACCACGGAAGCTCTTAATAAATTTTTGCCATTAGCGGTCATCTATCCAATTACCGACCACGCCCGCTGTAGCTTAACTTTGTCGATCACTTAGGATCGAACAAGCTAAAAGCTTACTTAAATAATAATAATAAACGCTTATACACTCATACCCCCGTAGTAGGTTTTCCTGTGTCGCGGGCGGCATAGACTACACATATAACACATCACAATAACACCCATGACCCGAGTACAAATATTTATCTGTCACATAAATATCTGCTCCGGCCGGGAATCGAACCCGAGACCCCTCACTTCGCAGACAGGGTCGCTACCAACTCTAGGCTACAGGGTCGTCATAATAAATCTATACTATAATAAAGCTGAAGAGTTTGTTTAGTTGAACGCGCTAATCTCAGTAACTACTGGTTCGAATTTAAAAATTATTTTTGTGTTTGATAGTCCATTCATCGAGGAAGGCTATAGGCTATACAACATCATATATTTAAGTAGTTTGTTTTTCCATGGTTTTTCCACACATTAAGGCGGGTGAAACCGCGCGGCACAGCTAATAAATAAATAAATTATACTAAACGCAAAGTCTCGTGGCATCATTTTCTCTCGCACTTGCACTGTTTATGGAAATTAGTTTAATTGTTTCACATCTCTGTGCCTGTGTGACGTCATCCATAAACAGTGCAAGTGCGAGAGAGAAAATGATGTGCGCCGTCTCTTTTGCACGTTTTATTACTCCGCCTGCCACGAGTCTGCGTTTAGTATAGGTGTGTAGTACAGTGTAGTGACTCACCCCCGCGAGATGGCAGCACCGTGCGTACGGCGGCTTGACACAAAACGCTGGTATCAGGGGCTGGATGCTGGTGACGGGCGTCACGCGCACCTCGCCCGTGTCCACGCAGAACAACTCTGCGTTCGTCATGTCATCCTGGTAACACAAAATTCACTCTCTATATTTCTCACTCTCTCTTCCTTAGTGGGCAATATTCTCTCTAAATAGGCTCTATTGTTGGGAAATATATTATAGTTACAACATGTATCATATTTCCGCAAAAAAATAAGGTTTAGTATAAAATAAATACACTCTAATTTATAAGTTAAAAATTCGCACCAAAACACTTCAGTGTCATGGCGTCGCTTGTGACGTCACGCCTAAATAGAGTAATAGACAAGATGTCATTGTCATTATTGCCATATTCCTCTTTTTACTTCAGCGTGACGTAATTCGCTCTGATTGAGACTGATTGGCGTTCTAGACATCATGGCGGCTTGCCGTATTTTGTAGTTTTATTTTATTAAAATATCTCGCTCAAATTAATACAAATAAATGAGTGTTTTGCAATTCACTAATAGGGTTTCATTAAAAAAATACATAATTTTACTGATTTTTACTTACTGTCATCATGCCTATTATAATAGACATAAAATAGATTAGGTGATGCCTTTGTTACATATCTATGGGCGGTGGAACAACTCTGCGTTAGTTATGTCGTACAGGTAATACGAAAAGTGGGGGATTCAATATAACTATCTTTTTCTCTCTCTCGTACTTTGCTTTTTTAGCCGGCTATACATCGGTGTGTATGTCCACGTTATGTTATGTGAAATCAGATCTATGCGCTATGTTGCGGATGCGAATAGACCAATGCGTTGTCTGTTACGAAAACTACTTTACTGGCTCTTCGAAAATTACAATATAAACACGTACAAGCTTATCATACATTTGTTCATGTTAAACTAACCAAGACTGATGAAAACATTGAAGTATAATGTCATAGAACAGACATCTCGAACAAAATGTGTCCCGCCGGGAGGTTCCATTTTCAAAATTGTTCCCCCGGTTCTCCTTTCAAAATCGAACGAATCCATTGAAGATTGAAGCCACGTGGCGCCAATGCATTGGGACATGCATGATGTTCGCGGTGTCGGTTCTATACGCTAGTAATAATACTTCAATGGATGTTATGGATGAAAATAAGCTATTCATTGGGCTGGAAACTGACCTCAGTCAGCCGTATAAACAGTCCTCTGTAGTAACAATCGCCGTCTTCATCATGATATGCGCAATAATTGAGGGTCATCACTTGGTCGAGACTCAGGTCCACATGATTTTTCTTATAATAATCAGTCATCTCTGTCATTAACCTGCAATCACATGAACATGATTAGTTGTAGTGGTTGGATTTGTGGGAGAAATAATAAGAAAAATTCTAAAATAAGTGGTTGCATTCCGAAACCAAGTACTCTAAACAAACACATTTCAGAGAAAAACGTTATTATGAACTACCCTCTAAGTATATCTTAATTTTCATGTTTCACAATAATGAAAATAGATGGCATTACTAAGATGCTAAGGGATGCCGCGACACTCCCAAGGTTGTCAACAACTGATTTTAGGTTAAGTTCTAAATAAAATCATATTTGGCTGTGTTACGTACGTGATAAGACTTTTAAATTTTTATTGAATTTTCGGATTTAAAATGTGCTGAACAAATTTTTCAGTATTTCTGCATTCGAAAGTCTTAAGGTTAATACACATTTATTCACTCTATTCAGCTTATGCCCATAGAAAACAGCGGTTTAGTGTGGACACGCGTACGCGTCCGTTCAGCTTTCCGCGTCTATTCAGCTTTCGCGGCAAACGAGTAGAAAATGAGGACAAATCATTGAAGTATTATTACTAGCGTATAGAACAGACATCTCGAACAAAATGTGTGTCCCGCCCGGGAGGTTCGCTTTTCAAAATTGAGCCCCCATTCTCCTTTCAAAATCGAACGAATCCATTTAAGATTGAAGCCACGTGGCGCCAATGCATTGGGACATACATGGTGTTCGAGGTGTCAGTTCTATGACATTATACTTCAATGGGACAAATGTGTTTTATCATGCCAGTGCGATCTGCCGCGTTCAACGCTGTTCCGCCGCGAACACCATCGAACGCGGTGGAACAGCGCTTGTCGACAGGTTGCAACCGGTATAGTTCCCGCATATTACATTTATTATTACTTAATCATTGCACGCAACGACGCTTACGACGCTGTATGCGGCTGATTGATAGAAGCTGAATAAGTGTAACCAAAATCGTTCAGAGAAACGCGAATGGTGCTGAATAAATGTGCGTTGACCCTTAGCAACGTGTTGCCACCTTCCATAGTTTTCACATTTTCTTTTGGAAATGAATAGGTCCCTTCATTGCTATATCCAAATACATTACGTTGATGCATTATTGTAGAATAGTACGCAATTTTTACCACGATTTTTTGACGTGATAACGTCTATTAAAATGGAACGCCGGGTGCACGTACGATAAAGCATGACTCATTTGTCGCGTTCCGCGGGCGAGCGAACAATGGAGAAAGCGCCATCTATGAACAAAACTATATACACAATTAACTCAGAAAGGAACTTGCTGAAAAAATAGTTTAGTTCAGGAGTTCTAGATGGCGTTGAAAGATAAAAGTTTCTAATTATAAGTTAATTACCAGAGATAATATTATATTCGAGCACTACTTCATCAATGTTTTGTCATGACGTTGTCACGTTAAACTACCGTCCGTAAACCGACTTTACAGACAACCATTTTTTTGTCAAAAATTCTGTTTACGATTTGTGCTGGTGCTCCACTCTGGCGCGAAAACTTTATCCCTAATGCTAACTTTAAACTAATATCTCTTTAAACTAATATCTTACTGTGACATTGTCGTATTCATGGACTTGAATACTGACAATGTATGGACGACATTATACAGACACCGCAACACAAAACTTAGAAAAATGTGTTAAAAATTTACATAGAGTTGTGTGACATACCTAGAAACATCTTCGAAATCATCAATGATAACCCAGAAGGAAGCACCGTCCACATGCATTATTGTAGCTTGGTATGCATTGTCTAATGGCATCACTGTCTGAGCTGGCAGGTTGCACACTTCCGGTGATTGAGAATGAGCATTTAAATCTGCAAGGAAATAGGAAGGTAAACGCCGGTTACTTAAAGGCCGATCAGCTGATAATTACTTAATAACCTGTCAATTTTATTGTCAAACATACATAGAGTTTCTGAATGCATGATTATTTGAGGAACATCAATTAACAGAGCTGTTAAATTATACCACAAAATCGTATGTCAAAAACAAACTAGACATGGAGTATAAAAATTTTTGTGTTGTGCTCACAATATGTACTGTACTGCCGGAACAAAATCGGTCCAAGCTCCCACCTCTAGAGCTGATAAGACAAACAGTGGTTGCGTAAGGAATTTTGTTAATTAATTAATTTAAATTTATATACCCGTAGCTTCGCGCGCATGGATATCGATTTTTTACAAATCCCGCGGGGACCCTGAACTTTTCCGGGATAACAAGTAGCCTATGTGCTAATCCAGGGTATAGGCTATTTCCATTCCAAATTTCAGCCAAATCGGTTAAGTGGTTGTGGCGTGATTGATGAACACACATCCAAACATCTTCACAAACTTTTACATTTATAATATTCATAGGATTTAAATAGTAAAATTTTTATTACCTTCATCAGTAACATTTCTTCCACTGTCCGGTATTTGACATTGCGTTTCCCTCTCCACTGTATCGGCTTTCGGTAAAGGTACACTCTCCGAAGAGCATGATGTACTTGAAAAGGCTATTAGCAATTGTTCTTCTTTGGGCACTTTTTTTCTTGTCGGCTTTTCTGAAGGACATTGGTTTTGACAAGTTTTTGATGTCGATGGAGTCGGTTCACTCAATGCATCCATCAAATTGAGAGCGCCATTCGATGGTGGAGGTAATATTGCTTTATTCTTGATGTCTTGCACTGGTGTGAATTCTATGTTACTGGTCTCATCTGGAACATGATAGAAATAAAAAAATCTGTTACAAAACTGATACTAACCTATTTTCTAATAAAAATTGCAGTAAATGAAGAATATATAAGGTTTTTACGTAAACCTTTCCTTTGACAAAATAGAATTCTTCATTTATTTATTTATTTATTTATTTATTACACTTTATTGCACACCAAATTTACAGAGTCAGTAAAAGCTTTTCAACGTTAATATTACAAGTGCACAAAGGCGTTTCATTCTTTAAGTTAAAAAAAATGAGGCAGAATTATTGTGATTTATGATCCACTGTAGTTATTGTTTTAATATTTGTTACCTGAGAACTCCATCTTTTGTCAACTTTGTAAAATGTTCTTTATCTTGTATTTATTAAAACTCAGTTCTGACAATGCGATCCTTGAGGAATTGAGACAAGTCCTCAAATACAGTTGGTAAATTTGATATATATTTAGTAATAATTTTAGTGGTTCTTTTCCAAAAACTATTGCTTTGAATTTAGTTTTTTTTTTGTGAAATTGATATTATGTTCTGTTATATTATATTATAGGTCTATCAAACTATATATGTAGGTATATTTAATCTATATGCTCTTGTATTTATCTGTTGTTGATTCTTATTTTAAATATGAAATTAAATAATTGCATGTTGTGAACATCTTGTTTCAATATTATGTTCTATATGGTTAAGTTATACATATCATAATTGTGTAATAAGGTTTACCAACAAAGTCACATTGCATTCCATTTTACTGCTGACCTCATTGTGAAATGCGACACAGCTATTGAATATCAATAGTAAACAGTATTTGAAACCAGGTCAAATTTACAATTGGAGTAATCACTTTTAAATCAAATAAAACATCATAGTTCAATGGCATATGTTTTCATTTATAGAAACCACACCATTGCATCTTAATAGCATAATTTAAATTCGGTGGGTTAATGCGTACCTAGAACAACTTAAATACCTATGATAAAAAATGATATCTCACCCAACTTGCACATGGCAAGATTAAAATCTGTAATTAGATATGTGTATTCATCTAACTGCTTCATACAATTCAGGAAACGCTCTTTAAGCTCAGATGGATCACAGTTTAGCTGATCTACAAACGCTTGAGACTGGAAAATTTAAAACATTATATTATTAAATTTGAACTAGGCATGACCAGGCTAGTTTGATTAATTTAAGTTGTACTAGAGATCTAGTATTCATTTAATTTAATAAAACGTGTTTATAAATATTTTCAATATACCTTCATTTGAAGATTTATAACATTTTGCAAAGCAACATCACATTTTTTCAAAAACTCCTTTATTCTTACTTCCATCTCATGACGTCTATGCATAGCTAGCGTAGCCAAGTCCACAAAACTCCTAGAAAACAAATCTGGTTTAATAATGGGAAATTTGTAACAAGAAATCTTTTCACATAGTAAAGAAATAAGTTTTTACATTGTTAATGTTTACGTAGACTGTCGACCAGTTATCCAGCTCTTCTCCTGCAATAATAAAGTAATCAATACGATTTCACTCCGGAAAAATATGGTACCTACTTTCCCATTTATAAACCGAATTTTAAATAAAAATCCAACTAAACTTTACAAAAGTTGAAAGTTTTGATTTGCAAATTAATTGCTGACCAGCTAGGCTTGCCGAAAAAATATCGATATATCGATATTTTTAATTCAAAATATCGATACATTTAACCGATATATCTTAATGCGATATATCGATACAAAACATTCTATATCGAAAATTGTATTAAAACCGATACATAATTATGTATTTTTATTTATTATAATTACCTACATAATTAAGTAAAATAGATTTCAATTAAAGCCTTAAAAGATAACAATGAACGAAAAACTATATTGTCTATGCCTAAGCTGTATGGGCTTTTTTGCCTATTTTTCGCGATAGTTAGCTATTTATTTTTTTGTAATTTTGTCTAATAGAAAGAAATACTGATATAAATACCTTGTGTTTATTAAGAATTTCTACATTAAAATAATATACAATTTATATAAAAATTACTATTGACATTATTAGGGCATAATAAATAAGCGACTTGTGACAAATATTGAATATTAAAGGTATTTAATAAAATTAATATGTGCTGAATTTTACATTCTCAATCAAGTTATACATCTCTCGTTCGTTCTCAAGTTATACATCTTCTTTTTTGTCAGTTCTATTTAGGCCTATACAAACATAATTTACAGACACCAGCTCACGGATCTTCGTTTATCTCAACAGAAATTACTGAGCTAGGCTGAACTAAAAGTATTATTATTTTAAAACCGCATTTTTTCAAAATATTGGACTGATATATCGAATATCGATATATCGATATTTTTTTTACATCCGACAACACTAAGTCCAGCCACAGAGTAGAATAAGTATAGAAGAGAAACATATAGGTTAGGGATGCACGATATACATGGAAGTTCAATGTAACACTCGATGTAAAGTATGGAAACATCGATTTAATCCGATGTTTTTTTAATACGGCAGCATCGATGTTTTTTATTCGATGCATCGAAGAGGCAACCCTAATAACAAAATCCACCATTAAGCCATTAGGCTAATGTTGAAAAGCGTTTTCTAAGTTTTTGGACATCAAATTCACTACCGATGACCTTTTTTTTGGTCCCGAAACGGTACTAAAAATAAAAAATATCGATGTTTAAAAACATCGATGCCACTATGCGATGCATGCATCGAAAAAAACATCGATGTTTTTTTTCAATATGCATCCCTAATATAGGTTACAGAATAGACAGATTATAATTCTGTGATATAGACAAGGATAATATTATATAGCTGGATACCAACCAATCTTCGAAGGGGTACCTGAATACCACGGAATACAGTCTTTGTCTGTATTCCGTGCTGAAGATGGATGAAGTAACATTGGATGACCATTTTTAGGGTTCTGAAGTAAAATCGGAACCCTTATAGTTTCGTCATATCCGTCCGTTAGTCAGTCTGTCCGAAGCATAGCGCCTAAATCTTTAGTGCTAGAAAGCTGTAATTTGGCATGGATTGAATTAATACATTTTATTATAATTTCTTCAAAATTATCCTTATGTCATGAAAACTGATGTTTTTATATTATTATTTTTGTATAAAGTGACAGTGAAATAAAATAATAGTACATTCGTTTAGTTTTAAGTGTACCGCACCTTTAAAAATATTTTAACACAATCAAATGACCTGGGACTATAGATAACATGGACACAATACAAAAATGGTCATTCCGTTGTGACCTCATCCATCTTCAAGTACCTCTACGAAGTTATGTATCCAGTTAGAGTAATATATCCATGATTTTTACTGACACTTTACCCTCTGGCTTCTATACTTCATGGTACCTTGCCTCCCGACCCCCCCTGATCGGCCGACGGCCATATTCTTTCTTTCTTTTCCGTTGAACTGCCGCTCGCGGCATTAACGCGTGTGTTATTACGATCGTGTGTAAATCGAGCCAGGCGGGACGTTTAACATAATTTGAGGTAATATTCCTGGACAGATAGTTACGCTGATCGATGCTAATAGCTTTTATTGATATATTCTAGGTGTTTCATAGTTTACTGGTGCCTGGTTATCTAGTGGTAGTTAGACGTCGTAAATTACGTTAATATCTCCATTTGATGCAGTCGTGAGGAACTCAAATTGCAGGTTGTTGTGCATTTTGAATTATTCGATAACTTCCAGACTCTTAGGTACTAGAATTTTCAGGGAATGTACTGTAAAAGGAATGTGTGTTGAGATTTTCACGTTCTGTCATATGTTTGGCAGCTGATGGCACAGCTTTGAAAAGTAAGGTTATTTTTAGAGGTTAGGAATAAACTTTTGTTATCATGACTGTGTTCTTGCTGTAACGCGTAGATCGTAAAATTGGTGTCTTAATTGCAAAATACTACTATTGTCATTACGACGAACAGTTCACTTTACAGGTATTGTGTGTATTTCGTTGATGGTATACCACGCGACACATCCGTGGACGTAATTTAGTTTTGTTTCAATGTTGATTTGTTTGGAGCTTGTGTAGAAAAGAAGAAGAGCAAAAGTAAAAGATAAAGAAGCAGAGGCAGTTAAATAACTGACACTAAACACTAGTACGAGGTGAATTAAATTTACTTTTAATTACTATGACTCATACAGTTTGAAAAGCAGTGTTTTGATCACAGTAGATTTTCTTTGCTGTAGTAGTTTCATGTTGTTAAGTTTATTGAGTTACCATCAACTATTCTATGCTTCTAAGGGCTTATAAGTGCATACACTTTCAAATTTAATGCAATTCCGCTTCAGTTTTAACCCCGAGAAGACACAACTTTGCGCGTTCACCACTAAAAAAAGCCTTATTCGTCACAGGACCACAGTTCCAGAACATTCCTCTGAACATCTCTAAAAGTATTGGGATCCTTGGTATCGACATTTTAAATGAAGAATGAATAAAATAACTTTAGTCGTCCATAAAATATTATTGTTATGTGACTTTTACTAGGTGGGGTAACTTACCCGCTTCACATGGTCCCTTTTTCCATAAATAAAAATAGAAACCTAACTAACCTAAGCTATCTATTTTTCGATTTCGGTCACAACTTTTTCAAAGAGCACCGTTGCACAGGTACTCCGTCCTAATAAGTCTCAGGTAATTTTATTTGTCCGATATTCTGTCGACCAAGTTATTTTATTTGTCAGAAAGTCTAATGACTTGTTTTATTTGTCTGATAGTGTTTAAGTACTTTGTTTCAGATAATTGGACGAATAATAATATATTATTCATCCATTTTAGGTATCAATAGTCACTTTGTATTAATAATATTTATTATTTATTTATTTAATCTTTATTGAACCCCAAAGAGTGGTACAATTATTGTTCACTTATTCATTTGTAAAATTCATCATTGTTAATTACAATCTATAATCGGTGATGCTTATGCAAGATAATACTATTCAAAAATATCAATATTAAACAACAATGATATTACAATGTTCTTGTGTCTGAATTAATATTAGTAATACTTTTTGTTTATTATTTATTCAGAGGCCCATAGACACTAAAACACAATAATTGAAGAATATTATGGATAAATACTTAAAAGTCACAATAAAATAAAAACAAAAATGATAAGTAAACAATAAGGATTCATTAAAAAAAAATACCTGTCACTGGCATTAGATACCATTTTTATGAAGTAAAAAAATAAATTTGAATTTGACACTTGTCACTTTACACAATTTTGCAAACAGGACAATAGAAAATTCAACTAAACTTAATTCCAAAAAAATATATAAAAAAAGTAATTCAAGCTTATTAATAACAGAGACATAACTGGTGATAGTCATGTAAGTACGGCCATGTATTATTGTTTATAATGTTTTAAATAGCTTTACCATTGCCATTATATTATAATAATTTATATATTATTATATTATAATAATATATAATTTCCATTATATTATACCAAAGGCGATTGTTAATCACAGCAAAAATAAGAAGGCTGCTTTGAGTAAATTTTTTTATTAACAGTTTGAAATTTTGCTCCCTTGAGTATGAGTCAGCTGCCAAACGACTCGTCGTGATGTGGCTGGGGGCTTGAGAGCCAGTTCTTTGTTTTTTTTTTTATATGGAAATAGCCAGCAAACGAGCTGACGATCCACCTGATGGTAAGTGGCTATCGCCGCCCATGAACATCAGCAACACCAAAGGCATCAGTGATGCGTTGCCGGCCAAGAAAGAAAGAAGAAAAAGAAAGAAAGATTTCTTCTCTCTTTCTTGGCCAGCAACGCTGATGTTAATGGTCGACGATAGCCACTTACCATCAGGTGTATCGTTAGCTTGTTTGTCAGCTATTTCCATAAAAGAAATCATAGCTCCCTAAACGAATGGACCGATTCTGATGCGGTTTATTGTTGTAGCTGTGTTTATGAAAATATAACTGGTATTAAATTCTACAGTTAATTCTAAAGTAAATCCACAAAAATTTTCACACTGCATGATTTTTTTTAAAGTTATATTAGGAAAATAAACTTATATTAGGAAAGAGTAAGGAGGGATTAATAAGTTTTGCTCCATACAATGCTATGATCTCACAAATGTGTAACCCTGCATGAACATTCAAATAATAATGAAACTGAGTTATTAAAGTTACTTTGAAGATGAAACATACAGTAGAATTATATGATTATAATTAAATCATTACCCATTTGGTAAATTATGGTGTAAAAGCTCTGCGTTATTAAGGTACATTTATTCCAAACATGACACAACTTCATGAAATTTTACTGTTAAATAATTTGTTTATGTAGTTACATTAAATATAGTTGATGTAATTTACGGTGGCTTGTATTCCTCGGGGGCTAATTATTTGCCTAATTACATACGCAGCTAGAAGGCGTTAAGTTGTTGGGTTGACTTGATAGACGCGTTAAAAAGATGTCGTGTTTGAATTATGTTTTTCTTTCTTTTATTGTCTATGATGCTTGGGACTTTTTTAAGCTCTAGTATATATTCAATTATTTATTGATTTGATTGTTATCGAGTACCTTTAATTAAAATCGATTCAGGTGCAGAGTACAAAAAAATTATTTTAAATTATTTATTTATTTAATAATTTATGTACACATATTGATTTATGTAATTAAAATGTTTTTTTGTAAGTAAAGTTCATTTCTAAAAATCCAAAAATTTACCAACACTTGTCGCCATCTATGTACAAATTTGGTACAATTTAATTAATCCCGTCGATGATAGATGGCGCTGTGTGTCTCATTCGTTCGAATTTTTCAATTAATCTTAATGCTTTTGTATTATCAGAGGTGTCACACTACATATTCCAGTAAAAATTTAGAATCCGGTAACAGGAGGGGCGGGAGGGGTGATTGCTGATTACAACGGTACCACTTGCAACTTTCGAGGATGCACCGTTTTTGAGATAATTGAGAAAAACTAAAAATTCTAAAATATAATCATACAGCTTCATAGTGTCTTCTTGCTGCACAAACGATATTATAACAATTCAATTATGCAACAAAACTACACTTCGTCATAAATGTCGACGGAACCTCGCTTCGTGGGGTCCCTATTTCTTATTTAAAAAAAATTATACGAACCTAACCTAATCCATTTCGTTTTAGATTCTTATTGCTTTTTTCACTGCAGGGGCTTCGCTCCAGAGCCCGTCTTTGAACGGGGCTTCGCCCTCCATAGCAGGAGCCTCTGCCTCCCGCATCCCTATTACTGGGAACTGCGCTACCCGTAATCCCCTCCACCATTCATCTTTTTTCGCTTATGTTTATACATAGAGTACTTACATTTGGGACCGATTTAAGCATAGACTGATGACTTATTTGGAACTTATTTGAGAGCTCTGAATTGTCAAAAGGACATTTATGGCGTTCAAAATCGAGTTATGTGATATATTCCTGGTACTAAGGTTATGAAAGTTTTTTAATTTTCTCGAAAGCGGTGTGTCGCCGAAGGTTGAGAGTGGTACCAGTGTAATCGGCTGATGAACCTCTATAAGCTTCAACTCCTGCTACCGGATTCTAAATCCAATCCATTATTCCTGTTATTTCTTTACATTTCAATGCATTTATTATTATTTTTAATATTTTTTGGCAATGTGATACCAAAATAATAATGCGTCGTTATATTTTTTGTCTTTACCCAATGGACATGACGCATTTTTTAACGAATTTAACGAAGTGGATGTATGCTATACATATATGACACAATTCATACAATACAGCACAAAAATGCTTTCAAGTTTAGCGAGTCTGATCCCTCTGAGAGTGCCTCAAAGAGACAGTTGATTGTTCTTTAGGGTTGCTCTCTTATCTCTTAATGTATTCAAGTTTTTAATAGACTTGCAATATTAGCAATATTGACGGTTTGTTCACCATCAACATTATCTTTCAAAATGATAGTAGGTAATGTTAATGATAGTATGTATCTCATATATTTTTTCAGATTAGCATGCATAATATAATTTCTGAAAACTATGGGTGTGGATTATTAACATAACATTTATTCAGGGTTTTCCAATCTTTATATTTTAATTGATTAACATAAAGACGATATCATCCCTATCATAGGAAACTATTGTTTATGATCTTCTCTAAATTCTCAGTCCAGACTTGAAACTTGAAGGAGATTTACCTCGCAACCCTAACGAAGGCGAGACAGCAGTGTCGGTGCGTTCTCTGTAATTATTATCAACGTTGAGCGTTTCGCCTGTGGCCCGTAATTAAAACATAGTTAGACGAACGAGCGCGGACGCCTCCGTCGACCAGATTAATGCCTTAATAGAAATGTAACACTTGATTACATTAATAAAGAACAGGGAATTATCGCGTTTTTACACCCCGCCGTACTCTGATGGTTGATTGATGACGTCATTTATAACTGCACTCCTGCCTGATTCTTGTTTTGATTGCGTACACGTTAAATAAGTACACTGATGTAACGGTCCACAAAGAATGGACAGTGTTATCATCTTATCTTTGATCGTTGGAAGCGTTTCAATATTAAAACGCTTCGCACGTTTTAATTAGTGTTGACTGCCGTCAATCTCGGTAATGATTTTTTTGTCGAAACCGATTTGTGGTATCATCTTATCGATAAATTAATCCACATTTAATTGAACGCTAAGTAAAAAATATTTGTTGCTATTAATCATTTCGTAAAGCTGTTGTGGACTGTAAATTTAATAAACTTCCTGTTTGTAAAATTGTCGAACATCATTATGTCTATTGTTGGTTTTCAAACCATAGAGCTCGTTTGCGACCGTGTGAATCACTTTTTGCTGCCTTAGCATACGTTTTACGTTAGTTGCTCAAAAAGCTATGGCCATATCGAGTTGGCTTTCAGTAGTTTCCATGCACAATGAGCTTGTGAAACGGCCCTTCATGCCAGTAAGTCGAGTGCTAACAACTCAGACGTGAAACAATGGAAGCTTTGTGTCCGCTCGCGCGCATGGAAGCCAACTTGTTCCGTTCACCCCTCCCCCATGACATGTTTACAGCGTCCTCTCTTTCGCAATGACATGTTAATAAAGTTGTTTCTGCCTCCATCGCCCCGCCCTATTGTGTACTGCGTATTGAACGTCTTCGTACTTGAAAGATTGGATTGGTTAGGGTTTATGTCAGCTTTTGTTGCGGTCGGTGTTTTTGTTAGTCTGTCTGGTTTATCGACTAATTGTATCAGAGTTATTTGAAGTAAAGGAGTGTATCGGTTGTTTTTTATTTTTAGCTAGCTTAGAGCGAATATAATATATGTATATTATATTTTAATATTTGTGATCCGTAACTGTTTTTATTTCTTGTGTGTTTGTTGCTCTGTGTTTGTCATTTGTTATCAAGCTTGTCTAATTTCTTTTATACTTTACCTGGACTTATAGGGCTTAAAATTACTACATATATATTTTTTTAATTTTTTATTGACATACACACTAACCATATTGTTAGATTTATGCTCCATAATTTGTTGCCGCACTCAAGAGTCGCTCCTTAGTACAGAGTACAGAAGTTGTACTGTGATTCTGTACTAAGGAGCGATTTAAGTAACCGTTAAGTGTCTCTGAGTGCGGCATGCGGCACTCAGAAATATGTTTATTTTTAACGATCAGGTAACACCTAGGTCTACAGTAAAGAGGTCGTGTACACAGACGTCCAATCTGTTTCGATTTCAGCAGCCATTGTTCATCGCACCACAATAGCTTGGCTGTCACCGAACAAATCGACGAGCATTACGAACTGTCAGTGTTGTGTCAGGAGCGCTTAATTAATATGGGAACGCTCCAACTTGTTATTGGCATTCAAATAAAAAGATGTAGTGTTGGTGTTGCCATCGCGGTTCCATTTCGTATTGTATTTTTTATTACTGTAAATATTGTTTCGAAGTTGATGGTCGGAAATATAATTATCTGATGATTTAAGGACTATGCAGTCTATAAATCAACCTTGTAGAAGTATATTTCTCATTTAATGGATATCTGAACCGAGAAAACTGAATTTAGCAATTTTCTTAATTTAATCGTAATTGTGTTGTTTGTGATCGGTCTTGAATCTTCTATTTACTTTTTAACTTATTTGATTGGATAGTTCTCTTTCTCATTATGCTTTACTCAAATCGACCTTTTCTTTTAATTCCAGATAACAAACCTCCAAAATGCAGATTTTCGTGAAGACCCTAACGGGAAAGACAATCACCCTCGAGGTGGAAGCTTCAGACACCATCGAGAATGTGAAGGCTAAGATCCAAGACAAAGAGGGCATTCCTCCTGACCAGCAACGTCTGATCTTCGCTGGCAAGCAGTTGGAAGATGGTCGCACTCTCTCCGACTACAATATCCAGAAGGAGTCGACTCTTCACTTGGTGCTGCGTCTTCGTGGTGGTACCATCGAGCCGTCTCTCCGTATTCTGGCTATGAAGTACAACTGTGAGAAGATGATCTGCCGCAAGTGCTACGCTCGTCTCCACCCTCGTGCTACCAATTGCCGCAAAACAAAGTGTGGTCACACCAACAACCTCCGCCCCAAGAAGAAGCTTAAGGATTAGATTGATAACATTATTATAATCTCAAAATTATTCATGTGTAACATCTGAATAAAGCTTGGTTTCAGAAGCCTACTTTTTGTTTTTTGACCAAACCTTTACAAATCAAGATGAAGATAGACTTAAGGTCGTAGCCCATCTAAACGACACCGCTCCCACCCAACCAAAGTATGAGAATTCAAATATAAACTTTAAATCGTGCTCTGTAGATGCAACTATTGAGTGGCAAGGTTGCGGTAAGCTTGCTTCCCGCGCGCGAGCTGCTAATTTTTGTTGTTACTGTAAAGTGCACCTACAGAGCACGATTTTAAGTCTATATTTGAATTCTCATACTTTGGTTGGGTGGGAGCGGTGTCGTGTAGATGAGCTACGACCTTTAGCCTTTTTTTGTCATGACATGACTCGTCAGTAGGAGAATATTTGAGTATACTGATATATTATCACTGATAGCGCCACAATGAGATATCAAGAGTTCAAGAGAATTTATTTCTATAAAGCCTTGTAATTAGTCACTCAATAATTATTATTATCCTGTTCATAATAAATGACAAATACATTTCCAGTAAGTTTGTAAACAATCACTAAGGGTTTCTTGTTTGTATTTCGGTACACACTGTTTTTTTCGATCTATTGGACATTATTCTCTCCATATCTGAAATTACGTTATTAACCCAGGGAACGAGGCAATTAGTACGACCTGACATGGACCAAGTAGCCACGGTCTATTTTAATTCTCTTGCACACAGTTCTGGATTTGTCAATAGGCCGTATAGGCCGCGGCCTAGGGGCGGCAGATTTCAGAAAATGATATATTATACATGATTTTTCTATTAAAAAGTGTCGAAAACATTGTAATTTTTGTTTTCTTGCGCACTTTCTTAGTGACTAATTCACTAATGCTTTCCTTACTACGAATGGAAAATTATTATTTTAGAAAGGTACATGGGGCGGTGGAAATAAATTGGCCTACACTCATAAAAAATATAAATCCGGCACTGCTTGCACATCAGTAGATAAATAAAATTGATTATAATCTGTAATAATAGTTCAATGATTATAACATAGATTTGCACATTTCCCATCTGATAGTTAAATGTTTTAATCATAAGCAAACAAAACAGCAATCTATTATTTATGACCTGCATGAAAGTGGATTAGTTATTGATGTAGTTTACGTAACAGAAAACGTGGTAAAGGCATCAAGCATCTTCGTCAAAGACAAATCTTTGTAGCCATTCCTATTAGCGGGTCGTGAGTGAACGAGTGAGCTATAAACAGACCGACGTTCTCACGAACAACTCACTCAAACAGCTTTAATTCAACTTTAATGATCCGTTCGCGTGAATAAAATTGATTTGATGGCATTATGTTTTGACTTTCCTCACTTGTAAGCGATGAGCGCGACATCTGATCTTATTTCAGCTAATTGACTTTTTCGAACGCAAATTGACGATGTGATTGCGAGCTGGTTAATGTAAATGTCATCGTTTCCACTTCGCGATTGCATGTAGGAGGAAGTTATTAATATCTGATTGCAGGTAATGCACTACTTAATCTATAAATAATCAATGTACCTATGTATGTTGTGCTACAGTAAGCACAAGGACTTGTAGATGCGGATTAATTGATAATAATTTTAAATTTCAATTGACGTCATTAATAGCCAAGAAAGTCTACATTTTTACGACCGTTAATTACGAGCTTCAAATTGTCTTCTATCATAATAATTAAACATATTACAGTTTGTCTATCAGAAAATCACATGATTGAATTTAGAATAAATTTTTCTGTGACACTAATAAACTAGATTGATATTTTAGAAGATAGCGCAAAAATTTCACTTCGATGTCTTACCCCACCTGCCATATTCACCGGATATAGCCCCTTCCGACTACCACCTATTCCGTTCAATGGCACATGGCCTATCTGAGCAGCACTTCCAATTGTATGAAGATACCGAAAAATGGATTGATTCATAGATAGCCTCAATAAACGTTTTGTTTTTCCAACGCGGGATTCATTTGCTGCCAAAAAGATGGGCAAAAGTGGTGTCCAGTGACGGGCAATACCTACTTTGAAGTATGTTTTAATAATTACTGTGGATAAAGCGTTTATTTTCTTTAAAAAAACAGCAAGAACGTATTCAAGGACCTATTAGAATTGTTCTTCCCGTCGCGTCCACAGCCGAGACAGGTTACTTGTAATAAAATATTTAAATGATAAAAGAAAATACCTAAGTACTTACCTACTTAGGTACATGAAATCTGTTTTCCCAAGCCTTTCCTACTGCGTGTGTAATTGGTACTTACAGTCATGTTATTGAGTAAGTTTTACTTTTGACGTGAGTTTTATGACAGTAAACTTGAAATTATAGACAAGCATAATAATTATGCTTACCATGATATGTAGAATTATTCTACATATCATGGTAAGCATACACACCAAGTTATTATTGAAATTCCCATTGAAATATTCTTTCCTTTCCTTTATTAAACAGGTTTTTCTGCTTCCGCTCTAATAAAATTTAAACAACTCTCAGTTTTGGTGAGTAGGTCAGTTTTGTTATTTTCGTTTAATGCTCATTATAAGACACGGATACATGTGGACAAAAAGCTATCATTAGGGAGGTACTCAGTGGTTGTGGAGTGGAAATGACTCAATCTCGCTAGTGTTGGGCAGGTGGTGAACGTTTGCATGTAATTAGATCCAAGTAGGGTTGACAATTAACATACAGTTACATCAATTTCTTGAGGTCGATATGTAATGTAGGTGTTACCTAAGCGTCTTTGTGTAAGTGTACTTGAACTTGTGAACTTGTAGAATTGAGATCATATTGTAACATGTTACTAATTTTTTTATGGGAATATTGTAAACTAATAACTTTATTTTCAAGTTCGTACGTTTCACCTCTTACGCCCCAACTCAGAGTCACTAACGGTTACTTTAATCGCTTCTTAGTACATAATTTGTATGGTGATTCGTTACTAGGAGCGATTAAAGTAATCATTAGTGACTGAGTTGGGGCGTTAGTGAACATATTAACGCTCTTTGGGAGTTTGTTTAGTAAGCAAAAGTTAAATTATACGGACGAACAAGGTTCTTAAAGTAAGCAATGCTATATAATATACTTGAAGGTTTGATATAGGTAGAGCTTCGTACAAATCGTAGGGACAAGTTGGACAGTAGCATCTATACAAATTGACTGCTGCAGTAATCAGTGTGCCTAATCTCTAAAAAAATATAAACATAGATACCTACTGAAGAGAAAAACATTTGTTGACATTAAAGTTAGTTTAAAATAGAAAAATATTTTTTTTATTAGTGAACATAATAAATAGGTTTTTACCTTCTCATAAATTTCAGTAAATTCGGACGGTTAAACACAAACATTAAGAAGTTTTGTAAAACACGCTATGACATAGTAAAAGTGAATGATGACCAACAGTGAATGATGGATTTCGTTATGATAATTTAGTAATTTTAGTTACTTATCTCAAAAATACTATTGTTACTTAATTACCTCAAAAAGCCCTGAGTAGCAGCCCTAGCTCGAAGTGCGCCGGCGCAGGCGTCAAGTGGTTAAAAACGCATTAGTGCAGTGATAACGCCCTAGACAGCTTTATTTGAGAGTAAACGCGTTTTTTCTTAAGTACTTCGTTTTATATTTATTTCCCTAGATTACCTACTGCTTAATATTTTATTAAAATTAAAAATTGGTATTTTATAAAGACATAAAATAAACGTAAAACAGCAGAAATGAAATTGTGTTAATCGCTATTTTGTTGCCAAAATAATACTCTTAGTTCTGTTTATAAATTTCTTTTGAAAATTGGTTTATAAAAATTAATTTATATTGATCGAAAGGCGCAGAAATATAGAGTGAGTAATATTGTGTTAAGTTTGATTCCATAGTAAGCCGTTGTCACCAATCTCTATGGACACCGGAATCTATCACAGGGCAACGAAATCGTTGCGGAACGTGATAGTAGTATAGCTCAGTTCTGTATAGCTCAACGGTACCTTATAGATACACTAAATTTTACAGTGCAAGTTGCACTGTGCAACCCAAAAAAGTCCAAACTCAGTTTGCCAATGACGTACCTAAGTAGTGTAGAGTAGGAGATCCGTGTAGTGGTAGAAAGTATGGTTGTATTTGTGGCCACTGGAAAAATAGTATGCTTTAGTTTCTAACTACGCTTCACAGATGGCGCTACTTGGCTGGAAACTTTGAAACTGGTTACGAACTGAAACAATCTGATTCGGAACGTAGGAAAGCCTATTTACATATAAAGGTAGTAATTACTAACTAAGGTAGTAAATACCTAGTAATTACTTATTTTATAGCTTACTTATTTTTGTTTGAAACTTAATTTTCAGTAGGTATTTGTGTTACGCAACAGTTCAGTATGATGATGAGTCTACTTACAACAAATAAGTTAAATAAGTAGGTAGGTACATACCTACACTTAGGCCTGTATTATTACCCGATCGATCTTTGGAATCTTAATATTCGGTTTGAGATGCTGAAATACCTACCTACCTAGGGGCCGTCCATTAATCACGTGATCTTTTTTTAGCATTTTTTAACCCCCCCCTCCCCCTTGGTGATATGTAGTGAGGTTTAAGACTACCCCCCCCCCCCCCCCTCCCCCAACATCACGTGTATTTTTCCTTTCTTATACTCTGCAAAAAGGTCTTTATACAGATCACCTACTTTCGACATTGTTTTAATCCAAAACATTCCGAGCCGGGCAGTCGGTGGCGGCGCGTGAGGCCTTTGTTCGTTGCCTGGCAACGGCAAGTCAAAGTCACACTACACGCTGCTTTTCTATTTAAAAATCGCGCGTTTGACGAAAAAATAAATACACGTGATATCTTACTACACCCCCCCTCCCCCCTCGTGATATTTTCGTGATTTTTGTCAAACCCCTCCCCCCCCTTTCAAGCCTCACGTGATTAATGGACGGCCCCCTAGGTACGTCAAATATAACGAAAATCTGACATTCGTATTTCGTATTCGTATTTTCGCTCATGAGTTAAGATTGGTTAAGTAATACGGGCCTTAGATATTTACAATGTCCTTAACCATCAAGCAATCTAAACTGCTATCTCCCTATTCCACCAAACCATAAAAACCAACAAGTTTAAAATCTATTCTCTGGAACCATTTAATTCCGCTGGCAACAATTGGATAATAAAATTAGAATAAAACCATTGATTCGAACGCTAGCTACGAATTTTCAAATTTGGAACGAGCGCTGCCATCTTCCAAATTGCCGCCATAAATGCGATAATTGGATAATCTCATGGCCAGTAGCTAACTGAAAACGGTTTTATTGGTTGCTTTTAATGTTATTTACCTGCCTAGCTTTTACAACAGGGTTTAAAAGCATAGTGGCAATAAAAAGCAAAATAAAACTTTATTTATTTATCTATCTATTATGTTATCAATTTTTGTGGAGTCACAGGTATGGTTGAATGCGTGCCCTTTGTTTAGATATACATACTGCTATACTTAATAAAAATAATCGTTCATTTCAATCAACTAAGGATCATAATTCCCCAAAAAATAAAATTGTATTTGATATGTGTTCACATTTATCTAACAAACTACTTATTATGAAACATGATCTTGTTTCGTTTATCGTATGATTTCTGTTACTTTTTAAAATGTAAAAGAATCCTTTGCTGCTCTCTAGGTACTAAGTTTCCTTATTTTGAACACCTTCCTCGGCTTCCTCCAATCTATCCGATTGAGGTATTCCCTGTAACAGGCCTTCCCTGGTCGCTGGTCTGTTACGGTTCTTGAAACCTTATTAAGGGAAGGGGGGGCATAACGGGGTCGCGGGGCACAACGGGGTCACCCAAAAAAACAAGTAACGATGCACACTAGACGTTTGTTGTTTTCACTAATAGATGACCATTTCGTATCAGTATTTAATCCGACAGTGACCGGTGACTAGTCTGCAGTCGTTTGGTTTTTACGAAAATAAATATTTTTTGATGTGATTTCATCTAATTTTGAGTGAATACGGAAACACATTTAAAAAGCTAAGTGTTTTCATTACTATTATTTTTTATTTGTTGTGTTTTTGTAGAGATATTATTTATTGATATGTTTTAAACAAAATCACTCTAACTATAGATTTGTTTTTTTGTCAATTATTTCACATAATGTTACCAGTGGGGGCATGACGGGGTACCCCTATTATGTATGGTGGCCTAAAGGAATGATGTGAATGTTTGATATTGGAATTTTAATTTTGTTTTAGGTATTAAATATGGTACGAACGTACAAAAAGAAAAGTTCGAGAGGCAATACATTCATTGTACAAAACGTAGACGAGGATACTTTATGCCTGTATTGCCTTGATGAGAAACATACATATTTAAAGTCTGCGGAGGTTTGGGTGGCCTGCCAGCTATACAGACGATGGTGTCATACAGCCTGTGCTGGTATTGACGACGAGAACCCAGAAGAAATTCACATCTGCACTTATTGTGAATAAAATAACCATGTACCCCATACTGCCCCTACCACGGGGCACAATGGGGTTTTCATGAGGGTTTCGTAAAATTCAAATTTAAGCAATAATTGATTAGTTACTTCGCCAAATTCTATGCCAAATGATAACCCTAATATGTAACCAAAGTGCTATGATTATAATAATTACTTAATATATTTTGTTTATTCTGTTATTGGCTATTTCCCTTAACGTCCCCGTTATGCCCCCCCTTCCCCTACTCTTTAGAAATTATCGTTTCGCTTCCTTTCAATTTCTCAAATCTGGAAACCGAACTCACTTATTATTTCTCCATGGGGTCCGCCTGGATAACCTCTTGTTTGAGTCAACCGCCAAACGAAGTAGTGTTCCGGCTGGGGGCTTGGGGGAATGTTCTTTCTTTCTTTTTCGGCCGGCAACGCATCAGAGATGCCTTTGTGGTCGCTGATGTCCATGGGCATCATCTGTTTTCTTCTTTGCAAGTTTCTTTTTTAGGTCAAATGCTTCTTAAATTTTGTAATGTTTCTTTTTCCATCAACAAAGGCTTACTTAATTTTCACCAGTGTATGGCTGACACATATGTTTTTAGGTCAAATGCTTCTTAAATTTTGTAATGTTTCTTTGTCCTTCAACAAAGGCTTACTCAATGTTCACCAGTGTGTGGCTGTTTTACGTTTATTATATTTGTCTACTTTTTAAAGGTCTGCTTTCAATAAAGCTTGAATTAATTATTTTTGAGAAAAACCCAGATTGTGGCGCAAGTTACCAGGGATTTCATTGAAATTCAGTTACAAAACTCAAAAACACCAAAGCCAAACAAAAAATCTTTGCAAAATAAAATGCCAATGCTAAACAAAATTAAAACGAGGTAAGTTGAAACAGCACTCTAACTGCAACTCTTCTAAAATCGGTCGCCATTACGGTTGAACTGACATAATTTCGTGACCCAACATATTCATGCTAAATCTTTAATACGGTTTAAATCATGGCAAATAACGTAGGTACCTACTTATCAGTGGCGGCCTTAGTCATTGCGAGGCCCAGGGCGGCAAATCCTTGCGAGGCCCTTGTCCGTTCCGTAAAATGTGTGTGTGTTTAGATTTGATTTGAGAGTTTTTATTTTATTTTGGCCAACCACAATGACTCCATCACCTGATAGAAAGCGGACAGTGCATTCCAATCATGGGTGAACGCCACGAGTACCTAATGCCGCGATATTCGCCCACATTACTACTGCATGTGCACATGCTTTTTCGAACCCCGCACGCCACGTGGATTTAATGAGGATTGGATTGCAATATGTCACTTTTAGTCTGTGTTAGGTTTTTAAAGGTTTCCCGATCAACATTTTTCAGGTATTAAAACGTGGACTCACGTGGGTCATGTTCAAGCTGTTTTCTTTTGAGATATTATTAATCGGGTTAATAATAAAAAAATGGGCGACTCTTAAAGGTAGGTTATATATTATGGATACTCAGCCAAGCGAGGAAATTATGTATTTGCGAAAAAATATCTTAACTGGCGATAGTGAATATTCGTTCATAAACACTAGAAAACAAAATTCACTTCTGAGTGCGAAATAATTATTGTAAACTAGCATATAAAATTTAAAAGTGAGGTTTAGGGAGCGATGCCCCCTACCACGAAAACACACTAACTCAAATGTTAGATTAGGTTGAATAATTTTATTTTACGCAAAAAATTGGGAGGGACCCCCCAAAACGTAGTCAGATTAAATATATGCAAAATTTTGAATATAATATGAGTTGTCAAAATTTCAATACAAACTACACAAAGTATTTTTAAGTCACCGTTTTTAATACTTGTAATCGCCCACAGTCTGTTCACTTAGTATTTCAGTAGTAATTAATAATTATTATTTATTATTATTTTTATAAGTGATAGCCTAGCGGTTAGAACGTTGGTCTCCCGAACCAAGGGGCCCGAGTTCAAATCCTGGCACGCACCTCTAATTTTCAAATATTATGTGCGTATTAGAAGTTAATTATCACTTGCTTCGGTGAAGGAAAACATCGTGAGGAAACCTGCACACCTGAGAGTTCTCCATAAAGTTCTCAAAGGTGTGTGAAGTCTACCAATCCGCACTTGGCCAGCGTGGTAGACTATGGCCTATACCCCTCACATTGTGAGAGGAGACCCCGAGCCCAGCAGTGGGACAATTATGGGTTGCTGCTTTGCTTTGCTTTGCTTTTTATTATTTTTATTATTTATTATTGTTTAGTTTTTTAACACCTTTAATTTGACTTTGAACTCGCTCGTATAAATTTACCCTATTCCTTTGAGAGCTAGTTTTCTTTTCGAACTGCCCGATTCAAATTTTCTTCCAGAATCACGATCACGTAATTTTAATACGTAAGATTCACAAAAAACCTATTACGATCAGGACAGAAAACCAGAGATAAACTAAAATGAATACTAGAGGTACGACATAGGCGCATATTGTAAAGGTTTCGGTTTTGTTATATATACAGACAAATAACAAAAAAAAAGGTGAGAGGTGTCAAGGGACACCCGGATGGAACGAAGTTCCTTTCGATTAATTAGTGAAGGAATTGTAATAATTTTTTTTTTTAAGTTATAATAATAATTTTTTTCCATCCATCCATCCATCCATCAGCCCTTGGAGGTCCACTGCTGGACATAGGCCTCCCCTAACTTGCGCCACTCTGACCGGTCCTGAGCCTTCTGAATCCAGCGGATGCCCGCTGTATTCTTCAGGTCGTCGGTCCATCTTGTCGGGGGGCGTCCTGTACTCCGCTTTCCGAGACGCGGGCGCCATTCGAGGACCTTTCTTCCCCAACGGTTATCGATCCTTCGCACTATGTGGCCAGCCCATTGCCACTTCAGCCGGCTAATTCTTTGAGCTATGTCGGTTACCCTTGTTCGTCTACGGATCTCCTCGTTTCTGATACGATCACGTAGAGAAATACCGAGCATAGCCCTCTCCATAGCCCGCTGTGCTACCCTGAGGTTGTGGATTAGGCCAATAGTGAAGCACCACGTCTCGGATCCGTATGTCATCACTGGCAACACACACTGCTCGAACACCTTCGACTTCAGGCACTGAGGTAGCGTTTTTGACGACAAGATATGACGCAGTTTCCCGAACGCAGCCCATCCGAGTTGGATTCTACGAGTGACTTCTTTCTCGAAGTTGGACTTACCCATCTGGATCACTTGTCCCAGGTAATTGTATTCGTCTACAACTTCGAGAGCAGCGCCGTCAACAACAACCGGTACGGGTGTAACATGGACATTCGACATGATTTTCGTCTTGTCCATGTTCATCTTTAGACCCACCCGTTGTGAGGCGCTGTTCAAGTCCCCGAGCATTGTACCTAGTTCCTCCAGGGATCCTGCCAGGATGACTATATCATCGGCATATCGCAGGTGTGTGATGTATTCGCCATTGATGTTAATGCCACGTCGTTTCCACTCCATCAGCTTGAACACATCTTCCAATGCAGCGGTGAACAGTTTTGGGGATATAACGTCCCCTTGCCTGACACCTCTCTGCAATTGGATGGGGTTCGTGGCTGTGTCGTGTACTTTGACGGACATGGTGGCTGATGAGTATAAATACTTCAACACCTCGATATACCGGTAGTCGATCCGGCACCGCTGAAGAGAATTTAGTACTGCCCAGGTCTCGATAGAGTCAAAGGCTTTCTCATAGTCCACATAGGCGACACATAACGGCAGATTATACTCCTCGGTCTTCTGTATAATCTGCCGCAGTGTGTGTATGTGGTTTTTTTTATTATTAACAAATATAATGTAATATAAACTTAATCTTAATTTACAGCGCCATCTCTGTACTTCTTACAACGTCAATAGCAAAAAGTGTCGTAAGAATTTTTTCCGTCTAGACCCCTTTCACAACGCGCGATAAGGAATTTCGTTCCAATAAACATTCTTATGTATTTTTATTGTTATTTTACTGTATACATCAATCTATAATACACCTGATCGAAGACTGTATATCATAGTATTCCGTTCGTAGTTATGCAATTATATTTTTGTTTTGCTATATAAAGTTTTTTTTAACTCGGATGATAGCGCGAGGCTCCGGGCGGTTGCCCCGTTTGCCACCCCCTAAGGCCGCCACTGCTACTTATAACGATAAAACCACTAAGGATAAAACAGGTAGGTATACCTATTATCTTTAGATAAGAATAAAATAATGACGAAAAGTTACTTTTACGTATTTTTTATTTAATATTCTATAGGGGCGTAAGCTTCAATCATGGCGCGTAAATAATCGAGCGCGCAGGGGGATAGG
The DNA here is from genome assembly GCA_963932265.1 of Thymelicus lineola. NCBI lineage: Eukaryota > Metazoa > Arthropoda > Insecta > Lepidoptera > Hesperiidae > Thymelicus > Thymelicus lineola. The sequence continues at coordinate 4,370,748 of OZ010691.1, forward strand.
TAGTAGAAGGGTGAAATTGGCGACTTTTCCAAATTGCTAGTGTTTTTTGTTTCCGAGAAATTTGAGTTGTTTCAACTTACCTTGGTTTCAACTCTCCTCGATCTCCCCTACTTAAAATGACAAAGTGCATAAGCCGAAACGAGCTGGGTGTAAACTGATTCATAGTATAATACCTACGGATCCCAACAAATAAGCTTAAAGGTGAGATGTAAGTTAAAAATAAAAACTATAAAAAACATATTCTTACTTCTCCGTTAAAACGGCAATAAATTATAACACTAGCTGCGACAGAGCTCATTTCGGCTTGTATAGGCGAAAGGTTTGAAAAAAATGGAGCGTTCAAAATTTAATTTATTCAAAATTGAAACGTCACGGCGTACAAAGGCACGCACACAATGGCGGCCGGCCGGTGACTGTTAACACGTAAATTAAATGCTGATATCACAATTAATCAAGGGCCATATTAATAATTGGCTATTCAGTACGGCGAGGTGTCAAATTATATAGCTCAATTAACCGCCCGTGGAATAGAATAGGGCGTGTTTGGCTCTGTTTGTAAATACTTCGAACAGGTTTCACTAGGCCTTTACAAATTACAATACAACGGCCATTTCCAACTTCTACATCATTTTGTTTGGATTGTTTTGTTATTTATTGTTTTAATATGACTAGTAAGACTATATTAATGGACGCTTTCACATAGATTCATGGTTAATTTGAAAAATTTAGGAACATAAAGCAGTAAATACTAACTTAGTTTTAGGCGAAACCTTCGATGAATCCCATTACACAACATGTAGAATGATAAATAATAAAAATACCGGAGATGAATATAAAAAATAGATAAATAAAAAATCTACGTATGCGTATTATATAAAATTGTGTAAAGAATACGAGAGGAAAGTATACGGTGACAATAAAATAATATTTTATTATCGAGTACTTAATACCTTATTAAGTTACTTTTTTTAATCTTCCAAAATGTCTTAAACTTATCGATGTTCTTGAATCTATTATTCGGTTTAGGGATGGGACTTTGTGTCTTTAAAATAGTTTATCGATGAAAAGTGACGATGTTGTAATTTTTTGATAGACATTATTTTAACAGCGGTTTTACTCGCAAAACACTAATAAATTAATGACTTTACCTTCTCTTCTTTTCTGTAAAGTGATGCTGCCAAATTATAACGGTGTACGTATCTTCAGCTCTATTCATCGTATTTTGGTGAGATGGAAGAAATTCTAAAAGCAAACAAATTTTTCTTTATCGGAGAACTACCCATCAGTATTAATCCATTAGTGCTATTTTTCTCATTTTCTTTTTCACCTCACATTTACGCCGACTTAACTTTAGGAAGTTTCAAAAGAATGATATAAATAAAATAATATTTCATCACTTTAAGCAAAGCACTCAGTATTAGGTATTACTTAACGGCTTAAATGGTAGATACCTACTTTAATAATATCTTTTAAATACTATTATCTATAATATAATATTTAAACAGAGTGAAATGAAATGAGTTCATAATAAATAAGACTTAGGTGAGATTGTTATCAAATTAATTCCACAGAAGTAAAAAAAAAACAAAAAAATTAACGCCTTCGGATTTTAAAAACTCGACTTCATTAATATCGATATCGATACACAACGGGTGCGTCTACGCATTGGATTTCGACAGTCGGCGATACAAGTGATTATTTATGGGCGATATATTTTCGGGATTAGTGAGAAAATTATTTCACACCGACCCGTTTAAGTGGAGGTGAGCGGGTAATCGTTTGTCAAGGGAATTAATTCCGTCTCGTCGTCGTGGTCGTGGGCTGCGAACATTCTAAACGCTTGCATTGCATCACTTGTATCACTATCGAAGTATCGACAGACATTATAGGTATACTCACGTACATAATGTTTTATCGTCATGGGTTCATGAAAAGTAATTTTTACGAAAGTTATGACATTGTTAATCAGGCGAATCTTTAAATATATTTTGTAACGTAGAACACTTCATTTGATTAAATCTGTTTATAACAATTAAAGTGTTTTAGTGTACCTATTTGGGTATTATATTTTGTATTTTCTTTTAATGCGATTACCTCGGTTCTTTAATGACGCATTTCTTCTGCCATTTAGGATGATATAATTATTATGTCGTTGGGAATCTATGATACCTACTTCGTGGATCGGCTGTCTCACATTACAGTAATGTAGTTTCCTTTCTTTTTAACCGACTTCAAAAAAAGGAGGAGGTTCTCAATTCGACTGCATTTTTTTTATTTTTTTTTTTATTTTTTTTTATGTTTGTTACCTCGGAACTTTGGACTGGGTGAACCGATTTTGATGATTCTTCTTTTAATCGAAAGCTGGTGCTTGTCGTGTGGTCCCACATAAATTTGAGTGAGATCTGACAATGACATCCATGTCAAAAGCATATAAGTCTTAAATTTGAAGTCGGTTATTTTTTTGTTAAAATTTTAGATTATAATAAATCGACAATACATCAGTAATGTCTTTGGTGGTAATGACATAGGTACATGGCCAATGGTGACCACTTACCACCAGGCGGTACTCGTATGCTCGTTTATTGACAAATATGAAAAGTATTCTACCTTCACAGTATCTGATTTGACTGAAGAAGTTAATTCTAAGTTTAATAGACGATTTATTAGACGCAACAAATTATAATTAAACTAGACCACGGAATGACAAAAAATGTCTGTCGATTTGTTATTGTTATTAAAATGTTTCCGGCAATAGTTAGGAATCGATAAATGTGACCGGAGCACGGATAACGTTATTAATTAATCGAAAATTCGATATTACAGACTCGTTATGAATTTTAACGCACATGGTAATGAGTTCCAACGCGTGCCCATATATCTTCGTTTAGTTGATACGTTTAGATAATTAAAATTATATCAATTCCAGCATGATGCTTTATGTAGGCATTATACATAATAAGTATCTGTTTATAATAAATTAAACTCATTAACATCCTCGCAATAGTTTTCTCTGTGTCATGGGACATGGACATCACAGACTCAGAATGCAAGAACAAATTTTGTCACATAAATGTATGCGTCCGGAAAACGAACCCGGGACTTGCTTCGCAGTGATTACTAATTGGTATACGGGGTCGTCAGTTTATAACGGAGTAGGAATTCTTCTAGTGATCAAGTCTTCCTTGTAATGTGGGAACTTCAAATTAGAACGTAAAAATTTCTAGTTTTCTACTCATGATAAACCTTTCACCAGCTGAGCTTCTTTTATGATTTTAGCGTCAGCGTCTCCATCGAACGCCATCACATGACGTTTGTGTTCTTAATTTAAGGCCTAAGGAGCTTTAACCATCCTTGAGTACTAGCCAAGTGTGCCTAAGTCTTCTCTGTTGCTGAGCATTAGATATGCACCGCGAGTAGGGGAGTTCGACTTCGACCCACGCTAGCTGGAGCCACTTACAGTCTATTACATGGCATTGACGAAAAATAAATATGACAGTAAAAGCAACCAGAATTTCACTTCTGCTTAGCCTTAAAATCACATGTGGCTTCAACCCCTTAATGGCCTACTACTAAACATGGGTCTCTCTTGAGAAGGCATAGAGCATATTCCTAGAACGCTATGATAAGGGTTCTTCAAAAAAGGTGTAAAGAGTTCTCCTTCAGGGCCGGCGTTGCATTGGCGATTCCTCTGGTATTGCTCATGTCCATAGGCGATGGTGACCACTTAGATACTATCAGGTTGCCCTTACGCGTTTACGTTTGCCCTACAGGCTATATAGGGTGAATTTTTCAAGTGTGCGTGGATGGCCAAATCCGAAACTACGAGTAATAGCGAATAATGCTCAAAGTAGTCCCGGGGCCGATTTTGATGAAAACTAAAACTGCATTATTACATTTTTGAAAAATCAATACTTCTATAGCTAGGAATCAAAAATTAAAAAAAAAACACATCCTGTGTCATTACAATATTCGATAAGTCGCTAAAAAGGATAGAATTTTCGGAAGCAATGACATGAAAAATCAATATTTTAGGCCAGCAACTGTACCCGTTGATTTTGAAAATAAGGCACCTCGTATTATTACACCATTCGATAGTTTCGCTAACAAGGATCAAATTCTGGGAAATAATGAATGATAGATATACATACAAAAAATCTGTATTTCAGGCCAGGAATCAAGTTCATTGATTTGCCAAGGGAAATGTATCTATGCTTCTGCGTTAAATTATTGCTCAATTATTAGGGAATATTTGCAATTTTAATATTGCCAAAAAGTTAGTACCGATAATGATAATTGGGTACTTAAATTGATATAATATATGAATTTACTATTTTTATTCAAAGATTCCTATTTCACATAATATTGATGTCAGTGATACAACTTGTAGTAAAATAACAAATTCTCAATTTTAACGATGATTGAGTTTCTCATTACCATTTTAGGCGTTTTCCCAATCAGTCCGAAACCTTGGGCGTTCAATTAATGTTGAAAAATATCGACATTCCAAGCTTATTCTTTTTATTGCCATGCCATTAATATAAAAACAATGTAAATGTCTAGAAACACATTAATAAATATGTTTGTGAAATTGCCAATTGCTAACGGCCATGACAGAATTTATTGATTTATCATTGAAAGTTTTATGTAGAAATTTGTGTTTGAGTATGTACGGGTTATACCTACTTTCCATACCACCGATCTATTTCTGCTGTGTATCAAGTTCCGTTCGTAAGGGACAAGAGTGTAGGTGACGAGGCTTTGGTCACGGTACAAATTTAATATAATATCGACGCTTGAAAGGAAAAATTGACTAAGGCGCCGGCCACACAGAACAGACGCAAGACACGGACCCGTCGCGGCGTCGCAGTCGCGGCGCCCGTTTAATCTACTTTCATACAAAATGTATGCAGCCGTCGCGACGTAAAACATACAAAAAAGACGCGGCGCCCGTCTTTTCTGTATGTTTTACGTCGGGTCCGTGTCTTGCGTCTGTTCTGTGTGGCCAGCGCCTAAGCGACATTGAGCTAACTTTACAAGAGAGCAGTTTAAAGTTGAATTTTTAGAAAAGTTGTTGTATGCCACAATAAAGCTGATAAAATAAAATAAGGATTCCAAAACAGTAAGAATAACGTCGGTAGGAGGATTACAAACAAATATATGATATTTTTTCTAAAAATTCCAACTTGAAATTGCTTTCCTGTAAAGTTAGCTCAATGTCGCTTAGTCAATTTTTCCTTTCAAGCGTCGATATGTAACTAAGATATTTGTACATACTGTGCTTTGGTGGAAGGTCCTTCCTGTCGGTCGCTAGGCGCTGTACCTCCCAGTTTAATCCCGTACTATCCCTAATAAAGGGACTTACTCAGACCTTACTAACGGTATCTACTTAGTACTTAGGTACTCAATATACCTGTACTCATGCATGGTTGGTAGAGTATTTTACCCGCCCGGCCACCCTCTTTCCAAAAACGACGGTGAACATCATACGTGCTTCGAAAATGCAGGTTCTCCTTTCGGTCGACAACGCATCAGTAATGTCGTAAGTGTAAGGTCCATGTACACAGTGTGACTGTGTGACAGTGTGACACGTGACCCGTCTGCCCATTTGTCACATAAAATCTTTATAACTACCGCTGCGGCGAAAATGGCTTTGCTGTGGAATCACTTAAAAATAAATAAAAGTTAATTTGTGTGACATTTTAATGTAATATTCGTTGTGTCAAAGGTTACGTTTGTTAATATTTAGATTGTAAATATGCAAATGTTTCTATGATGACAGCTATATATGATTTAGTTTATAACCCAATTAGGATTGTTTCGATGTTGTTCAATATTTATTTCATTTTACACACTAATTTAAATATTTTTTTTTGTAAATATTATTAACTATACAATAAACAAATATATTTCTGTTATAAAGAACAAAATGCGAATGCATGGATGGGTAAAATTTAATCCTCGATAAAAATAGGTAGATCATAAATTGTTTCAAGTAGATACGGGTGTACTATACAAATAACATAAGCAAAAGATTATAAATTGTTACAGGTAGGTTATGAAAATGTTTAACATATGGGCAGTTCCTTGGGAAATAATTAAATCATGGCCATAATTTAAATATGACGCAAAGAACTTGTCATAAAGAAGATCCCTAGATAATTTATATCATTTTATAATTATGCAAATCTTATATTGTTTAATAGGTTGAGCTAATCTTTACTGAAATATAAAAATATTGCCCGAGGCCACTGCCTTTGATTAGTAAATAAAAGTCACTTTAAAAAGTGCTGAAAGTGATTCAAATCAGACCAAATCACGATGATTAACCAACAAAACTTACCAATAAGTGATTAGTTTATAAGCTCTACGTGTTTGTAGAGAAGTCTTCTTTAAAAATGAACGTGGGGAACGTTTTGGAAATATTTTATATACATAATTATAAATAAACATTTCTACTTCAATGTTGTATTAAATTAAAAATAAATATATCCACTTACATTCTTGTAACAAAAACATTTATTGGGGTCATGTTTATCATTTCTTAAGATATATTAACAGTTTTTGTCATTGTGATCAATGCAATCATCATTAATATTCTTGGTGTCTCACCTAATCTTTATCTTTCTTTTTTTTTATTCTCTCCTCTCTTCTTTGGCCAGTAACCGGAAACCTTGCCTCTTGTGTCTACTACTGATCTCCATGGGAGACGGTGATCTCTTAGTGGAACTTAGGTACCATCAGCTTGATCGCTGCTCATTCTCTCATATTAATTGGGATGTGTTGACTAATTTTAGAATTCAATTTTATTTCATAGATAGAACTTTAATATTCACGAAAAAAATATTACAAAAATCATAATCTTCAATTTTAAAGAAAAATTGATTAATAAAAATTATCAAACCCACCAAAAACGTCACGTGACGTCACTAAACTATATTCAATACTATCGATCTACTGAAATTTGTTGAACTTTCATATAATATAAGTACAATGACGTCATATTCTCAAAATGGCGTTTGAGGTCACGTGACAGTGAGTATTATTTTTAACATTTTTAATTCATTATATTTAATTTATTGGGATTGATTACGACAAAAGAATAATATTATAGGTTTTTGAATGTATCCCTTAATACTATTAATTTACAGTTAGTGTCAACATCCCCATAGATGCATGAACAGATCCTACCAATGATATTATAAATAAAAAAGAGGTAGATATGTCACTAGCGCGCCGAAGATGAAGATCGTAAGAGCAGTCAATTGACCTCGTCTGCTCGTAGTCGCTCTGTCAATACAAGACAATAGGCACAGTTTTGTTGTTGTCAGAAGTGCTTGAGATTTGACATACAACGTTAAAATGCCTTCGTGTATTACTGTAGTGTGATTGGTGTAGGTAGTGAAACTAAAGATAAACGCGTGCGTGTTGTTGCTCTTTTCGAAACAGATTTTTTGGTTGATTTGTAAGGGATTGACGTATCAATATTTTTTAAATATCATTGGTTCCTACACATAAATCCGTTTGTGAACAGTTGCCTAAATTGCAAAGTGCAAGTGCAGAAACAGTCACTTGTAGATTAGATTCAGTGATATGATTGTAATAGAGGAGATTGACATAAATCCTCTAATATTTAATTGTTCTGTGTATAAAGATTTAAATCTGGAGCCTATTCTTTCATACAGGATCTACGTGCAACTAGAAGGTAAGAAAAAATACGTAACATTATCATACAACTTTAATTCTTAACATGAACTATAAACTATTATTAGGCAAGAAATATAAACTCGAAACAACTATACAAAGCTTTACTTTTTGTACTTAAATAAAAAAACTCAGGCTCTTTCTACCCTCCTAGTCTAAATTTGTTTAAGTACTTAATTCAGTTCATTGACTTAATCATACCTATAGGTAATACAATAACAACAATAATTTAGGAAAATATAATTTGTGCAGTAGGAACCTATTATAAATAAATGATTTTATTTTGAGCAGTTTGGGCGAGTTGGTTTGGTCTTAAAGATGGAGGTGCCCCTAACTGATTAAAAATTTGTATTATATGTATTTTTATATATATTAATTGTATATATTTATTTATTTATTTGTATTATATACTTATATATGTATATATTTATATATATAGCATATATATTTTATTTATTGTTTTTTAAGTACCCTTTTAGTTTATGTTATTTTGTTATTCTCTTCATTATTTTCACAATACCGCCTTTGATGTTTCTCATACTTCCCGAAGGTTGACTGGTAGAGAATGCTTTTAGCATTAAGTCCGCCTTTGTACCTCTTACATTGTTTTTTGGTTCAGAAGTTTAAATAAATAAATAAATAAATAAAAAAATCATTAATGGTACAATGTCACAGAGCAAGTTTATTAAAGGAGTTCTTTTTTTAAGTGTGCAAAGTTTGATTGCAATCCCACCTGATGGTAAGTGGTCATGAAGTCCAAGAAGGTACGCGCACTAACTTAGTAAAAGCCTAACTATTCACTCTTACGTATTATAGATGGGTGGAACGCCAAAGCAGGCAAGCTATTCGAATCTTTCATTATACCTTCACCTTCGTATGTGTGATAGACGATGATGCAACAAATATATTTTCTTTCGAAACCAGAAACTTGGTGCCTTTAGTGATACGAAAATTCATAAGTGATGGAAGGTCTTTCGATGCCGATCAATCCGTCTTCTGATGCTGAATATTGCTATGAAAACTTTAGATAGATAGATAGATAACTCTTTGTTGTTTCCACATATTATACAATCGTACAGAAAAAACAGTTAAGATGGTACAAAACAACAGACGGCCTTATCGCTACATAGCGATTTCTTCCAGGCAACCTTTAAGAAGGATACATAATGTTTAAATATGATTTCAAAATTATATTACTGAAATCTTAAAGCTATTTAGTATACATAAAAGTTTTATAGGTAGTATACATAAGTAACTAAAGTAGTAACTAAGTAAGCAAGTAAAGACATAAGATGACCTTTAAATATCAAGTTATATTTTATTTTGTGTTTTAAGACTAATTCTAATTTAAGACCTGATCTGAAACTGTCATGATCATAGATAGGTCGTAATTTAAATTAAAAAAATATGCTGCATCAAAACATCTCATAATGAAGCGTTTTCTCAGAAAAGCCTATTCATATTTTTACTTTTAATGCTAAATCAAAGTGTTAAAATAGTTATTTGTTTAAGTACGCGATAAATTACTGAGGAGTGAATAGAGCTCTGAATAAAATATTAATTCGGCCATCAGCTTATTGGGACCAGTTTATAGTTATTGGTCATCAATCTTACTTGTTGTCCTCTGGCGTTTGAACTTAAAATATGGTATTTAATTTAAAAATCTTAACGCTTTTGGTATATGGAAATTAACATTAAAAATGAATGTCATTATTTGTAGGATTCTTTAATCGCGCGTGAGACTCGTCAGGTAATGGATTTAGAGTTTAAGACAAGATTATTCAAAATATGAAGGAATTAAAATAAGTTATTACTTAAGTTGGTACTTTAATCCTGCTTTTAGATTATTCTTTACTTACTAGTTACTACTTCATGTATATTATTACTAGTGGAAACCCGGCTAGGTTCACTAGGCAAAAAAGTTTTCTTATGAGAATGACAGAAGATCGGTGTTTTTGTGTTGACGTTAAAGTTGATGCACCACTTTACATATTAAGTATTTCAAATTGTTGTATGGGAAAAGTGGAAAATCGACTTTATCAATGTACCGAATATCCCTGATGTATTGTTTTAATGGTCTCAAACCACCTTCGGATAATTGCTTTTCAAATGAAACCATTTTGAGGCATATCGGTCGGATGGTTTCAGTCTATAAAAGACATCCGTACAAACATTTTGTTAATTCCCATGTGTCGTCTTTAGTGTTTATCTTCCCACCTAGACTGGTAAAATCCAAAGCATAAGTATTGCATGTTTTCGTACGTAGTTCTTACCACCATATCATTAGGTGATACCACCATACTGTTTGCTCGTTTGTAACTAGAACATGAAGCTAGGGACGATAATTAACTTAATTCGTACGAACTAGATGATGAATTCAATACCAGACCAGCATATCGTATTGAAGTGTACCTAAAACGTAACATACCTAAGCGTTACCGCTCAGCTAATTTACAGCCGCGTTTCCACACTCCCCAATTCCCCATACAGATCGTATTCCCTTTCTTATATTTATAAAGCTGTCCATTCCCATTTCTGGCTAAAGGAGCGCAGATGTAAGATGCTCGTAACTCAGGAAAAAACGGTGTGTTTGAGGCGGCGGTCGAGAAAGGGCCGACTGGCATTAAATTATTATGATTTATGTGTTTTAGTGTAGCCAGCTCGCCTCCTTAATTATATATGAAGGTTTAACGAACAATGCTTGATGGCTGGTTAGAGCGGATCGCTTGCAATCACTGCTTAGCTACTGTCAGTCTTCTAATCAGTTGTTCCGATTAATAAATGGAGCGAGTAGCATTGAAGTATAACGTCATAGAACAGACATCTCGAACAAAATGTATGGTCCCGCCCGGGAGGTTCGATTTTCAAAATTGAGCCCTGTTCTCCTTTCAAAATCGAACGAATGACGAATCCATTGAAGATTGAAGCCACGTGGCGCCAATGCATTGGGACATACATCGTGTTCGCGGTGTCGGTTCTATATGCTAGTAATAATACTTCAATGGCGAGTAGTAGTAGAATCAAAATATTATTGGCGTGCATCAGTGTATCAGTGATGCCTACATATACGTAAGAATACCATATTATAATAGAATAGATTTTTTTTTTTTTCTTTAGGCTGCAAGAGCATTTTACCAAGTGTGTAGCAGTCAGGCTATTCAACCCAATAAGGAAAAATATTTGGCCCGTTTACATTGATCGATAGGTTTTTATTTTTTATTTTTGATTTAACTTTGACATTAATTGGATCCTCGTATTTAAATAATTGCTCTAGTTATTATACCTGATTTTAGACATTTGGCAAACTGCGAGAAGTAATCAAGACTACACAAAGTTCAAAGCAAAAAGAAGTCACAAAGTCCTTTATATCTTTTTTATTTACACAAAATCAGGATACAATTGGCGAGCCTAATGCTTACCTAAATGCGTTTTCTATCAGCTAACCACTAGGCCAAACAGATTATAATATATGTATATCATATCACTCTTGAATCAACTCTATGATCCAGCAAACGCGAGCTAGACATATCCTATCTTAATGTAGGAGTAATTAAGATTTATCAGAGAAACTGATAACTTGATGCATATGAACTTTGCCATTCTGGTGGCTACATACGTTACTAATCAATACTATGGTATTGTAAGGCATTGTAAAATTCCTTATAAATAAATTTAAAGGTATTAGATTTCTCAAAAGAATTTTACAATGCCTTACAATACCATAGTATTGATATAGTATATACATATATTTAGCAGAAGGAGGTATTCTATGGTGTTGGTTATGAAATGATATTCCTTTTACTTTGCACCATGATATATTTCCAGTTCTCCTAACATTCACATCAATATTCCAAAGTACTTCAACACTACGCCATCAATAATAATCTGTCCTACATTATTGACAATTCCCTAATCTAAATATGACATGACAAGCATCAGACAAGCGCTGTAGAATAAAGAGGTCCGTCCCTGGACCTTCACTGGAGATTCATGGCCTCACCGATATATATATATATATATTATATAAAATATATATAATATAAATTTTAATATAAATAATAAAAAAAAAATATACATTTTATTTAATATAAATTTTAATTGGAATCTCGGAATCCGCTTCAACGATTTTCATGAAATTTAGTATATAGGGGGTTTCGGGGGCGATAAATCAATCTAGGATTCATTTTTAGAAAATGTCGTTTTATCGGTGTTTTCAGGCAATGATAAACTTTTACAATTTTTTTACAATTTCCTGACATCTATTGGCAAGTAGCAATACAAGCTACTTCAGTAAATGGCGTTGTTAAGCAACACTAAACCGAGCAAAGCTCGGTCATCCGGGTACTAAAAATCTTAAACCGTAAGGTTTGCTTCAGGCCTCTGAAATTACAAGTGGTACTTGATCCATGCATTAGCCAGTATGTTGCAGCCTTTCAGGCAGTAACACTCCTTTTTGGGCAACATTTAGGATCTCTTTGGACCTACTCAATTATGAGAAGAAACCAGATGTAGCGAACCAATCATTAAGGGTCTTTACAGCTTCTTCAATGTAGGCTAGTTACCTATAGCAGATTTGAATGTTAACTTGCAAATGATGATAAAAAGTCTTGGAATTGTCCTGAGTGACTCGATCCTGCACATCAGACCATCTCCATTAGAAAAGAATAAATATTTTCATGACCTATTTCACCGAATAGAAATGGGAAATAGATTAAATTGGAAAGTGAAAAAAAATTCTATATAACATTACCGGAATCATTATGGTAAGAGCAATTGAAAAGAGCGCAAATTCCTTTAAGAATATTTTGAGTTACGCGTGAAATTGACGTGCCTCGAAACGAAAATACGAGCCTCGTGTCAATCATTGCCTGCATAAACACTCACAAAAATTACATCGCGTTATTATATGTAAATGCATGTACTCTAAGTAAAATGTGATAATAATAACCTTCTTAGCTGTCAATCCGATTCGCCTCGCCACAATCACGTGGAAATTCTGAATAGACCCTACCATCTACGACGTATGTGATCACGACTGAAAAAGGACTTAAAGTTCTGCCGTTCAAAATTTACTTTTCAACGAATTGTCCCTTGTTAGTCTAGCGCTAATTTCAACCGTATTACCTGAGCACAAGGTTTCGAATAGAAAGCCGCGGGTGCGAGTGAAGTTAGATAGGAATCTCTCCGAGCGAGGCGGTGACCGCGCTTATAATGACGATGTCGGCAAAGAAGTCATTATTCATTTTTTTAATACAGTGTTTTGTTGAAACGACATTTTCACTAGCGTAATCACGATTTGTACAGGCAATATATCAAGGTAATAAAAGCCACATTATTACCGCGCGGTAAGTGCGCTGATGATTTTCAATTTGATGTCTTCATCGTCGAGATGTTTTACTTTACAATCGATTTATCGAAGAATGCGACTTTACCTCAGAATAAGGCTGAGTGCTCATTAACTGTGTCCGCAATGTACCTACCTATTTAAACTGTGTTTTACGTGTTGCCTATCGTTTTTATGTAAAGCCATCTAGCTGATTAATTTACAGTATAGGTTATATGTCTCGCATCGGCCAACCTCCGGCTTATTAGTTTCTTATAAGCTTTTGCTATAAACATATAATCAGGTGGGCAGTTATCTCATTTTCTAGGGTTTTTGTTTACGGGAATGTTAAAGAGTGCGGTATGTCCAAGGCACATTTTAGTATAGCTTGGATTCTTGTCTTTATCTTTTGTAACGTGGGAATAATAAGTTTTCCTCATGAGGATGACGGATAAGCTGAACTCCTACCGGTTGTAATCACTATTGATGTTTCTTTTCGTTATCATTGTCACTAATGATCAAAGGCATGCTCTTGTAATTTTCTGAGATGTAGACGGTTCCTGTCTCCTAAGGGAGGTTCCTTTATTATGATATTGGGATAGAGCTGACGATTTAATTTATATCCCGTCTTTATATGATCACGGGGACTTCAATTTCTCATAACTAATGTACCGAGTTTAAGTTACGGATACGGTATGTACCTATATGCAGTTTTATTGCAGTCTTACTAGCATGTGAAGTGATGAAAATTATATGAGCCTAAGCAGAGAACTATTTTAACATATCAGACTTGCATACGACGATTCGCACTTTCCAATACAACACATAAAGTTGCATTCACAACACAAAAGCCTTAAGGGGCGTTTAAAATAAAAACCAATTTTCTTATTCCAATAACCAGTAAACTTTCTCATTCCATAAACAAAAACCGAAACCTTTTAACTTACAATACAATGTTTTGAACCGCAACAAATAATAGTTTCCGACTGTGCGTTTGAGTTACGACAACACACTTCAGCGGTACCATTTTGTTGGTGTACTCGTATGTTTGATTTTTTTGACTTTGAACCTTATTTGTATGTTGATAGAGCTTTAGTAAATTTTGTTGCAGGAGTATTTAAGTTGGCAAAATGCGTAAAGCAGCTGAAATTGCGGCTGTGATGGCTCAATCATCGGCGGCTACGAATGCCAGACGTATAGACATGTCGCGAAAACAATTTACCTTACAATGTGCACGGTGTTTTTTCATCATTGGCTCTGGTTGTCTTAATACAACTACAGTAATTAAAAAGCTCACCTGGTTGCATGGACACTGGACCTTTTCAATTTGACTGGAGTAGGAATTACCTCTGATTTTTGAAATCGTAAAAATATGGTTTCTATCATTGAAGTATAATGTCATAGAACAAACATCTCGAACAAAATGTGTGTCCCGATGTTCGATTTTCAAAATTGAGCCCCGATTCTCCTTTCAAAATCGAACGAATCCATTGAAGATTAAAGCCAATCGGCGTCAATTGGTTAGGACATACATCGTGTTCGCAGTGTCGCGTTCGGTTCTATAGGTACGCTAGTAATAATATTTCAATGGTTTCTATAAACTATATTTTTAGGATTTAGATTTTTTCTAATCAATGTTTAAGTTTAGGGGTGTCTGGCAGGGGGTTAAAACCGTGCTAAGTGTCTGGCAAATGGATAACGACATACTAATTTCTATTATTCCGAAAAAAATATAGAAATCTGAGCTTTATACTTTAGTGAAAATTAGGTCCGATATTCTCTGAAAAATGTTCGCTAAAATTTTGTATAGTTTGGTAATGACGTCATAATACATAGAACGATATGGATAGATATTAGATAGATAGATAGATATTAAAAGTGTTTATGTATCGGGCCACAAACACTGGAGCACCATGAGCCATGTTTATCAGCCATCTCGGCAAGTGTTAAGGCCCGGCGATAGCGCGATCACATGATTATAGTTAATAGAGACCGCGCCAGAGACGTCTCACTCGCGTGGTAGGGTAAATGCACTTGTTTTGTTACCACAATAAAATGTTGATTTATTTTTCAACCAAACTGAAATAAATAATAATTTAAAAGTTTTTATTATTTGAGTAAGTTATTTTTTTTGGGTATATTTATCAGCTTTATGTCATGAGATATAGAAATAGATAATAAAAAAAATTATCAATGGGTAGCGGAAACCTGTTAAATTAGACGATTTTTGTCTTTTACTGCAGGTAATATGTAATGTTGTATCATTATAACATCATTATAGAATTGTAAATGTCAACAATAAATAAGTGAAGTGAGTGAACAACAGCAATTTATATACTTACTATACTACAATACTTAAAATTGACCAATACGTTCTCTGAACAACAATTGGGAGAAAAACAGATAACAGAGTTTTTATAATGTTCTGATTGTATGAATCCAATAACATGTAGCCGAGAGGACTGATAAGCATATTATCTTTTTACTCAACATAATACACTTCTGTTGTTTACGGGTATCATAAAACAGATTCAAAGTTCGACAAATCGTCATTGCAAGCTAGTTGCCAATTTTATTAATTTATTCTTTTCGCAATAAAAAAAAATACATGCATATTTTAAAATACATAATTAAATCTGAGAAATACAGCTATAATAACTTGTTTGTTTTTGAAATTAAAACAGGCTACTTGCTAATCATCCGCCACATACGAACGTATCTAGGCCCAACATTGTGTTCCCGAACAATAATATTACTCTATTTTTCACCCAATCCTCTTAATAGTCAATAACAGGTGCGTTCACCCGGACATTCCTCTCGCAGCAGGGTGCGCTTGCGCCGCGGCCGCGCGGGTCGCCTCGTTATTAGCACCTCGCGGTTCAAAGCGGACCGCAGACCCCGCTCTCCCCACGCTCCCCGCTCGACACGCAATCTGTCAGTCTGTCAAACCGAATTAGGTAAGTGAAATAATTTTAATTACGATCCAAGAATCCTTTTTGTATTCGACCGAAGTGTAATCGAAATCTGAGTGCCTCAATTTTTACAAAAGTATTTAAATTGATAATTTTGAGCTTAGTTGTTTGGGCGCTTTTCCTGTTTATTTTATTTTACTGACGAACTTTAAACTTATGTTATGTTTTAATAAATAAACCTCTTTATTAAATTAGCCTGTCATTATCAGGTGTTCCAAATGTGTTAGGTAATAATTCTGATTAACGTTTCATGAGTTTCTGTAGATTTATGCTGATGTCCACAGGTAATTATAAAACAATCTTGCTGTTATGAGTTTTAAATTTAATATGTTACTCAAGTATTCGTAGGCTTATAAAAAATAGATTTAAGTACATAACAAAAGTAACAAGTAATTTAAATTGTGGGAAAATAAAAGATTTTATATAAAAAAATAAGAAATAAAAATTAGCGTGAGAATCAATATACTCGTATTACCGCACAAGATTTTTACATTTTAATATAACCTGTTAAAGTGTTAAGTTATATTATTATTATTTATTTGAACGGATGGGTTTTATCACCCGCTCTAAATTCAAACCTGCATCGCTGCGCGTGCGCATCTCTCATTGGCCAGCGCTCCGCCCACCAGGCGTGGGGAGACAATGGCACCGGTACCGTTAATTAAGATTGACTATGATGTAGATAGAAAAAAAAAACTTCGTGTTATGTGTAATTTTGGATTAATTCAGCTTTTGACGGAAGTGATTATTTATTCGTGTTATAGCAGGTGCTGGCATGTCAGATCAAAATTATTGTTATTATGTATACTTTTATCTGGTAGGGTATTGTGTGCTAGTTTAGTTGATTTTCAGTAAATTTTACAATAAATAGAGGTTTGTATTGTATTTATTTATTGCTTTCATGTACACATGTATTACATATTTACAGATGACACAAATAATTAGGCATACTTACATGAGCTCAGTGAATTGGGATTGAAATTGAAGTGAGTGGGTAATTTTAAACAATTAATTTGCTTCTAATTATACAATGTCATACAATATTAATCTAATTAATTACATGCAATGTCAAAAAAGTTTTTAGTCTAATTATTAATATGTATACAATTTCAAGTAATATCTAAATAATTAATTATACAGTGTCAAATAATATCAATTTTGATTTGCATACCAAAAAGGTAGTACGGTTTTAAGTAATTGTTTTAAGTTTTAAATATTTTTAAGCCCATTTTTTGATGATATGCATAATTTATTTTGTTATCCTTGTTGCAATTATGAATAGAATGGAAAGAAAGTTTTCGATTCAAGAAAATGGTAAAAGTTATTTCAGTTTTCAAGTGCTTTGAAATCTTTGCATAAATTGTGATAAAAAAGCAATAAAAATCCACTCACGAAAACGAAATTTTAATGGAAATCCTGATGCATTACCAGTAAGTTTTGGTCTTAGGAATCGTACAGTAGATTATTTTCCACTGCATGTTTCTTGACAGGATATCCGACACTTCGAATGTGTTACATGAAAAAAGAACACACACTAAATTAATTTAAACATGTTATGGTAATAACTTAATAGGCAATAATAAATAGCTTACAGACACATGCGTGCAAGTAAGTGCCAAGAATGTGTTGTTTTACCTTCGTTTTGATAAGTACGGAGTATTTAATCTATGGTTGTGGTGCTTGAAGCTAATTTAGCTTATTACGTATTTTAAGATAAAAAGCTAATTGTTGTAGAGATGTTGCTTTACTTGTTATGTAATTTTTAGTAGATGTCCTTAATTGGTACCCATACCTGGCTATATTTTTCTTTGTGAAGTAATTTTTAATTTGTACGTAATGTGTGAATATTATATATATGTTTATATCTGTCTGTATATATAACAGTCAAAGGTCACTGACTGTTATATCTACGCACAGTTTTTACTAAACATGTTAATTGTCTTCATTTTTCTATTGTTTTTAAGAAATTTAATGTATTTTAAAAGAGTTGAAACATGTCTTCCTTTCCTTCCATGTATTTTCCAGCCCTAGTATCATTAAACCTACATAAGAGTGTGTGTCAGACATTTTGCTAGCTAACCTTCAGGTACGACCAATTAGCGTCATTCCTGACCGAAGGCGGTTAATACTTACCTCACTAATAATACAATGTCATTTAAAGTGACAGATTCACACCTCACCCGACCATCCACTTGTGACGGGTTCTTTCAATATATTTGTACCTATTAATCATAAAACTATTATATTATAATTGGGCCATGCCTGTGCATTCGATATATTTTGGATATTTTTATGAAGGCAGATGTTTTTCTAAGAATCAGAAGCCTTAGAATCAGAGAAAGAAGTGTCACATGCATCAATTTACTGTTTTTGTAATTATTTCGAATACTTTTCATCTGGGGACGAGATATAAATAGTAAATTAATCTCTACATCTCATACATTAAAATAGGGTAGACATGAAATTCATATAATGCCTGATAAAAATGAGGTGAGCTGTAGATATCGTGAAGCGAAACAAAGGCAGGTTTCTACTTTAGAATAAGCTTCTATTCTGGTTTTTGCGACAGCGACTGTTATTCGTCGAGAACTAGTAACCATCCCTCGTGTCAGAAACGCCTTTTGGTTACAAATAGCAGCTGTAAGTTGTTATTTATTGTAACCTGATTAATTTCAAGTTAGCTTCAATTAATTAATGTAAAGGATACGGAAAACAGGAATTTTTTTACAAACCTTTTAAAGTTTACATGTGTATAAAAATGTATGTACAACGGGATTTTAAGCATTCAGCGAAAATCTGAAAAGGGCCATAAGTAATAGTTTAATGTTATGGGCAACTAAAGTGAATAATAAACTGGATATCATTTCATTGTAATTACGTTAAAAATACTTAATATTACTTTTAAATCATAATAATAACTAGTCAAAGTGCGCCTATTAGGGAAGACCATAAGATTGATTTCAATATGTAATAAATCGATCTTAGCCAAAGCTCTCAGTTAAAAACTGAAGAATAATGTAGTCATTAAATACTCATAATAGCCCCGTCGAATCTCAAATCGAAATGTACCTAAAAGAGTGTCGAAATGTAATCACGGTATCCAAAAATCGATGTTTGAAGACCAAATCAAAATCTGAATTACTTTTATAGTTTTTTCTCCATCAATTGAATAATAGGATATTAAAAGTAGAATTTCTTAACATACCAGTATCTAATATCAGTTTAGTTTGAAAGCGCGAATGCTCATGATAATAAAATTGACGTGGTAAGTATCAGCTAGTTATTTGCGGTGATATTTCGTTTGCTTGCAAAATAACTGTCATCCGAAGTGACAGTTTTATATCTTTAACAAATATTAAGTTTTATGTTATTAGTATAGCATATAATTTATATTATTATTATAATTTACTAGGTATAAGCCGCGCCATTAAAGAAAGGAATCTAAAATGGCGGAAATTATCATTCCCTCTCACTCGCATGTTATTCCTGTCTTTAGCGTGCGAGTGAGGGGAATGATAATTTCCGCCATTTTAGATTCGTTTCTTTAAGGGCGCGGCTTATATAACTAGTACTACAGTCTTAGTTGACTATTGCAGATGTAGACAAGCTAGAAATGGGATGCTTCCCCAAATCTTAAACAGCGTTTTAGGCAGAACGCTTAGGGGCAAATTTTCACCATTTACTTATGAGAAAAAAACAAAAGAACGTATGAGAAAGAGGGAAAGTTTCTCCCGTTTGTCAACCAAAATTTTTATTTTTTACATTTTTCAACTTGATCTTAAAAATATTCAATAATGATTATGGTCGAATTTGAGAACTCGAAAACTAGTTACATCTTAAATCTTTGCAATCAGTGAAAAATCAAATAGTAGTATAAACTCCAATTGGTAAAACACAAAATTTTCATCAAATATTATTAACGTGGATAAACAAAAGAATAACAATACAATAATATAGATAAGTGTGAATGTCTTACATTAAAGTCTGGTTGCGTTTTAATCTTTTTTGCGAGTTTACGATCGCTTTGAGGCGCCCGCGCCGCGCTGTCGTGAGAGCTGTTAAACAGTCACATGCAAGGAGATAATGTAAACTTGCCCTTATAGTACAGGAGCTGGTGTGCTAAATGTTAAAGGTGCCTACTAGCTGATAGCGGTCTTTGTGTACTTGTTTGTTTGTGTTGTTTAAGAAGATAATAATGAGTGGTAGTGGTGTTTTAATATTTTAAAAATATTTTTCTAGGATAAATTAAGAAAAAGGGACAAAACGAGAAATCGAAGAATATCGAAGATACAATAGTACCTATCAACATACTAATCGGAGGGATGTTTTCTAAGATTCTTTGATGTATCTTATAGTAGACACGGTGTTAAAATAAAATTGGAGTCACACAACAATAGTACACGAGTTTTTTAGGAATATGATCTAGGCCAGGTGATGAAGAGAGACCAATGTTCAGTAGTGTTCAGTTTGAAAACCGAATATTACATGCAAATGACTTCGAATTGTCTTCTGGCCCTCCGCCTATAATAAATTGTACGTGAATATAATTTTAGATGATTATCTCAGCTCGATATAAATGGCTGTACAATTTGTGCTTTCGTGCTCAAAATCACGCTTCATTCGTGTATACTTCTCTTAATATTTGCTTGGTCAACAAACGTCTTTGATTTCAGTTGGTAAATGAATTAATAGCTTTGAGTTCCGGATTCCGTTCCTGATAGTCAGTTTTTATTCGTTTTTTTTAAATCTGCAGCTTTATTCTAGGAAACAGCTGGTGTGGTAGGTAAATACATATAACTCCGTGCATCTATCCATCAGCCTTTGGAGGTCCATTGTGGACATAGGCCTCCCCTAACGTAACAAGTAACGATAAGTAACGTCAGGACCAAACTGGTTCATACCTTTAACTTGACGGCCCAGCAGAGTTATGCCAAACATATCTTATATACGTATATGTATAACATAAAGCCAATTGCAGGTAACGACGTGGGAATGACATTAAGCATTAAGTGCGGAAAAATGAGCACATGATTTTTCCGCACCTAATGTCATTTCCATACATTTTGTATGGAACCATACATACAGTAATTTCAATTCGTTATGTGAATAATGTGCGTATTGAGCGTATTTAAAAATTAATTATCACTTGCTTTGGGCGAGGGAAAATATCGCTAGAAAACCTGCACATCTTAGGGGACACCACAATGTTCTCAAAGATGTATGAAGTCTGCTAATCTGCACTTGCTATAGTCCACTTATGGCCTGTACCCATTGAAGTATAATGTCATAGAACAGATATCTCGAACAAAATGTATGTCCCACCCGGGAGGTTTGATTTTCAAAACTGAGCCCTCGATCTTCTTTCAAAATCGAACGAATCCATTGAAGATTGAAGCCACGTGGCGCCAATGCATTGGGACAACATTGGTGTTCGCGGTGTCGGTTCTATACGCTAGTAATAATACGTCAATGCCTGTACCCTTGAATTGCGAGAAGAGACCCAAACCCGACAGGCAAGCTATGGGTTATGATGAAGCGTTTTACGATGATGATTATATGTATTTCTATGATATATTTAGTACAAATATGTTTAATAAGGCCCAACAATTTCCGACAACACATTTTGATCGCTATAACACCATTGTCAAATGATACAAAAGGTTAACAAAACGAAAACTCAAATAACAATAACGTCCGATCCGAGCTTGTTTGAAACCGATCCGCCATTGTTGTCAACTTGTTTTTGTTGAAACAAATTGAAGATGATCGTGTTTTTGTTGTTAGAATCAGTTAGAGATTTAACGCTTGATATTAAATAATCTTACCATGTAATGTTGTAAACTTTGCACTTAATATCGAGGGTTTAAAAACGTGATTATTGAAAACAAGCGCTTTGCCCGCGTTTTCGGGTGCATACCCTTTTTGTTATTCCAGATCATGGTCTATATATCGCACTCTTACACCCCAACTCAGAGTCACTAACGGTTACTTTAATCGCTCCTTAGTGAAGAATCACCATACAAATTCTGTACTAAGGAGAGATTTAAGTAACCTTTAGTGACTCTGAGTTGGAGCATTAGTGGACAAAAAGTATAAATCGGATATTTTGAATTTTAGTTATTAATATGATTGGAAAGAGGGACAAAAGCTGCATATGCTCAATTTTTTTCAAATTTTCATCATTATCTTGACGGTTTTGTGCAAGAAATCGTAATGTAAATTCCTTTGACTACTTGCTATTTTAACAGTTTTTTGCTTTTCTGTAAAATTGCAATTTTCATCTTATGCCTTTTTCCACTGAGGTTGCGATTTGTGCTTTTCATGAAAATCCTTTCTGAAAATGCGTGAAAGAGTAACTAATATCCATACATCATCACAACTT
This sequence comes from Thymelicus lineola, assembly GCA_963932265.1. Taxonomy (NCBI): domain Eukaryota; kingdom Metazoa; phylum Arthropoda; class Insecta; order Lepidoptera; family Hesperiidae; genus Thymelicus; species Thymelicus lineola. The sequence continues at coordinate 4,393,126 of OZ010691.1, forward strand.
TTAATTGGTTATGATATTTATTTCTCAAAAATAATATACAATTCGCTTACATGACAAATATACGGTTCTTAATACCAGTTTAAGTCAAGAAAGATCTTGTTCCCTCTCACAATCGAGCGCGGAAACATGGTGAGAAACATGAAGTGTTTATCGGAATGTCTCAGAAACATTGAAGTATTATTACTAGCGTATAGAACCGAACGAACACCATGTATGTCCCAATGCATTGACGCCACGTGGCTTCAATCTTCAATGGATTCGTTCGATTTTGAAAGGAGAATCAGGGCTCCATTTTGAAAATGGAACCTCCCGGGCGGGACACACATTTTGTTCGAGATGTCTGTTCTATGACATTATACTTCAATGCTCAGAAACAGATTTATTTGTTTCAGAAACACGAAAATTATTGTATCTAAAACAGTGTTTTCGAACGAAAACCAATATTTCAATTATTTCTTACTTAGCACAAATCACTACGCGTTGAAGTCTTATCTATGGAAACTCCACAACTTAATATTTTTGGGCGCGTAAAATCTTTTTTATACGTGAGTTTTAATAATGTAGGATGGCAATGAATATTTGCCAGCAAAAAAAAATATCGTATCCTACTGATATTTTATTTATTTATTTCTGGATAACCAACAAGACACACATTAAGTATACAAAAATACAGGAGGCAAATATTTTAAGGATTCAATGTTGCCTTAATTATAGGTTACCACGGCATGCATCGTGGACGAAGAATTATAACATACAATTAACATACAATTACCATACAATTAACATTAACATACAATTTCTAAAAATTATAATGGGTACTTAATCAATTTGTAATAATGTATTTAAACAACTTAATTTAAGAAAAATTGTTTATAAAGTAAAAATAAAAATAGAATATAAAATAAATGCTGTAGTTCTGCCCCGATGGACTCCCAGTACGCGTGTCACAAGTGTGGCCGAAAGTGCCGTTCCAGAATCGGACTTCTTAGTCACGAGCGGCGTTGCCCCTCTACTACAGACGTTGCTTGAATCATCTGACAAGATGTAGAAGGCCTCAGCAATTGACTATTGCTTAAAGATTTCTTTACACAGTGTTTTAATGTCAAAGTTTGTATAGATGAAGACGGACAATAAGTAAACTTTTCCTTGTATGTTCCTTGTACGTAGCGTTGATTCGGAAAAGCACGATCTTCTCCGAGGGTTATGTTTCCGGGGTGGATGTGACAATTTATCTTTTACTATGTAAATTCTCGTACAAAATAGCTATAATTACTTATATATATACATATAGAGCTATCTATATACATATGTACATATATAAAACTCAAAAAAAATTTGTACGGATTTCCTTTATACACTCTGAAGCCATACAATCGATATATCTCAAAATTGTTTCGTTTGAAAGGCAACTGCGAGGTTGGTTTAAGACTATGGGAAATAAAATAAATAAATAAATAAATAAACAGGGCAATGAATGGCGTCAATGATTCAAAATATTATTGTTTTACATTTAAGAAAACATTGTATCAAGGTATTATAATATCCTAACTGGCAGATGTATTTTTATGTTACGTATATTTCGATTTATGAAAAATATATCTGGCAGCTGGGCCTTTTATTTTAAGGGCGTACTCAATGTGGCATGTATTAATTTGATTATTCTTAATATCTAACTCAAAACTATTTTATACAATTTGAATATACCTATACTTATCAAAGTTAATGTGTACTGTGATTCAGTGTTATATTTCAGTCAGTTTTCTTTTTAACCGACTTCAAAAAAGGAGGAGGTTCTCAATTCGACTGTATTTTTTTATGTTTGTTACCTCAGAACTTTGGACTGCGTGAACCGATTTTGATGATTCTTTTTTTAATCCAAAGCTGGTGCTTGTCGTGTAGTTCCACATAAATTTGAGCGAGATCTGACAATAGCATCCATGTCAAAAGCATATAAGTCTTAAATTTGCATAAGTATCAAAGTTAGTGTTTACTGTTATTCAGTGTTATATTTCAGTCAGTTTTCTTTTTCAGACGATCCGCTTTGTCAGACGACCCGCGTGGCGCAATGGTTACCATGCCGGATCGCCGCGCCAAGGGTCCTGGGTTCGATTTCCAGCGAGGCGGAAATTTGAATGATGAGTTTGAATTTTGTTCTCAGTCTGGGTGTCAATGTCCTTGTCTTGTGTGTTGTCCATGGCACCCACGACACAGGGAATCCCAGTGTGGGGCTATGAGTGTGAAGCGTTATTATTATTTATTTTTATTTGCAAGATTGACTCTGCTTTAAGCTACCCAATTTGTTATAGAAGTCTACATCTTTAGAACATGCATTCACTTTTCTTTGTCGATCAAGAACTGGCGTTAAGAATAAAGATCGCTTCTCGTTTACACGTTCATAATAGTTTGTATAATAACAGAGAAAGGCTGCCAAGGAAAGTAAGTAAATTAGCAATAAATTAAACATTCAATTACTAGCTTAAGTTAATTAAGTCGTCGGGCGAGGCTAAGGCTAATTTAATTATAATTTCAGTCAGACGGCGGAGTGCTGCGCCGGCGCATAATTCTGTCTTAACGCGCAACTCATTAAAAGTTAAAACGATCAGTTTTTATAACGTACAGCTTGTAATTATAAATTACGTGTTATAATTGAGTTGTTGTTGTTGTTGAAACTGTTGGGAATGCGAATTGCTTTGTGAATAGGTGAAGCTTCAGAGCTTGTTATATTTATTTATCTTTGAAGTATAATGTCATAGAACAGACATCTCGGACAAAATGTGTGTCCCGCCCGGGAGGTACCATTTTCAAAATTGAGCCCCCGTTCCTTTCAAAATCGAACGAATCCATTGAACATTGAAGCCACGTGGCGCCAATGCATTGGAACATACATGGTGTTCGCGGTGTCAGTTCTATACGCTAGTAATAATACTTCATCTTCAGTGTTTATCTATTTGTTACTCCGCCACACTAGCTACTCGACATTGCTTTTAAACCGACTTCAAAAAAGGAGGAGGTTCTCAATTCGACTGTATTTTTTTATGTTTGTTACCTCAGAACTTTCGACTGGGTGAACCGATTTTGATGATTCTTTTTTTAATCGAAAGCTGGTGCTTTTCATGTGGTGTCACTTAAATTTGAACCAGATTTGACAGTGGCATCCATGAGAAAACCATATAAGTTTTAAATTTGTATTAAGTATTTGCGCGACAAATGAACGAATAACTTAATATCGCGCCAACCGATTTCAATGATTCTTTTTTATTGTTATTGGAAAGAATGTACTTCATTTGAAGTCGGTTTTGTTAAAAGGACCCCGCAAAATCTCTATGGGAATTGGCTCTCGGCTAAATTAGCTGAAATTTTGCACAGAGGTAGCTTTCATCATGCTGATCAAAAGTCTCAATGGGCGCAACCCCCCAAAACCAAACCCAGACCCACCACTCCCCTCCAAATCTCAAAATACTCCCCAAAGCACATTGGATGAAAATCAATGCATAAGGGATATATTCATATAAAACTTCGCACAGAGGTAGTTTTCATCATGCTGATCAAAAGTCTGGATGGGCGCAACCCCCCAAAATCAAACCCAGACCCCCCAAAAAAATCTCAAAATACACCCCAAAGCACATTGGATGAAAATCAATGCATAAGGGATATATTCATATGAAACTTCGCATAGAGGTAGCTTTCATCATGCTGATCAAGTCTAAATGGGCGCAACCCACCAAAATCAAACCCAGACCCACCACTCACCCCCCCAAATCTCAAAATACTCCCCAAAGCACATTACGATGGAATGCATAATGGACATTTTTTTATGGAAATAGCCGGCAAACGAGCTGACGATCCACCTGATGGTAAGTGGCTATCGCCGCCCATGAACATCAGCAGCACCAAAGGCATCACTGATGCGTTGCGGGCCAAGAAAGAAAGAAGAAAAAGAAAGAAAGAACTGGCTCTCAAGCCCCCAGCCGGGACACGACGAGTCGTCTGACTCACGCTCGAGGGTGGTAGCTATCCAGGCGAACCCCTGGAGAAATAATAATAGTAATAATGGTATTAATTAACAATTAAAATAAATACTACCAATATAATCCCTCCGAGGGCCCTACCACCAGCGGACCGGATTTAGTCGCCTCTTACGACAGCCTTCCGGCGTGGGATTGGGGTTAGTATTCTAAGCCGCCCCAATACGGCTAAAATATAATAAAATATACGGCTAATATATGCATATGAATGCAAGGTGTTGGGTGATACCCGACCTGTTTACGCCAGGTGGTGTTTGGGGGGAGTGGTGGGTCTAGGTTTGATTTTGGGGGGTTGCACCTATTGAGACTTTTGATCAGCATGATGAAAGCTACCTCTATGCGAAGTTTCATATGAATATATCCCTTTTGCATTGATTTTCATCCAATGTGCTTTGGGGAGTATTTTGAGATTTGGGGGGGAGTGGTGGGTCTGGGTTTGATTTTGGGGGGTTGCGCCCATTGAGAGTTTTGATCAGCATGATGAAAGCTACCTCTGTGCAAAATTTCAGCTAATTTAGCCGAGAGCCAATTCCCATAGAGATTTTGCGGGGTCCTTTTAGATTATCAGTGGCAGTTAAATAAGTTGTTAAGTAGATGTGTATAAAATTGTATCAAAGACAAATAAAACAATCGCATATTATCATTACGATACCACTAACTTTTATTAAAGGGTACCTAGAGTCAATTTTATCCCGCAAATAAAATGTCATATCGGATTGACACATTCTTCCCTTGAATGTTGCCATGGTAGCGACTGTTGATATCATTATAATTCGGCACAATAAAGTTTATATACCTACACTAGGAAATATTACACTAGGAAATCGCCCTCGCTTCGCTTCGGGAAAAATAGTAAAAAAAAATATAATATAGCCTATGTAACCCGGGGATAGTGTAGCTTCCCAACAGTGAAAAATTTTTCAAATCGGTTCGGTAGTTTCGGAGCCTATTCAATGCAAACAAATAATCAAATCTTTCCTCTTTATAATATCAGTATAGATAAGTGTAGATTATATTACATTACATTATTATTTATAACTCCAAGGGCTGATGGATGGATGGCTGAAGTGTACATTTAAAACCTTTAGTTATGTTTTATATTAGTTGTACAATGACTTATAATGGATTATAAATAATGTACAAAGCTCTGTATAAAGAACAAAGTTTTTTTACATGAGTAAAGGTGTTATCTTACGGCTACTTATGTCGTTTGTATGTGTTCGCAGAACTAAAGACATTGTTGTCTGTGTGTCCATTGTTCGTCTTGTACGATGACAAGTCGACCATTTAATGCGAATACGCGAGTTGACGAGTGTCGTCGCAAACGTGAACACTGTAATTTTTTCACTTGAAGCTTTTTATGCAGTATCTTTGGTTCTGTAACAGCGTAATATAAATATGAATGTGGGCGGGTTATATTAAATACAATTTTTGTAACGTAATGTAAGAGGAAAATGTTCATTTTTAACCAACTTCAAAAAGAGGAGGAGGTTCTCAATTCGTTTGTTTTTTTATGTTTGTTACCTCAGAACTTTCGACTGGGTGAACCGATTTTGATGATTCTTTTTTTAATCGAAAACTGGTGCTTGTCGTGTGGTTCTACTTAAATTTTATCGAGATCTGATAATGGCATCCATGAGAAAACAATATAAGTCTTAAATTTTCACTAAGTATGTGCGCGACAAATGGACGAATAACTCAATATCACGCCAACCGATTTCGATGATTCTTTTTTATTGTTATTGGAAAGGATATACTTCATTTGAATTCGATTTTTTTGTTAAAATTTTAGATTATTATTGGTTTATAATAGATAAACTCATAAACTAGTGAAACTATTTAAAAAATTATAATAATATTAGTTTAGTCCAGCGTTCTGCCCGCGACTTCACCCACATTTGCTGCTAATAAGTGCCGTACATACATTTTATTCTAGATTGTCTATCTGTGCGCAAAATATTATGAAAATGCTAATTGTAGTAGTTTTTCGTGACAAAGTAATAAATTATTATCGTTACATTTACAAATCAGATTTATAGTAGGGCTGTATGATGGGCATAATCGATTCGATGCCAATTAAACAACTGGTAGACGACGTGCATTATAATTTCTAGCTCTCCGATACTGTGACAAAAACAAGGAAAAGTTTCACTCTAAACGGAATAAAACCATTTATCACATATCAATGTGGAATAATATATCTTATAAACACTGTTTCAGATTATTCCCTTCAGTGAACATTTAATTAATAAGAAGGCACTAATTACTTTAAAAAAATAAAGCATCATTGTTCGCACTGGTTCGACGCATAATTGTACAAGTTACAACAAAGCTTGGAACTGGAAATCAATTTCATTTATTCTAATGTAAACCTTGATACGTGAGTGGTAAGTTTTAAAATAGAAGCCTGGAGTTAAAAAGGAATAATTTCTTGTACGATTGCTGTACAGTGGCGAGGCACGTTCGATGGTAATCGTAAAAATAGTTGCCACGCCTTAGCGTGCTTTGGATTGCTTCGTACAATACAAATCTGGGGAAAATAATAAGTACCGGTCAAGTGCAAGCATAACCTCGTCTACATGGTTCCGTATGTCATTGTAATTTTCTATTTTGTGAGTTAATTACATTTTAATTGGTCTAATAATTGGGATGTTGGGAATAGTGGTTCATAAGTATAGTTATACAGTGCTGCCCAATATTATCATCAGATACAGCTTTAAGTAATGAGATAAGTTTTACATTTTAAGACATCACTTATTTCCCCTTTTCTTTTTTCTTGGCCGGTTGCATCAGTGATTTTTTTTATAGCCTGAAGGGCTGACGAAAAAACACCGATGCTATCTGATGGCATGAGCAGTAGTTGTACTGTTGTGTTGTGTTGGCGTTGGCCAACCCTGAAGAAGAACTCTTCTTATAATTTTTTTGAAGAACCCTCTGTCATAAGGCTCCAGGAATACCTCTAAATGATAACAATATTAGGGTTCTGATAATTATTACATTTTAGGCGCCCAACCCTAAAATGAAATTCTACGTATATTCGTACCTGTACATGAATCGAACGCAATAATGCCAGTATGGAGTTAGTTTATTAGTACCTCCTACCGAAGTACATTACACTTGATAACAAATTCCATAATTGTATCTCATGTTCATCCATTTCTTTGCAATTTCTATCAACCAATCTCGATAAGAAGGAACAATTAAAAAACTTTATTAAAATAAGTGATAATAATTTAATTGTTCCATGCGATGTTTGAGGGCTGGGTAATTACATGAAATGTTCCACTTGCAAACTGTTATTGCATGACCCCGCACGATACCATCGCGAATGGGTCAACATTGGTTTGATCCACTTTGCTCTCGTCTGTAAGCCTATATTATTTAAGTTTTTAGCTATTGTTAACTCATGCAATAAAATGCTTTTTTACAAAACATTTAACATTTTTACAAACAGTCTTTTTATCATTTTATCACTGGAATTGAAAATAACTGGGTGAAAATAGGACTGAATAATAAACGCAGCCCACTCTTCACTCCAACTTTTCCTGTGTTGTAATGGAGTTTAACATTCATAACCCCACACTAGGATTCTCTGTGTCATGGGTGCCATGGACAACACACAGAGATCTGAAAACTCACACCCAGATCAAGAACAGAAACTCATCATTCAAATTTTTGCCTCGCTGAAAATCGAACCCATAAAAGGAGAACCCCAGTTTCCATAAAAACTCAGGCCTAAGTAGACAAGACTGGAAATTGGCTGTTAATTAGATTATTGCAAAAAGTGCAATTTCTCCAATATTCACGGCTGTCAGCAATGGCCAACTAAGGAAATCCTAGAATGAATCACCTTAATTATAGGTTATGATTATGTCGTACTCGTGTCACAGTGCTATTTAATATGTATGTTACACTTGCGTTGGCGGGTGTCTATTATAATATCTACTACTTCAATGGTTTTCACCCAAAACGAATGTCATAAAAAGGTTGTATAATAAAAGCTATTGCATATTTCAAGAGATTTTATTAGTTATCATTATAATATATTAATATTTCGTGTAGTTGTGCAGGAGGCGTTATATTTCTTTAGTACCTTGCCCAATCAAGATACCATTTATACTCATTGTAAGTATGGCCACAGCAACTTCCTGATCTTCTAAAGATGTATAGGGTACGTTATCCAGTGTTCAGGACTTATTTTGAACCTTTGTCAGTCACAAAACAGGCGATTAAGGAGTCCATATTCATATAGTATTGGTTTGCAAGAAATTGTAGCGAAACTGCGAAACACATTCACCAAAACACAAGTACGAAAGCGAATACAATAGAAAATTAAAATCACTGTGTACGTGTCGATGAGTTTCAGTAAATAGGACTCCAAATACGCTGAAAATATTTGATAGTAAAAATATACAAGAACACGCGAGAAGATGAAAGATCGATGACAAATATGACAATACAGTGGTGTTATTTATAAATACTATGGTTACCAAAATGACATTATTAGGGATTACATCATCATTGTTGTCAATCGATTAATCGATGTCAAAATATTCGAAATGTAATTTAATAAAATTAGCGTAATGATTGAATGGTAATTATAATATATTACATAGTTTTGATTTATATGGAATACGAAAATATGTAAAAAATAAATTAATATTATAATTATAATCACTAAATAATACATAAAATATATTATTATGTTCCATCAATCGATCATTATCAATCGATTCAATCGATTATAAAATCGTATGTAATGAGGTAAATACCGTGAAAAATTTTTTGCATTATTTTGTTCATTTGGCAAGAGCAGCTGAAGCTAAGATTTAAATATGTTTATCTTATAAATAAGACGAATTTTTTGGGTATATAGTTTACTCTTGTCTAGTCCGATGTTCTAGCACAGATTACATATGGTTCGAGGCCGAAAATTGGGGATCTCCTTTTGAAATTACATATTAAAAGAAACCTGTGCGATCTCCTACCGTCCACCTCAGCTTAGAATAATTGTCGTTACAAATCCCATAATACGTTATGAAAGAAAAAACGTGTACCCAATTCAACTATATTATAATAACAACCAACAAGAAGACCAGTGTGGAACACTACAGAGTTGTTCCGAGATAAGATTCGATCCTGTGTATTAATTAATGAACGTCATTATTCTTGGATGTTTCGTATTTAAATCCTAGCGCTTGCCGCCTCTTGTATTGTACGAGTATTACGAGATGCTATCGATGTAAGATGGTCAAAATAAAAGAACCGTGGGAACGATTAAATTGTATCCTATTGTTAGTATTTAGTGTTTAGAAAATAGATTGCTGCGCTTTGCGATAATAGCTAGGCAGAATCTAAATTTACGTTACATTGTATACTTAAAAACGAGTGAAATTAATATTTAAACCACTTCAGAGGTTTAAAAAGTGAAATTGTTATTGAATTCTAGTTTTGATTTAATGATTAAGTTGTATTGAAGAAATCGGCACATGTACCAATTTTGCATGGACGCGTTTATAATTTTTAAGACCAATAATAAATGAAGCGCTCATAGCCCAGCGACTTGCGTCGATCCTAAGTGATCGACAAAGGATGGGTGACCGCTAGTGGCAAAAAATTCTTGAGCGTTTCCGTGCTTCGGAAGGCAATTAAAGCCGTCGGTCACTGTTGTTATCATAAGACAACAGTCGTTAAGCCATGTCGGAGGTCCTCGGGCGGTTTGAAAACTTCCGACACTCGGGTTGGCCACTAATCCCTCCACCATTCGCACTGAAGCAGCGTGGTGGAGTATGCTCTAGGCCTCCTCAAGAGGAGAGACCCGTGCCCAGTAGTGAACCATTAATGGGTTGAAGCCAATAAATGTAGACATATTTTATCAAAAATCAAACACCATTTAAGTTACTTTGTTTTTTCACTTGTCCAACTCCCACCGTTTAGCCGGGGGGGGGGAGACACTTGACTCTAACCAAAATTAGCACTTTAAAGCGAAATATTTCGCAAATGGACCCCTAATTTCAAAAATTGTCTTAGAAGACCCATAATATCTTATTTTTGGAAGACCTTTTCAACGATATCGCACACTATTGGGTATGCGACGAATAAAAAATTCATCCTCACGTTTCCTGTTACCCACACTCATACCCTGAAAAAAAATGTTTTTCAAAAATTATTCAACGATACTTCAGTTCTAATAAATATGTATTACATATCCATGTTAAATTACAGCTTTATAACACTAAGAGTCTCGGCGCTATGGATCGGACAGACGGACGGACGTACATAACGAAATTATAAAGGTTATAATTTTACTCCAGAAGCGAAATATTAACATTCATGAGCATATTAATATTATTAAATACTAGCTGACCGGGCGAACTTTGTATCGCCTAACAAATTGATCAGTTATCGAGCGGGATGAAAAATGATTAAATTACTAAAATTACTATTAAAAATAGGGGTTAGTGATAGAAGGATGAAAACATTATAAAAAAATTAAAAAAAAATTATCCAAAAAATAAAAATAAAATGTTAGAGGTGGACAAACCTTATCACTTACGGGTATGAAAAATAGATAGCGCTCCGCTCTCCAGTCTCAGGGCTGCTGGAAGAAATTTCATGAGAAATAAGCAGTTCCTTTGTACCATCCTTACTTGATGTTTTATCTGTATAATATATCTATGTGTGCATAAATTATTAAATAAATAAATAAATAAAATAAATAGTAGCCGATTCTCAGACCTACTGAATATGCATGTAAAATTTCATGAAAATTGGTCAAGCCGTTTCGGAGGAGTATGGTAACTAACATTGTGACACGAGAATTTTATATATTAAATATGTATTTAAGTAAGTAGTTGAAGTTCAGTTTGAAATACTTAATATTAAAATAAAAAATCTGCTAATATATGAATGTAATGAGTAAAATATTATTTCACGATACTCTCATTAATATTTTTATTATGTTGTAATACAGCTGTCGAGTTTTGAGAATAATTTTGTTCAACCGTCAGAGGAACGAAAAAAACGAGTATCTGACATTAACGCGCGATAAAACCGAATTTAACACTCGAAAGCTGTCAGGACTTAAATACCATTGTTTCCTGACATCTGTATTGCACGATCATAATTCACTAACATTAATAATTAATTTAATATTTTGTTCAAATCATTATCAAACTTTTGTCTTGTTTGTGGCGCCGCCAGCTCTATTGCGTAATACAAAAAGTAAATTGTACCATTTTGGATTACAAAGTAAGTAGGTATTTACCGTTTTCTAGCATTTAGAGGCAGTTAATGAATTATTAAGCAGTGATAGCCTAGCGGTTAGAACATTGGTTTCCCGAACCAAGGGGTCTGAGTTCAAATCCTGGCACGCACCTCTAATTTTCAAATATTATGTGCGTATTAAAAGTTAATTATCACTTGCTTCGGTGAAGGAAAACATCGTGAGGAAACCTGCACACCGGAGAGTTCTCCATAAAGTTCTCGAGGTGTGCGAAGTCTACCAATCCACACTTGGCCAGCGTAGTAGACTATGGCCTATACCCCTCACATTGTGAGAGGAGACCCCGAGCCCAGCAGTGGGACAATTATGGGTTGTTGCTTTAATGAATTATTATAGCTAATAGTTATGAGACTTGTGTCGTTAAGTGATCGACTGAGTGAAGCAACAGTGGGCGCGGTCTGGGTGACCGCTAATGGCAAATTTATTGAGCGCTTCCGACTTCCGTCGGTCCCAATTGTATCAAAAGATCGGAGGCCTTCAGGTAGTATGAAAACTTCCGATATTTAGGTTGGCTACGAACTCTTACAATCCGCACTGGATCTTGTGGATTATGCTTTAGGATTCCTCAAGTCGTCAAGAGACCCGGTCGAACTGCGAAGAAAGCCAATAACTTTAAAGGATTTGAACTCAGGCCCCCATGTTGAAGTTCATCGTGCAAACTGCTAGTTTACCACTGTTTTAAAAGCTGGTAATTGTTTAAAATTCCATATTATTGACGAGGTCGGAGAATCGTGCGGGAATGCGGCGCGCAGCAGACCGCGTATCATTTAGCGCCATTAGTCTCCCAATACCGATCTTTTGTATTAATGTTTATTCTCTTACAGTTTGCCGTTTTAATGACATGATTATGGTTAAAACGAGCTCGAGAAAATTCATGTTTGCTGTCCGTTTACTGAGCAGAACTTCACTTACCTAACTTATACTTAGTTATCATTATCAGGCGTTGCTTTACGGAAATCTATAATTCCTGAATACTAAACAATGTGGGAGGGAGACCCTCGAGTTAGTCATGGTTAGTTGGGATAGTTATGGTATGTGATAATGATGTTAAAATTATCTTAAAGTTGAAATTAGCTAAGTAATTAAGTCCCATTAAGTAGCCATCCCAAAATTGTTAACTTTAGCACAAATTTTTCTAATTTTGTGAATTACATAAACAATATCATTATAAAATCCGACCTTTCATTTTCGAGTTGTACACAATAACTCGGATGCTAACGGTACTTTTACAACTCCTAACAATCCAACGAAAGAATCGCGGAGAGTTAGCGATAAGGGCGTTGAGACGAGGCTTTTAATAGTTTGCTAAGCGCTGTAATGCCGGCATAATGAGCGCGCTCGTAACAATAACACTGAAAAATAATAAGCTGATAAGACCTGCTTAGTCGGCGCGGGAAAACGTCCGAGAGACATTGAAGTATAATGTACTAAAATACCAGAACAGACATCGCGACTAAATTTTTATGTAGGGAGGCTACATAAAAAATAAAGTAATCCCCATGTAAACTTCAAAAAAATCTGTGTAATAACAATATAAAAGTAGCGGATAGAGTCCGTTTACTCAATTCACTTCAAAATGCTTCACTTCGACCTGATCCTCGGACACTGGTTTCAAAGTATTAAACTCCACATTATTAATAGCAATATTCCGGTAAAGAAATAAAATCATTTAGTAACAATTTTCTCAGCGCCCACTACAGGAACAAATGCCGGGGCGGCGAGCGATGCGAGATAGTGTCCCGCTCGCAAACCTGATTAATATTCCGATACTTCAATATTAATAACCATTAAGTTTAAATGGGACTGTTGCCCTATTTAAAGGTAAGTTTAAGGTGTAGTTGAAGGGACTGCTTTCATATTTATTTATTCTTTAATGTTCCATGTTTCAACAATATTGTGTCAACCAACCTTATGTTACCTACGAGTATGTCAAGTCAACCTTAAAAATGTGCAGACAACTGAAGGGTAGTAGGTACAATAAAGAAATAAGTTCCAAAAGAAAATATAAAAATATTGTGAAAAGTCACATAATTAATAGTACCCGGATGCTTTGCTCGGTTTAGTATTGCTTAACAACGCCATCTACTGAAGTAGATTTAGTGTTGCTACTCGCCAATAGATGACAGGAAGTGTCTTTTGTAGTAGTTTTTCAGTGCCTGAAAATACGGAAAAAAACGACATTTTTTAAAAATAAATCCTAGCTAGATCGATTTATCGCACCTGCAATCTCCTACATACTAAATTTCATGAAAATCGTTGGAGCCGATTAGTTCTACTTTTGAAAAGTGTTTGTGAGCCAAATGTATTATTTAATATAATTTAGGTAGCAAGTTTAGTAGCAAACCTATCTAGCTTTGACGCAACCTCCCTAGAGGTCAGGTTAGGCTTTTTTCACTAGTGCTTAATTAAGCTTTTGTCTGGAAATAGGACTTAACATGTTGTTAGGTAAAGTCTGTCATCACAATGGCCAATAGTGAGTACCTATATAAGTATTACTACTAAGGTAGATAATCATTTTTCATTTACTATTTCCATAGTAGTACATACATTAATTTAAGTGTTATACGTTGTTAAGCGAAATAACTATAATATTATGATTAGAATTTAATTACATGTCAATTGACAATTGTATAATTTAAATTTATTGGTATGTCGAAACACAAAAGCTCCTTATTTATATGACTAATGCTATTAATAATATATATTTTATAATAATTATATTCTACTAGTGTAGCTGTAGAGATCCGCGCAATGAATTAAATATTATTTACCGGGTTTAAATCACTTGTCGGGTTTTCAAAGCAAACTTGATCTCATTTCATGACTTTAATGTATCATGATTTAATTATTTGTCTGTATTGGAATTTGGAACCAAACGACATAAAAATATGTTCCCGACGACACTGAAATATTTATCTTATGTAGTAGGTAGGAACCTACATAATATATAGCAATAATCATTTTCTAATTGATACTTTGCACATACGTATTACTAAAAGGTACTTTTATTTATATTATAGAAAGCAATTTATATCTTTATAGCAAATATAACAAAGTTTTAGAAATGTAACTGTATTCCTCTCACTCTTACATTATAGCTTTATCTCGTTCGGCATAACAGCATGCATACTGCATTCAAAGTATGCAACTTATAAGCCACGCTAATACCACAATACAAGTAAGTAATCTAATCAAAACGATAGCATAAATACCCTATTTTTCAGACCAATATCTCAATCCTCATAACATAATACGCCAGTTCCAATAAATGGTGTTGCCCGGGGGTATTTATCCGGTCGATACACTTGCGTAATTTATAACGAGCAATAACAATGTGTGCAGTATCTGAGGGGTAATTTCTCAAATACACACCTCGCCCGTAGCGGCGGCTATCTTACGAATTAAATAGCCCGCGCCGCGCCGGCCCGAACGGACATCCATCGGCTTAGGGTGGCCAGGCTGATAGTTTGTTAAGGATATTGAAATTTTAACGGAGCCGGGGGTTAAAAATGTTGATCGAAGGTTAACGTTAAAAAAGTCCCGCATACCTTTGATATCAGTCTTTAATAAAGAGTGAGTTTCTAAGTTACTGCCTTATAATTTTTTAGCATCGCCACTTATCATCTGGGACTGTTGTCTAGTAAACTCGACTATACATACATAAAAACAAATTGGTTACTAGCAAATTATCTCATGATAATATATGATATACTGACGTGATATTGCAACGCTCCGCTCTTAATCTGACTATAAAACTGTAAAACACAACTTTTTAGGTGCATTGTTTAAAAATATTTTGGCATATAACACGAATTTCTACTGCGTAGATGTTAATTTCTACTCCCAAAATGCATAATCATCAGAACTAAAACAATATGTAAAATTACAACTAATAAGGATAAGAGGAAGAAGATCTAATTAGTCTTGCAAGATGTGACTCACACAAACAGGGTGAGCTAAATAAAACCGTTTAACAATCCTCAACGCAATTCACTCCTGGCCACCGTACTCTGCCGTTGGAACAATCGCAGTAGGTGCCGCTAAGCCCTTATTAAATGATGAGGCATCGCGAAAATGGTATCAAGCGAAGTATGTGAGGTGCATAAAAGAATATTGTGCCAAACAATTACTGCACTACAAATGATCATGATTTTAAACTTGCTGGTGAGGTATAAAGGGCTTTTGTGTCAAAGAAAATAAATTAAATCGGGAACACGCTTAGGTAGGTAAGTACTAAGCAAATATCGTATTATCCACCGACTCGATAGGCTGCTAGAACTTTGTGTTGGTAGACTGCTGTGTGGAATTAACTTCCTTCGGAGGCATTCCTAGAGCTCAATCATGGGGTTCTTCAAAAAATTTGCAAATAAATTATCATAAAACATAAAAAACGAGTTTTTAAAATTTTGTGTTTGTACTGTTAGCCGTTAAGGAGTTCCCTCATCTAATCCTGAGCTAATCCTGAGACCGTTCTGTTACTAATGCAGTAAAAAAGAAAAGGGTTCTTGGCGTTGAAGCTAACTTCATGTTAGTCAACGAAAAAGGGTTCAATGATGATCATGAAACTATTTATCACGCAATGTAATCTGTATTGTATTGAGTGATGATTATGAAACTATTTATCACACAATGTAATCTGTATTGTATTGAGTGTGACTTTTTCTATACCTGCCAGGTATACCAACTGAAATTATTTAATTATTCAATTTCAGAGCGTTAAAAGCTCCATCCATTTTCTTTTCTAAGGGCAACAAACATCTACTCATAATCTCTGGCTAATTGATTAAGTAGACATAGTGATCATCATTAACTATATTGTTGTATTATATTTTTTACAGTTTCTATACTTCAGGACTATGTATACATAGAATTTTAACAACAGCCATAAACTGAAGTAATCATTTAAAATATAATATTGCGTTAATTAAATCCTTCAATGAGCCCCAAACAGTTGGCGAGAAATAATTCATATAATTGATTTCATTACCATCCAAATCAATTTGACGGGTCTGAGAATTTAATAATTAACAGTTCACAGGAAAACAAAATGTCAAAAACGTTTTAATAAAAAATAAATAGTGACCCAAACGCGTTGTATACCTGCGAGGCGAAACCTGCACCTTGTGGCAAATTGAAAAGAACGCGTTTGCTCTCCAACGTAATAATAAATTTCCAAATAATAATAATTCATAAATAATAATCGTGAACGAACCAAAATAAAAATATTATACACGTCGAAATAATAAAGGATTCCTTGTAGCCCCGGTCTACACGGGCCGCTTTGATAAGTGGAGGGCGGGCCCGGTCGTATCCTACATTAGAATATCCATGATAGCAATTAGTATAGATATTCTCCGTTTTATTTATGGCTTTCCGTGCAAGTAACTACGCGATTAGGTGCCTATTAGGTGGTAATGTAATACCATTTCTTTATTACGGAATAAATAAGCCATGCGAGGTGACGGGGCACGCTAAGTTTTGCGTAAATATTTTAAACATTATTTCTTGAGTTACTGTTTTTTTTAATTGACACGGACATTGAAGAAGCATGAGTATAATACATCACCTTAGTTGAGCTTAATTTATAAACCTTAGCATTAAGATGTTGGAGAGAAGTTAAGATATTTGAGTGAAATTTATTAAACAAAACATCCAGACATACAAATGAGCCCGTGTGCGCCGCGCTGCGCCACATAAAATTGTTTTTTCGACCAACAGCTATAATTAGGCGATACGTTACCTTTTTGTTTGGCCCACATTTCCCGATCCTCTAATTTTTGTATTTTTTGCCGCTCCTTTTGTAGTCGTTAATATGATTACACCGTTGGGATGATGGCTTCATACGTGTTTTAGGTTATAACTTAATTTGCTCGGGTTACTTATTTGTTTTTTATTGTTGGCCGACTTCCTGAGAGCGTCTGTCGAGTCTGTTTCAGTTTTTTGTTGGGGATCGTTAGATGGAAGATGATTGAATGTGATGGTGGGCAAATTGTCGGGTCGCGGCTGTAAGACGCTCGATAGCGTCACGTTCGTGTGTTGACTCTGCTTCTCCAAATTGCTTCGTAATCAGTTAGCGGATGTTTTTGTGGTGATCTCTGGCAATGAGGCTCGCGTGTCCGCGCGTATTATGGTATGGCAGGGTTAGTTGTAATGTGTGAATTAATTTCTAATGGCGACGGTGGCGCGCCTGGCGGACGGGCGGCGCGTTAGGGCGGCGGAACGTCTTAATGATCGCGGACTGACAAGCAAATTGTGTGATCGGCCGGCTCGACGTGCAAATTGCTTCGCCAACACCCCGAACAACACGCGAGGGTGAAGCGAGCCAAGAGCTAAGCCGACCTGAGGAAATTGTCGCTTGATAAGCCCGTTTTTAGTTTAGCGGGAACTTTACTCTCTAATCATGGTGTTGTGCGATGAAAAAATATTTGCGTTATATTTCTTTGTAATAGTTACTGTAATGAAAATTTATGTTAACGACTGTAAGGTTTAGGTAACGGTTCTACGGTGACTATGCATTTCTTAAAAGTGAGGTTAAAAAATATATGTATTTGCTATTCTTTTTCCTGTATTATAGAATTTAACTAACCCAAATTTACTTAATTATGTGCGTAACTCAATACTCTTATTATACCTATTTACCTTAAATTTCTGTAAAAGAATAAAAATTCTGCTCTACATTCTTTTAATTCAAGAACGTAGCCTTGAGACTTCCGCATGTACACAGACTATATAATTCAAGTCCAACATGCTAATTAAAAAGATCTATGGGCAGCGTATGATCACCTAGGAAGGACATATTTCAATTACCACAACCAGCAATTTCCTGCCGCCATACAGTATCAAATACGGCCTGATTGCATTGAACGCTCCATGTATCTAAATCAATTTTATTGGTCCTCGTGTAACACCGTTCTTGTTAAGTAATTAGACATCCACCAGTTTAAGCTGACACCCTCCTCCCCCCTTTTTTTCTGGAAAAAAGACGACGCCGGATCGTCGTCGCGTGGTACAAAAGTTCTCATAAATCTGGTTGTGGTGTAGCGCGTTCCAGTTTGTATGATAATTTTTTGGCGTTCCGTATTCGATGGTCTTGTCTTGTGGTAGCTATGAATCGTTATGACAATTTAGAGGTCAAAAATGAGTGAAGTGAGAAAAATATTGACTATATTTATTCGGAAACTATTAATCTTAAAACTATATTATAATAATTTATCTAATATGTGAACGACTAAAAACCATTCGCAAATATATAGGATATTGTTTTCCTTGCAAAAATTGTATCAAGACAGACATTGTTACCTAAAAGATTTAAAAATTTTAGCGAGATGTACCTACTTTGAAATTGGAATATTATCAATGACAATTGAAATTGTATTAATAAGAAATAAATGAGCTTATTAACATTCCATTTGAGTTTCGTTCAATTCCATTCCAGTTTGGTTGTGTTCCGATACGTTCCATTCCAAATCCGAATATAATATATCCTTTTATTCCATTGTATTCCATTCAGCTCTGTTATTCAACTCTATCCAGTGTCGACCTCTGACATCTATGTCTGACATCGTGCAAGATTTATAATTCAATACGGAACACGCTCTTAAACTCCAAGCCGTCCTTAACTATTTTTTTACTGACCTCAGCGATGAAAAATTGATTTCGGCTGATATGATTTTGATTACACGGTTGGCAGTCGTTAGATACAATTATTTGGATACAGGGATTGGCTGTTCCGAGTATCGATTATCTTACCGGTATCGTTTCTAAAACTCGGGCTATTACAGTCATTTGTTAAAGTTTCTGTGTGAAATATTGTTGTTGATTGAAACATTAATTGCAACTGGAATATTAAGTACTTATTGTGATTTATTTTAAAGAAATATCCGGCAAACAAGCTTACAACCCACCTGTTTGGCTATCGTCGCCCATGGACAGCGTAATATTTTTTTGTTATTAATATTACATTATTTATTTATTTATTTATTTATTCTTTATTGAACCTTACACAAGTAAAGGAACAAAAGGCGGACTTAATGCTAAAAGCATTCTCTGCCAGTCTACCTTAGGGCAGTGGGAGAACAAAGAAGGCGGTGACAACAAAGAAAGAGAAGAGTAAAAAAAATTAATGATAAGTCATATCAAGGAAAGGAATAAAAGGTATAAAACGTTTATGAACGAATTAAAATATATATATACAGTAGAATCCGTTTATTATGACTCCGCATATATTGACCAACCGCTTATTATGACGTAATTACACAACGAATTTGGTTTTCATATAAAATTCTTTTAACCAAGTCGGATATAATGACTTCGCTTACAGTGACATGTCGCTTATTATGACCCATTTTTAATAAATTTTGCCCGTTTATAGTGACCGACATGATTCTTTACACCTTCGGCAATGTTCGTTGATTCCCGACGACGTTCGGCACGTGGCTTGTATTTGTTTTGAATCTCAAAAAATGAAAATACGTGCATTTATTACGTGCAATTTTAATTTTTATTTAATATGCTATGTTTCATTATTAAAATAAGTATTTATTTACCTAAAAAAAATAAGGTTGGTTTTTTTTTCACAAAAATGCTTTGTATGACGTCCGCTTAGTATGACGTGTTTGTCAATTCCCTTCGATGTCATTATAAACGGATTCCACTGTATATGTAAATAACATATACATAAATATTATACATACATTTGCATACATATTCATATATAACTACATGCACATATATACATAGTTCATACACATATAATTATTTTTATTTATTTTATTTTATTTTATTAAGTTTACCAACGGTAGTTACATTTTACTAAATCTTAAATCTATTCTATAAAATAAACAAAGCAATAAATGTACCACCACTTATAGGTAAACATCACATGCACAAAAGAAGTAAACGTGAAAAGAGACAATGTAATGAAAACTAAAAAAAGAAAAAAAAAAGGCACAATGAAAATAACATAATACAAAGTTTCACCTACTGTGGCTTTAAAAAAAATACATACAGCATAGTACAGAAAATATTGAACATAGGAAAAAAAAACTGATACAAGGAGATATAATAACTTAAACAATATTATGAGAGTTATAATGCTGATATTATTGCCTTCTTGAAGGCTACTAATGGCATCTTAAAAATGTCAATATCCATATTCCTATCAGTGCGTACACTACATTTATTGTAAAGCATGGTTAACCTTCTAATAGGAGAGTTAAGTCCCAATTTTGTTCTACGTTGCGGGGGTGCGAAGAGTTGTATTTGTTTCCTGGGCATATTACGGGGTATTCTAAAGGAGAGTTTAGAGAGGAGACGCGGGCAATGTATACGGTAATTAATTAATTTGTACAGGAAGATAAGGTCGCTAACGTCCCTCCGAGTATCCAGGTCTAACATATTGAAGTAATCTAGTGATGCTTTATAAGAGTATTTATCTAGTCTTTCTTTACCCAAAGAATACTCAAGATGCCTTACAAACCTCTTCTGCACCCGTTCTATGCGAAGCATATGTGTTGCAAAATGAGGACGCCAAACAACACTCCCATATTCCAGAATAGTTCGTACAAGACAGTTATACATAATAATTTTGGTTGAAGCTTTTTTAAAAAATCTTGAATATCTAATAATAAAACCCAACATTCTTGAGGCTTTCTTTAACATTGAATCTATATGAGGTACAAAAGTAAGCTTAGTGTCCATAATAATTCCCAGATCTTTAATTGTCCTTGTCTCACTTATTTGCTTGTCATTAATAAAATAAATAGATGGAATAAAAATATTTTTCCTTGTGAATTTGATATGTAAGCACTTTGACACATTGAGTTCCATCCTATTAAGTTTACACCAGCTAACCAAAGCATCTAGGTCTTTCTGAAAGTTTATTACATCTTCCCACCTGTCAATTATTCTATACAGTTTTAAGTCATCTGCAAACAACAATGGAGTGGAATGACTGAAGCAAAGTGGCAGGTCATTGATAAACACGTTAAATAATATAGGGCCAAGGTGTGACCCTTGTGGAACACCAGACGATATGTTACACGGATATGAATTAAAACCATTAACTACAACAAAAAATGAGCGATCTGCCAAATAAGAACGAAGCCAATTCAAGAGATCACCAGTAAATCCATATGAATTAAGTTTTGTGAGTAATATCTTGTGCACAACTTTATCAAAAGCTTTGGCAAAATCAGTGTAAATTGCGTCCACTTGCTTCTTTTCATCTACCGATACAATTAATTCCTCAATGTACGATGCTAGGTTAGTATTTATCGACCTACCCCTTAAAAAACCATTCTGCTCATCACAGGCGTATTTCTCAAAATGTTTTTGAACAATTGGGCAAACTAAGGATTCAAAAATTTTTGCCAAGCTGGACAAAATGGAAATTGGTCGATAGTTGCTCACAAGATGAATATCTCCCGATTTGTGGATTGGTACCACCTTTGCCGTCTTCCACACTGAAGGAAAAATGCCTGATTTGATAGAAGCATTAAAGATATAATATAATGGAGTGACAAGATTATCAGCACATTTGTCAATAAAGTATGGTGGGATGCAATCAGGTCCCGCCCCTTTATTAAGATCTAGAGACTTTAAGGTTTTAAGAATTGCATCTCTGCTAATGTGTATTGATGTGAGTGTTTCGTTGAATGTATGACTAATATAGGGATTTAACAAAGGATCGTTGTATGTGTCGTCACTACCATCCATGTTATAAACTGACATAAACTGAGAAGCAAACATATTGCAAATTTCATTACCTTCTGAGCATTCGGATATGCCGTCCGTAAATGTGGCTGGGTATGTACTGCTACCACCGCGTCTTTCTTTTACAAATGACCAGAAATATTTGGGATTCCTGCTTATTCTATTCTCTGCAGAATTGAGATAATTACGATAGCATTCGGTAGTAATTTTAGCACAGCGCTCAGCCAATAGTTGAAAAGACATCAAATCTAAAGGATTATTATACTTTTTATACCTGACTCTATATTTATTTTTCTCATTTAATCGTCTAATTAATAGATGGGAAAACCATTGCGGGTATTTCTTATTTGTCTGACCTAAGATAGGAACATACTTATTAATCGCTTCACGAATGACTGTATAAAATATACCTAACAATTCGTTTACATCGCTCTCTTCAGCAAACAACTCAACCCAATTAATTGAAGCTAAATAGGCGTTAATGACCTGATAGTCTGCTTTGTACAAACCATATCTGATATACTGTGCGTTATAAGGCATTTTGTTTTCACATGCAAAATCAATAGTAATGTGTAAGGGTGGATGTAGTGGATCCACGGTAGACAGGACATCAACTGCACGGGATACGGTACATGGAGAGGGGAAGTCTAAGAGAACTAAATCCAAGATCCTATTCATGCTGTTAGTAATAAAGTTAAACTGTTGGTAATTATTTAGGTTGAGAAAATCTAAAAAGTCATGGTTCAGTGGAGAAGTGTGATAAGTGTCAGATTTATTTGCCAACTCCCACTTAATATTACTCAAGTTAAAATCTCCAACTATGCATTTTTTACAGTTCAATTGTTCGTTAATATTTGAAAGATTGTCTAAAAAAGCTTCAAGAGTTGATCTCAGTACTGGAGGTGGCAAATAAACGGCACAAATAGCAATTATGCAAGGCTTTGTTGGGGTGCCAAGGTCGACAGTGATCCATAAGTCTTCAATGTTAGTCTCAAATGAAGGTAGTCGCTTGGACCTTAATAATTTTGAGACAGCCATCAAGACTCCTCCACCTTCTTTTTTCAGTTTAGTCCCAGACTCCCCTCTGTCCCTTCTGTAGACCACGTAGTTATCATCAAAAAGTTCCGAGTTCAAAATGTTGCTGTTGAGCCAAGTCTCAGTAAGAATTATCATATCATATCTGGAACTACTAAGATTACAAAAGAAGGCGTGGGTTTTCGTTCTAAGACCACGTACATTCTGATAATATATCGATAAAGAACTTATACTAGCACTCATTATGGTCATAATTATAATTATTGATATAAATGTATAAATTATATGTTATTTGAATTAAGAATACGGTAAAGGTAATGTGATATAACGTTTAACAACTTGGAGATACAAGATTATTTTAAGTTATGAAGACAATCAAGGTTTTTTATGATTAAATAGTCAGAATCGTCACTTTTTCTCATGAAAATTCGGCCTCCGCGTACCCAAACGTATTTGAAGCCTTTGTCTTTAGCTGTTGCTCTAGCAGCAGCATGTAAGGCTTTATTGCTTGGAGAGAGATGGTCGACAATGTATATTGGTGATTTGGGTCCTTGCAAACCTAGATGAGTAGTGTTCAGCTTGCTCTCGATGGGCTTTTTCTTATTGAAGTTTATTGCTGCAGCCAAAAACTGGTCTCTTAATTTTGTGTTATTAAATTGGACTACAATAGATCTTGGTCTCTCGCTGTTCCTATTTATTTTGGCCACGCGAGTGCAATGCTGGATGTTTTCTGTTTTAATTTCACAGTTAATCACGTTGCCCAATCGCTGTATTATTTCTACTATGTTTTCGCTTTTTCTTTCAGGCACGCACTGAATTTCAACGTTATTTGAACGCGCGTTTTGTTCTAATGTATTGACACGCTGTTTGAGCTCATCGACAGTCGACTTTAAGCTATTGTTTTCAGCCTGCAAGTTCACGATATCTTGTTTTATCTCACTATTTTCTTTAGACAGGACTAGAAATTGCGAGTGTAAATTTTCCACTGAGGCTTTCAAGTCCTTAATCTCTTGAGTAATAGATTTAAGTTCAGGGCTAAGGATTGAGCTGATAGTATCGTGCAATTTTGAAACTAGGGAGTTCAATTCTGTTTTGACTACTTCTTGTACAATATTTTCCACGTCGCTAATGTGTGCGAGAGCAGCATCCACAACAGTAGGCGGTGAGTGTAAAGCCTGCCTCTTGTAAGGTCTAACAGTTGCATTGGGGCTCGACGCTGAAATGTTGGTGGAGCTGTTACTCGGTCTACGTCGAATTGAGCTGCACATAGGGCACTCCCAGGATGGGTTACGTAGTGCAGTAGAATCATTATCACTTAAACATTCCAAGTGAAATTTCTTGGCACAAGTTACGCATTTCATAAAGTCCTCACTAGTAATGTCCAGTTTGCAACAACCCCAATTACTTGCCTCATCAGACATATCAGCAACTTTTTTGACGAAGACAGTAAAGAATTCAATTTCCTTTAATTTTTTTTATATAAATATAAAAATACTTAAAAAAAAGACTTGACTAATGATTATTCACAATAAATAAACCACATATAAAAAAGTCTCTTCAAGGGATTCGATCTCGCTTTCATCGAAGCGTAACCGTTTTATTCCTTTGATTTACCTCACGACTATACGGTCTCTGCTTCAGGTGGGCGAAAACAGCAATTAGTATAAAGTAACTGATATCTATGGCTTCAATAAGAGCACGCGTACTAATGGGTTCAAAGTCCAATCTTTTGTTTGTCGTTCGAGTGTCGAGTGTGTTCACTCGGAACGGAAGATTTTTAAAACTTATTTTGCTATTTCTCACTCTTATACACACTTATTGATCACAATTAAGTAACAGTTAATTTGCTTGTTATGTAACGAATATGCTGATATAACTCAAACAAGGAACACTAATGAAAATTCACCACTTTGCAATTAATTTCTCTTAGAACAACAAATACACGTCTACTTTTTAGCTCGCTGCCTAACTAAACCTATATATATAACCTATATAATACACCTATATAATACATACATACTAACCTATATAATACATACATAGATTTGTGAATGATGATGATGGCTGTGACTCCTATTTATCATTATAAACTAATGAGAGGTAATGAGCGTGAAGCTGTTTTTTAAAAGAGTACTTACTACAATTACTAGTGACCCTTCTCAAATTGAGGGGTAGAGCGTTCCAGAGACTGATAGCTTGAGCAGTGAACGAGTAGTGAAGGAAGCCAGTACGGTGAGAAGGAATGGAGAGAGCCAGAGTCTCAGAAGAACGAAGCTGCCGGTCATGAGTGTCGCATTGAAATTGGAATTTGCATTTCAAATAGTCAGGGGCGAATTTGTCATATAAGATAGAGAAAAGAGTGCAGAGTAACCTTTTGTGCCTTCGCTGCCGTATAGGAAGCCATTTCAGTTGAGCGCGGTAAGAGGAAACGTGATCATATTTTCGCAGACAAAAGATAAAACGAATACTGTTATTTATTAGTCGATCCAGTTTGTCCAAGAGATCCTCATTTAAATCAGGGCAACACACATCAGCATAATCAATGATGGGGAAGATGAGAGCCTGCACCAATGCAACCTTTAACTTAATCGGAAGAAAGTTTCGGAGACGATTTAATGCACTTAGCTTAGCAATCACCGAACTACTAATGTGTTTGATCTGCGTAGACCAGCTTAATGTTGAATCAAAATACAGTCCAAGATTCTTGACAGCAGGCGAGAAGGGGATCGGTGAACCGTTATATATGTGTATTGTAAGTATATTATTATATTATTTTGACACTGAACCTAAGATACTTACCTACGTTTCTAGTATTTGTGCGCCACAGGCTGACTAAGTATAATGGCACCAAAATAATATTTGCGTCATCCTGCTACCTACTTCTCCATAATGGCCCATAGGTACTTATGAAAAATGCTGTATCCTGATAGATTCAAGAGTTCCAAAAAACGTAAGTAATTAGCACCAAAAACTAGCAACAAATATAAACATCTGGAGCCACAGATGACGCCCACATTTATGACGCCGCCGAACCAATCATGCGTTATTAGTTTTACAACCAATTCCTTACCTATACATAAATCTTAGTAAATAAAATTAACTTTTTACATCTTTATTGATCTATTTTTTTTTTAATGCTTTGAGCAGGCAAACGAGCAGACGGGTCACCTGATGGTAAGTGATCACCGCCGCCCATGGACATTAGCAACACCAGGGGCGTCGTCACCAACGCGCTGCCGGCCAAGAAGATGACGATAGACCCGCTTCTTGAAGGAACCCATGTCATAGCTTAGAGGGAATACCGATGCAGGTAGTTTGTTCCACAGTTTACACGTGCGAGGTAGAAAATGACGTGAGAACCGGACTGTGGACGAACGCCAGGTATCCAGATAGTGTTGATGGAACCTGGTACGTGGTGTGCGTGATCTAGTTTTATTTGATCAACTTTATTGCTTAATTTGCTTAAAATGATAGGAAGATTCATAGTTTTTATACTAATTTCAGTTCAAAAGACTTTATAAGTAAAAATTGCAGGTTTGCTTCCCGGGAGAAGTCTTTAAGATAATTGAAGCAAGTATCATGCAAGTATCATCATATTTGGCAGAAATAGATAAAGTCCAATATAATTTTTTTTTATTAATAAAATTCGCCGTGGTTACTTCTTTTTTTTGACGAATTATTAAAAATATGTAAGAAGATATGAAGGAGTAGGTACGTTTTGAATACAATCTTGTTAATGGATGTCATACACGATCAAGTGTACTTGTCAAAGAACAATGCCCAAAAATTATTTTTTATTTTTGTTAGCGTCTTAATACGTCAGTTATACAGAAGCAATACAATTATTTTTTTACGTATTTTAAAATTAATACCTGTACCCGTATTACCCATTACAAAATAATGGTAAAAATTACAGGTAGCCATAAGTCTCCCCTATTCTATGACTCAATGGTTATAAGAATTCAATCTCAAAATACTTTGGTTCTGGGGCGTGTCTGCTGAAAATTCTTATATATCTAAGCTCAGAAATTAAAGCGGCGATTTTTAGATTTTTTTTTATTTAAGACGCTGAAGTTGAAAATGAAATAAAACGATGTATATCAGTTGGGTATTGTTCTTTGCAGTTTGACTTGACGCGTCATCCAGTGTACATGACAGAACTATATGGCCAGACACTATTACCGTGGCCATACACGATCAAGTATATTGGATGGCGCGTCAAGTCCGCTTGACGCTTGATCAAGTAGACATAATCGTGTATGGCCTCCATAATCCTAATAGTTGTGTTAAATTAAAAAATATTTTTTAATGACCAAAACACATTAAAATTTGATAAAGTCTTTCATACCACCTCGCTACGGTGTCGAGTGTTGTACCTTCCTGGTATCGTGTTGATGTTAAAGTCTGAATATTTTTAATTTAACTAATGAATAATGTAAGTCGTGGCGTTTTTATGGCCGGTTTAACTGGCTGGTGGTGGACGTGGCGTAATCACTTCATTATTCGCCACCACAGAGTGGTGCTACCCCACGGTATGGTGGCCATTATTACATTTTTTGGCAGGACATTGTTTGGCAAACCAAAATCTGCAGCAAATGTCAAACCAAGTTTTTTTAAACAATTGCTAGGTTGTAGTTTTTAGATATAATACTTAGGGTGTTTTATTGAGTTATTTTATTAAAGCAAGGTTATAGAGTGCCGGCTATATTATACCCATTACAATTCACAACCAATTTATGAAAAGTTTGAAGAAATTTATTTCTATCAATTATTTTCATCGTATTCGAGAAAAAAAAATAGCAAAAAAAGACATTTAGGATGCACACAAATGATCAAACAAATTATCAAACGAAATAATCTAAGTATGCTTTGCAATACTCCTCTGATGCTAATCGTTTTATAGGTAGGTATGACTAAATTTTCACAATTTTGATTTCAAATTCAAAATATCCAATATTATTAAAAACTATGGACACCCTACGGTAGCGGGCAATGAAAGAATGGAAATTATGAAAAATTATTCCTTGTTAGGCGAACGGTATCGCGGGAAATTCTGTACACTAATCATTTTTAAGCATTCCTCAAGAAACGCCATTTAATATTCATACTTACGATGCATGCATTATTTCACAAACCTAGCTAGTACAAGATGGAAATTGCAGACTTTAAATGAAATTTTTAGTTATGTAATACAATAAGCGTATTAAACGGACGAAATCAAACACTGTATGATGTAATTAGAAGTTATGTCTGAAGAAATTAACTACATTCATAATTATCGTATGTATATCTCTTCATTTGAACGTGCTGGGCGAAAGACTAGATAGAGAGCACTGTGAGAATTCCCTGAAAAAGGACGTTGACTAATTTTAGGATTCAATTTTATTTTATAAATAGAACCCTAATATTCACGAAAAAATATTTTAAAAATAAATATCTTCAATGTAAAAACAAAAATTATTAAATAAAAATAAAATTATCATATTTCCCACCAAAAATGTCACTTGACGTCACTAACCGATATTCAATACTATCGGTCTACTGAAGTTTGTTGAAATTTCATATAAAATACGAGCAATGACGTTATAAGCTCAAAATGACGTTTGAGGTCACGTGACAGTGAGTACTATTTTTTTTAATTTATTGTGATTGATTTTCTCAGTTATCCAGTATCCTCGCTATATTTCCATCCAAAGACACGCCAGGATTGTTCGATTGGGATTTGATGAGAAACAATCTGCGATTTGTCTCTATCATTACCCGCTCTCTGTAAATCGTGTGAGTGATCTACAAGACTCAAAGGTCCATATCAAAGGCATCACTGATACGTTGATGGCCAATAAATAGAAAATGATGGAACGAACTTGCTCTCAACTGGCCAGTTTGATCACGATTTGTTTGACGGCTGATTCAAGCAAGAACGTGGTAGGTATCCAGACGAACCCCAGTACATACAACCATTACAATCAATATTAGGTACTAATATGTATAGTCCTTTCGAGGGAGGGTCCCTCCAGCCAGCGGGCCGAATTTAGTCGCCTCTCATCAGTGTTCATTGATTCATTAACACTATCTTTTTTAAGAAATTAAAGCTTTACACATTACAGCCAGGAAATGCTGCTAGCATCTTAGGTACTGTGCCGCAGAGACCTATAATATAGGTACCTACACTTATTTTAATTTTATATTTATGTATTTATTTTTATATTATACAATGTAAATACTTACATAGTTTTAAATTTGTTTACGAATAAAATAGTCAACATTTTTAAATAGGTATATTTAATGGATATAAAAAAATATATACTGCCTATTTACCTATAGCACGTTACAAATTATTCCTTTATTGTGCCTATAGGTAGATGGCGGTAGGATCTGACCCAATGTAGATTGTAGCGTTATTTAATTCGGAGCGTACGAACGATTTTAATTTCCTGCTGCGAACCTTAATTAGGTGAGTTACGACACTTTTACACGAGAACCTAATTGACTAACTCACGAAATGCGAAAAGAAATGTTCCTTTTCAGTGATACAATTACCGAGTTTTGACAGTTGTGATACTTTGCTACTCAAGATTTATTATTTTGTATCAGCTGTAAGTAAGTTTTTACACTTTTTTATTACTTATTATTATTTTTACCTTTATAAACAAGAACCTAAATGTTTGTTAGTAGATACCTATATGTTGGTATGTATCTTAGCATAATTTAAGTTAATAAATAATATTTTTTCCTATTGGTAGTGATGGTATATAGAAATTATCGTGAAACAATTAAATGTGCGTTACATTTAAAAATAAAATTTCTCTTCTAGTTTCTTCGGACACATTGACTAAATATTTTTTTCTTTATTATTCGAACATAATATTTATGTAAAATAATATTACTTAAAAATTAATACAAGTATTGAGTTCCACATTTCAAATTAAAAAAATGTATTTTAATAAACCTAATAATACTTACTACAATCTGAGACTAA
Source organism: Thymelicus lineola (assembly GCA_963932265.1). NCBI lineage: Eukaryota > Metazoa > Arthropoda > Insecta > Lepidoptera > Hesperiidae > Thymelicus > Thymelicus lineola. The sequence continues at coordinate 4,423,163 of OZ010691.1, forward strand.
ATTTTTAAATACTTAAATCATTTCCGTTTACGTCAGTGGACTCTATAAATAAACTAAAATCATAAAATAGCCCGGTCTGTTCGTCGTTAACATGGCCTTTGCCTGTTCTGTAGGGATTAGAAATTACAGGGTAGTGTTGCCCACGACAGACGGACAACGGACACCTATTATTATGGCCAAAGTCTATTCAATTTTGAAACGATGAAATTTAACCAATTTAAAATTATAACAAGCCCCGTTTTGCCTAGCCTCTCTAAATAAAGACATTTATGCTTGGTAATGGCTATGCAAGGTTTGTATTATGTAAATGGTTTGCTGTTTGCAATATTTTATGAATCATTTTGTGTTCAAAGTTTGCATCCTTCATATTTATTTTTTATTAATTATATTTCATTTCGATTTCATTGTACCTAACTAACCGTTACTGAACCTTAAAGTACCTATAGTTTGAAAGTAAACATTCTTGACGACCCGTGTGGCGCAATGATTACCATGCCGGATCGCCGCGCCAAGAGTCATGGGTTCGATTCCCAGCGAGGCGGAAATTTGAATGATGAATTTGAATTTCTGTTCTCGGTCTGGGTGTGAGTGTCCTTGTCTTGTGTGTTGTCCATGGCACCCACGACACAGGGAATCCTAGTGTGGGGCTATGAGTGTGAAGCGTTATTTATTTATTTATTCTAAATTAGTTTAAAGCTATCATCTGTAATCTGGGAGTGGTATGTAATTTTATGATTTAAAAATTCCTCGATTCGACAAACGAGTTCAACCAGTGGATGATAAGCTACCGTGGAAGATAACCAGGCAAGTGAAAACACTCATATATGTATACACGTACCAAAACCATCCCATGCAAACACCACCCAATATTAAAATATCTTACGTACCTTTTTTTACGGAAAAAGCCGGTAAACGAGCTGACGATCCACCTGATGGTAAGTGGCTATAGTCGCCCATGGACATCAGCAACACCAAAGGCATCACTGATGCGTTGCCGGCCAAGGAAGAGAGAAGATAAAGAAAGAAAGAACTGGCTCTCAAGCTCCCAGCCGGAACACGACGAGTCGTTTGGCGGCTGACTCATGCTCAAGGGTGGTAGCTATCCAGGCGAACCCCATGGAGAAATAATAATAGTAATAATGGTATTAATTTACAAATAACATCAATAATACCAATATAATCCCTCGAGGGAACCTACCACTGGCAGGCCGGATTTAGTTGCCTCTTACGACACCCATCCAGCGTGGGATTGCCTTGCAAATATTTGTGCAAATCAGACTTAAACTTGAGCCATCCTGGTTTTGTATAAAACACTAAAGGAGCCAAAGTCATTGACAACAGCTAGTTATGAAACATAACGGCCATTAGAAACAATGCTTTACTTTTCCTAATGCATGTGACGTTTAATTCAAATCAGATAAGGCCAAGTAAGTACATAACAGCGGAAAGCTAAAGACTCGATCCCGCAATTATTAACGAATTAGTCCAAAAATTGTGCCTTCAATGGCCACAAATTGATATAATAAAAAGTAGTGTGCGCTCACGACAGTAAGGATGGCACGCCGCTAGTTAAATAAAATTAATTTAAGGAATATTTTATTTTCTTCAGTATAATTAGGTGGTTTATAAATACATTTTTAATTTTCCTTTCGTTGTTTCTGTGTACATAAAAAGATAATGACAAATGAATAGAATGCTATAGGCTCTATATTTTTAAATTTCAATCAAACCCATAGTTATTTGATTAAAAAGAAACGAAAAGTTTTGGTTTGCATTTATACATGCACAGTCAAAGTCGTTACTTATATCTCTGCTATTTCTTATGTTAATAATGATTAAAAACGTTCTACGCGTAATAATTTATTAGGATAAATAAAATAAATTAATAAAATCTTAGAAAAATAAATAAACGCTACAGACTCATAGCCCTAGGCTAGGATTCCCTGTGTCGCGGGTCCCATGGACAACATACAAAGACAAGCACAAGACACAGAACGAGAACAGAAGTTCAAACTCATCATTCAAATTTCCGCCTCACTGGGAATCGAACCCAGAACTCTCGGCGCGGTGGTCCGGCGGAAACCATTGCGCCACACTGGTTGTCATTGTGAAAATTATTTCAATTAAGCATTGAAGTATTATTACTAGCGTATAGAACCGACACCGCTAACACTATGTATGCCCCAATGCATTGGGGCCACGTGGCTTCACCGCTTCAATCTTTAATGGATTCGTTCTATTTTGAAAGGAGAACCAGCGCTCAATTTTGAAAATCGAACCCCCCGGGCGGGACACACTGTTTTTATATTGACATCAATGACTTTTAAATAAAATATATCTATTAACAATTAACAAAATCGCCAACCCTAGCCAACGATTTTAAGGTGTCGCTGCATAATTAAGTGATTACGTTAGGACGCGTGTCGGTCCGATTTGTATCAATGTTTGGGGCCGCCATTAGCGTGATGTGGAATTATCCTTACTTGTCCCACTGGAGGAACGATTAATATAGAAATGTAAAACGGTGTTTTCAAATGTTTTTGTCTTTATGCTTTTAAATGCTATTTATTTTACAGTGCAGGGTAGTCTGAGTAGGTACCTATATTATCTAGGTCTAGGTTATATACTTTTATCTAATTTTACAGGTACTTTTATCTAGGTATATATTTCTTTTTCTAGGTTTATATTTAATGATTTACTAACTGTGACATGATGATTTTACTAATATTGACTTGTTTTATTTTGTAATGATGAATGCACTAGTTTTAATTCATATTAATATTATAATGTTGTTTGAATTTATGTGAAATACACTAACGCATTAGGACATGCCTGTAATGTTAGTGGTAATATTTCGGAATGAATGAATAAATAAATAAGGTCTAGGTTAAGGCATATTTAGGTAGGTAGTACAGGGTCAAAGAAAATGTACAAAATATTTTTTGTTGTGTGTGAATAATAAAAGTGCACGATCAAAATGTTCATGAAAATATAGAGAAATATTTAATTTCAACTATTACTTAGGTTACTTGGCTGACTTCATGAACGAAAATGCTTTGATAATAAATAACAGTCGATCCCTGTCATTGAAGTATAATGTCATAGAACAGACATCTCGAGTAAAATGTGTGTCCCGCCCGGGATGTTCGATTTTCAACATTGAGCCCCCGTTCTCTTTTCAAAATAGAACGAATCCATTGAAGATTGAAGCCACGTGGCACCAATGCATTGGGACATACATGATGTTCACGGTGTCGGTTCTATACGCTAGTAATAATACTTCAATGATCTCTATGCGTTTTGCTGGATACCTTTTGTAAATAAAAGCTTAAGTTTCCTGAAAAAAAGTCGGCTTACCAGTAATGCAAGCAATCAAACCTGATCCTACCTATGATTTATGAAAAACGATCAAATCCTATTCATCATAAACTCAGATCATAAATTAAAACTTAGTGCGGTCAATTGAATGAGTGAATGATTTAGGAATCATTCCCTCATTTGCATCAACTGTAATTACCTACTCTGTAATTCATTCCCCGTAGCGCTTCGTTGGCCTCCTGATGTATGATTAGGGGGTGCTATTTTCAAAAACAAAGATCAGCTATTATCTTGAGTATACTTATGATGAGACAGAGTTACGCATCACATTTGAATTTAATTGTATGAAATGAGAATAAAGAACGGTATTTGCATCATTAATGGACACTTTTATATTATACTAGGAAATCGCCCTCGCTTCGCTTCAGGAAAAATAGTAAAAAATATATAATATAGCATATGTCACCCGGGGATAGTGTAGCTTCCCAACAGTGAAATAATTTTTCAAATCGGTTCGGTAGTTTCGGAGCCTATTCAATGCAAACAAACAATCAAATCTTTCCTCTTTATAATATTAGTATAGAAAACGACAGCATAAAACAACTAAACAATTCTTTTTAATTGTATTAAAAGTAATACTAAGTATGTTTCTAGCATGGAATTATATTTGTATGACACAAATAAGTTTTTAATGTTGAAATTTCAATAATAACATGATTTATTACAAAAAAGCAGCGGTCCCAATCGGCATGATTTTTTCTGAAATCTTCAACAACTATCGTCATTTTAAAAAAAAACCTTAATGAATTTACATTTAAACCTTCCTCATAAAGCACTACATTTATTGTTGAAAACCATATAAAAATCCGTTTAGTAGTTTCTGAGATCTTGCGTTACAGGACGAAAACTAATAAATGTAAATTTTAAAATTTTAAAAACCTACAAATTTATTTTCACCAACATAACTCAAAGCCATCTAGATCACGTCAGCTTTAAAAAAACCGTTTTAAAATGGGTCCATTCATTTAGGAGCTGCAATGCCATAGCCGCGTCAAACTTATAACACCCCTTGTGTCACTGTCAGCACTTATGCACGTCATTTTTTTAATCTACCAGCTTTTCGGAAAGGTGCTTTGTCATGAAGGGGAAGAAAAGCCGTGAAGAAACTCCTCAGCACATCTTTTAAAGATTAAGAATGTATTGTACCTAATATTTGTAATGTATCATAAGTATATTAGAGATGTATATGAATGACCATATAATGCATATTAGAAACCATCAGAGTGACCACAGGCAGTAAGACTAACGATGATGCGCTGTGAACACTCAACAACATTATTCACCGATGATAGCGTTAGAAAGTAGAAATTCACTTGAAGAATGTGCCTACTATTTGTCATCCAGTCACTTATTTTAAGCGTAGATTAACGACGTTTTATTTGCGTACGAATGTCGCATATAGAAATCTCAATAAAAGGTTGGTTTAATTCGTGGTTTTCCCATATTTTAGGTATGTCAACGGTTGACAAAGTTGTGGTAAATTGTTGACAAAGTTGTGTCGTAAGAGGCGACTAAATCCGGCCTACTGGTGGTAAGACCCCTCGAGGGATTATATTGGTAATATTGATTTTAATTCTTAATTAATACCATTATTACTATGATTCGCCTGGATAGCTACCACCCTTGAGCATGAGTCAGTCGCCAAACGACTCGTCGTGTTCCGGCTGGGGGCTTGAGTCAGTTCTTTCTTTCTTTTTCTTCTCTCTTTCCTGGACGGCATCGCATCAGTGATGCCTTTTGTGTCACTGATGTCCATGGGCGACGATAGCCACTTACTATCAGGTGGATCGTCATCTCGTTTGCCGGCTATTTCCATAAAAAATCTAAATTTTACCAAAAAAAAAAAAACGACTTCAAAGAAAGACCTGTCGACATCGAGTCCCAATAAAATGATCGCTAAGCATATACATCAAAATCGCCTTATGTATACCTAACTGTTATTTAATTAGAGCCTGGTTGATTAAGAAGTAGACCAATCTATGTGTAACGTTTATCAGCTATTACTTAAGCTTTGAGATATGAAATTATGGATTCGCCACGGTTGTTCTAATTGCCGAGTAGGTACTTGTGATAAGCCTTGTTAATAATACGGTTGTAATATCTCGTGCTAAGTGGATAGAAATTTTATTGCGTTTACTATTTCAAGTTAATGTGCAATCAATCAACAAATTATATACAGTAGATGTTAAGGAACAATTTAAGGGCCTATTAATTTCAAAGAAAATCAAGATAGGTATTTACGTGAGTATTGCGACTAAATTCGAGCTTAGATGAAATTATTTCGAAAATTTTCTTTGCAATAATCTTGCTGGGTCTTTTATGTTATTATAAGTAACTGCTTGAGCATGTTATTAATATAATTGCATAATAGAAACTGGTTAAAATTGGTTTCTTTATTAGTTTTATAAAAGAGTAACTTACATAATTAAGGTGCGAATGTTAAACATTTTATTTGCATTTTGTATTGGTATTTATACACCAACAATTCTACATTTTAAGAGGATAACTGTATTGATTTAAAAAAATAATAATATATATAACAAACAAAAATAAGTAGCACCATTCATTCGAGTAGAGATCACATGCAGTGCCATGTGATTTATTGTGAATGGAGAGTAGCATCACCAGAGTAGAAACTAGGCATTTTTGAAGCATTTTGAAGCAAGGAGTCAGATTCCGGAGTTATTTCTTAAGTCCAGGGTGAGTTAATTACCTGTTAAGGGATTTTGGAATGAGGAAGTAGGAAGAATAAGTATATTGTACATTAATAATAAGTATATTGTAATAATATTGTATTGTAATATTGTATTGTATTGTTGTTGTAGTTGTTGTTATTGTTGTTGTATTTTTTGTTGTTGTTGTATTGTTGTTGTATTGTATTGTTGTATATTGTATGTTGTATTGTAGTTTGTATTGTTGTTATATTGTGTATATTATAAGTATATTGTATATTGTAATTGTATTGCAAACTGTTCATTGCTTGTACACCTGAAGATGGCATGCTTTACGGCATTTAAAAGCAGTATTTATCCACCAGTTTATTTTTTAACAATTATTATATTAAAATAAAATAAGACAGACAGAAACAAAAAGTAACTTTTCCGTATGATATGAAAAGTAAAAACCTATCGACCCTTTTTTAGTATATATATTTTATTTTTATTTTTCCTAATAATTTGTGCCAGATATGCGTCGTTTACACGGCTATTTTGAATAATCATCTATCCATTAACCTCAAGTCAGTTTCCTAGCAACTATCAAAAAAGCCCAAAATTGCAGTATTTAGGTACTATTTGTAGGTTTATTAGATTGGATAGATAGATTAGTTCAAGAATGGATCAAGGACGAATAAAAATATTTTTATTCCAAACTAATTTGCAATTCTATAACCTAAGAATGTAAATCGAAAGAGGATGTATTAAAAAGCGTTTTATTGCAAGAGCCCTTCATTTGAGTTCCTCGACACGCGTGTTCCATTCGGAACCGTTCGGATACGGATATCGGATATCAAAGCCGGCGTTTCTCATTAAACATTTGGCGGATAATTTGGGCGAGTTTAAAATTATTAACGTGCTCGCTTTCAGAATGATTCGTTCCGGATTTTGTTTTGCAAATAAATGTTAAAACACATTGAAGTATTATTACTAGCGTATAGAACCGACACCGCGAACACCATGTATGTTCCAATGTATTAGCGCCACGTGGCTTCAATTTTCAATAAGGAGAACGGGGGCTCAATTTTGAAAATCGTAGGTACCTCCCGGGCGGGACACACATTTTGTTCGAAATGTCTGTTCTATGACATTATACTTCAGTGTTAAAACACCAGGATTTAACTAATTGTTCGTGTGTTATTACCATTCGGGATTTTAAGTTCTTGCGTTAATAGTTTGTGGTATTTTGTTTAACTATCAGTACTTAAAACAGAAAACAATCAATCTATGTAGCTACGTTGGTATTTGATAGATATCTCAACACTACTTTGCAAACTATAAAGTATATAACCTATTGGCACTAACAATAAAATTGTCTGTTGTTTTTTACGTTCCTAGCTGAATACTATCCTGTAAATCCTGTAATTAACTGTTTTAATGATATTAAACATAAGTATTTCGGTTAGAAGACTAGTGACCATTTACGATCGAATGTACCTACTGTGAATCCTTCGTTCCTCAGGATTCTACTTTAGAGTTCTCTACATCTCTGAAGTCCTTTGCTCTGCTTTGGTTTCAGAAAACATTATGGCTTTTAAAATAGTAGGTTGCTCCCTAGGCAAACAGTATAAATAACTAGGTAAATTCATGGTAAAGCTATTTTTCCACGAATTTTCATTAATAATATAATAGATACCGCCTATAGATGATACATTTTGTTCTTTTTCTTAGCCACTAAGTTCGGAGGGCGACAAATGGCTATTATGTCGCAGGCAGATTGAGTATAGCAACACTCTATACGATGCTTTTCGTGTTCTGATGTGATATCCATGGACGGTGGACAACGGTGACCCTGACCATTCATCACGATGTGGGTTTACCAATTCAAAATATGAAAATTTCGGACAACTTTGCTGAACATTAAGAAAACATCCGGATATTTCTAAAAAAGACATTCCAGTAAAAAAATCTTTTAGGTACTGCACACTAATAGATACTGCCCCGGCATTTTTGTCTGCAATAATATTGATTAGCACGTCTATTTGTTATTTTTATCCGGAATTACTCGCATTGTCAAAAGTCAACCAAGTTACCATTCCTTAAAAGTAATAGATACCATTCCTTTTACTACTTAGTGTGTTTATTTATTTCTGCTTCTATTTTCTTTCACCACACTTATTGTCTCACTAAAAGTCAACTGGCACAGAATACTTATTATTAAATACGAAATTCACCTTGTGTTCCAGTGAATTTTCTAAAAACTATAGACAACTTTGGTAAAAATAAAAAACTGTATGATTTTAAATAGTGTTATATTTTGATTCAATAAGTTACTCATAACGTAATTTTTACATCTTATACAATGTGACAATGAATTTACAAATATTTTATCACGTCTCTTCTATAAATATAAATAAACTTAGTTATTTTGTACCTAATATTGTTTCGGACTACAAAATGTACAATATTCAATCTCTACATGATTTCTATGTCTATTTAAATCATTATTCGAATTTGGAATCGATAGGTTTAATTTAAGACGCATTCGTTATAATTTTCTATTTGTGCGAAAATAATATTTTTATGCATGGATACAAGTGATTATAGATTTGGTTTTTATGCAGTCTTAAAATAAAAACTAACTCAGGTATACAATATTGTTTTAGGTAGGTACATTAAAATAAGTAAATAACAACTTAGATTCCTATAAATTATAATTATGTGTAGTAGGTAGGTTTACACTATTGTATGTTTAACATAACATCTAGATATGGAAATAGTATAATTAAGTATTATTTAGTTGCTATAAACACTTTTGCTGGGGTAATAATTTCGTTTCATACATAGATTATGGTTTCATATCTTTATAATGTCTTTTTGACATTTTTTGTAGACTGTTTCTACAGCGTCATTTTGAAGTAGTTTTCAAAATTGTTAGAATTAGATTACATTTCATTTGAGATTTTTAATTGAGATTTTCAATTTACCTGCATCTTTCTGTTTCGGAATTTTAGACTGTATTATATTTGTGTCAAGAATTTCGATCGATTCTTTCTGAAATACCTACTGGTATTTGAAAATGAAAAATGTTTTTACTTTACTAAACATTTTCATTAGTTTGGAAATTAGTTAACTGACTTCTTGGATATAGAAATTACATATTAGTAGATAATATTAAAGTAGGTATATCAGTTTTGAATAAACCGTGTACGCCTAGGGGAAGGCCGGGCAAAATGGACACCTTAAGCTTTGGCGGGCTATAAGAAGGGAGTCGATACAGACATATACAAAATAATGACTGAGTTTGAAACAGTATTTATTAAACTTTTTAATATATTTAACTAAAATATTGTAACATCAGTACTTAACTTAATATTTTTAATAACGTTTAACTTGGTACCGCTATCCGCTTTGCCCAATCTACCGGGTAAAGTGGATAGGCTCATAGGGTAAAGTGAACACATGGTTAATTAAGGAATGATTACCTGAGAACATAAAAGAAAATATATGCAATTAAAGGAAACATTAATAAAGAATTCAACTAATCAGTTATCCATTTCCATTTCCAATCCATTTCCCTGGTAAGCCGTGCATTTCTCGTGGAAGTCATCCATTGCTTGCAGGAATTGCATTGGATCCAATCGTCAACCGCCTGTTTGTTAATATGTAAAATCTTTTTCACAAAAATAGCACATAAACTTTTCATCGTTTTCTTTGTCCTTAGATCCTTTGGCTTTAATATTTTCGGTCGTTTTTTCAATTTCAGTTGTTTTGGTTCTTTTGGTCGCTTTAGTAATTTTAGTAATGTCAGCATTTTTCTTTCGCGTGGTTTTTGTTTTAGTATCGAAATTAGGGATGTTGCAGATGCGGATGTGGATGCGGATACGGATGTTTAAGATTTTATATGTCGGATCGCCGAGGCCCGAGATGTTGTGATTAATCCTTTGACAGTGTGTCCGACATTCTTTGGTTTTATGTCACAATGTCGAACACAATGTCAAAGAATTAATCACAACGTCTCGAGCCTCGGCAATCCGACTTATAAGATGTTAAACCTCCAGCATCCACATCCACATTCGCATCCGCAACATCCCTGATCTAAATCTTTCTCAATGTTTCTCAATAATTTGGTACTTGTTTAAAAACAAATTTAGATTTTTGTTCGGCCTTTACAGGAGTGCTAGTAAGCACACTTTTGACAATCAGACTTTTGAAATTTTCTTTTGCGGCTACCCACAAGAACATGAGCAGTTTGGAGTGCACTCATATGTATTTTTTGGACTTAAATAAGATGTAGGCGTACTAGTGGAAGATTTTTGAGTGGCGTTATATCTGAATGAATCTTCTTTATCAGGTTTAGATATATTTGTGGGTAAAGTGGAATCAAGAAAAGTGATTATTTAAATGAACATTGTTGGGCAAAGTGGATACAGTGTCCACTTTGCCCGTGTTCATTTTGCCCAACGGATACTTGTTTAATTTAACCTAACCTAAAATGAAATCCAGAAACAGAATCTCAATAAAACTAGCAGTATTTCTGCAAGGAAACGTTCACTTTCAAGAGAGAATCAAGCCAATACATTAATACTATATAAACATAAGTAATTACAAAATTACGTACATTGAAAAGTCGTAAGCAGTGTTCACTTTTTAATTTTTGTTAATTATTTCGCAAATGACGCGTGACTATGCGTTAGCTCTATTTGTATACGACTGAGGGGTGCGGAAAGCACCTCGTGGTAAGATGGTAGCCCGTTCGGGCCCGCCATTTTAAAATAAAAGGGGGTATCCGCTTTGCCTAGGCTGTTCACTATGCCCGGCCTTCCCCTACTTGTCTCTTTTCATTTCGTAAATAGAAACAAAACTGAGCTTAACAGCACTGATAATAAATATATAAAAAATTCGAACAATTATAAATTAGTTTATAAACGTAAATTAGAACATGTTTTAACAGTAAATGCATATATTTACAAATACTATGAGCTATTTACTTCATGATGATCTTCATTTTGGTCGTAATGTTAAACATCTAATACAAGTAATATTATATAACTACGGTAATGTATGTTATACATATAAAAGATTAAATAAAAGTGAACTGATAATATTAATTTCGGTATACTTGTATTTTAACCAAATGAAATAATAACAAAATTGAAGGATTCTTAATTCGAAGGAGGCCAGATTTTTGATAATTCGCTGTATTGTAAGAATCTATCACAAGAAAAGGTTGACAATCCATTTTTATTTCATGAAAACTTAAGATGGTAAGTCCAATCTCAAATAGAAACATTGCTTTTAGAATGGAATTATTTACTGCGTGGCTAAATTCGTAAGTTTAGATTATGAAAAAGTTACAAGTGGTTTAAAGAATTAAACATTTTATGATATTATTTATAACTAGCTATTCATAATCAAATATTCAGTATATTGTACAGGCTGTGACGAACGCTAGTCAACATTGCGTTCAATTGTTTTAAGAAAGCAGTAGGTACGACGCCATATTGTTTCACTAATTGGCTCAGTTATCGTTTCGCGTTTTACATTCATTAATTATGTTTTACGACGCAAGATTGTATTTCTCCGGCCAATCGTAATTGTATTTGCGTTGCCATTATAAATAATAACGATTTCAATATATTTCCACGCGAGTGCTTATTTTTTATTACTTGAAAGCCGATAAGAGGTCCGTGAAGTTTTAAGGTTGTAAGTTTTATTAGCCGCGTTGAAATTCGAAAGTTTTAAAGTGATCAAAAATACTTAGTAATTCGAAAACTTCAGTGATGATAAAATTCGAAAATTTTGTAACGATCAAAATTAGAAATTCGAAAACTTCAGCGATGACAAATTTATAAAAATCTAAATGAAAATTTCGAAACCTTTAGTGATGAGAAAATTCCATAAAGAAATTGTGGTAATTAAAAAAAAACAATGATTATGTAATCCAAACTTCTAGGCTTTCGAATTTCGTCATGGAAATGAACCTATGGGGTGACATTAGTTATCGATGTATGTAATTTATAACTTGACTTTTTCTAATTTCGCCATGTCTAACGAATGACAACATAAAGGTAACTTACGAATCTTTGCCTTGTAGGAAACTTATTATCAATTTTTCGGGCTATTATACCGCAACAACGAAAAGATAGGTAACAATGAATATATTGGAAATAGGTAGTTAATCCTTGTATATTATAATATTATTTATTTAGTTGAAGAAAACTAGGAATATCTGAAGATGAAGAGTAACTGAGAAGATATAAATCGGTAGGTGATAGGGTTTTTCACCTACAATGAAAAACAGGACATAATATATTTCAAAATATTTTCTTATTTGATATGGTCGTTCGAAAAAATGTCAATAGAATGTTGATGTGAATAATAATGCTGAACACGGATAGTATATAAATAATAATAAATATCATATCACCAAACAATAATTTGGACAATTTTGAACTGAATGACAACTATAAAATATAAAAATAAAATACAATATTAGATTATAAAATGATCAACAAATATTAAAAATTTTCACATATTGCCCCATAGTGAGTAAACTAATAATAAAGTTCCACTCGGAAATAAATAGTGAGAGCTATGTACAGTGTACACTACGATCTATATATTACAATACCTACGAACTAATATTCACAAGGGATATGTTAACTGGTACCTATCAAGTCTTTATACCGAAGCTGGATACTAACAATAACAGTTATATAAAGCAAAGGAACCATCCATAAGTTACGTCACCTTTAAACATAAGAATGAGAACAAACAAGTGTCTTCTTTGAGCTGTGCGTCGCATAAAAGTTGGTTTACTGAAGTCCAAATTCCAAACAATTGAATTTGAACTTAGGGGCCGTCCATTAATCACGTGAGGCTTGAAAGGGGGGGGGAGGGGTTTGACAAAAATCACGAAAATATCACGAGGGGGGAGGGGGGGGTGTAGTAAGATATCACGTGTATTTATTTTTTCGTCAAACGCGCGATTTTTAAATAGAAAAGCAGCGTGTAGTGTGACTTTGACTTGCCGTTGCCAGGCAACGAACGAAGGCCTCACGCGCCGCCACCGACTGCCCGGCTCGGCATGTTTTGGATTAAAACAATGTCGAAAGTAGGTGATCTGTATAAAGACCTTTTTGCAGAGTATAAGAAAGGAAAAATACACGTGATGTTGGGGGGGGGGGGGGATAGTCTTAAACCTCACTACATATCACCAAGGGGGAGGGGGGGGGGGGGTTAAAAAATGCTAAAAAAAGATCACGTGATTAATGGACGGCCCCTTACGTATCAAACCGACTCATTCAGTGTTGCCAATTTAGCCCTTTCGGGGCTAGATCTAGCCCTTTTTAAGGTTGTTCAGCCCTTTAAATACCTAATCATTTAGCACCTAGCCCAATTTCTAGCCCCAAAATCATTTTCCGCCATCTTGAAAAAAAAGGATAAATTTAGATTTTCCACGATTTTTTTGATGTAATCGATCGAAAAAACCAATTTAGGTAGTGAAAGATAATGAAAAAATGACCATTATCATACTTTTAGAAAGTCATACGACCTTTTTCTTTTCGCCCTCACCTGTATTAATTAAGCAATAGCCCCTATTTTCAATGTATTGGACTAGGCCCTTTTTAAAACTAAGAATACCGAGTTGGCAACACTGGACTCATTTCACGCGATTCACTGATAAAAAAATACGCCCGTTTGGCCTCACCCTAACTGTCACAACTCAAGACTGAAAACTGACAACTGAAAATTTCGATGTCTTTCGAAAAGGTACAACGTGTGCAAATATGTGATTAACCCTTTACTTCGCTTTCACTGGACTTTTACTCTCGAAACGATTCCAATCCGATTTGAATTTTATGTATCAAAGTGAAAAGGGTTTGAATATTTTTCCATGGAATCTAACATAGCCGCTCCTCTACCATTTTGGTTATTTTCCAAAGTTGCAGCATAATAATATGATGAAACTGGTAAATATGGTGGTTTTTGGTTTTATTTAGATGTATTTTGTTCATTTATCCAAATTTTGCCGTGCGCTACAAATTTGAAAAATCGGGAAGCGGCTTAGATACGATCTATTCAATCAATTTAACATCAATTATCAATAAAGTTCAGTTATTTTAATTTACAGAAATTATTTCATAGGTGGGAAGTATCTTAACAAAGAATCACATCGAAATAACACATATTTTTTCAAGATTAAGGCCTTGCCACGCCATCTCACTTCTGCTTTACAGAATCGCAGTTATTTATGCAACAGTTTTAACACAAAGTTCAATATGGCGATCATTTGTTTCGTTGTAAGTATTTTTAATAATGTAATTATTATTATTGGACATTACAAATTTTTAAGGCGTACCTACGCTTAGTTACCTAATTTAGGTTAAATTAGGTACTGTGATATGGCTTCTTGTTACACTAGTAACTGAATGTAAAGATTTTTGCCATTGAGAGTGACTTAATTTATGGATGACCCCAAAGGAACGTATCAAAATGCCTGCGTTTTTGAGTCTTTAACGTAACATTACATCGTAGAGCCTCTTTAGCCTCATCTAACTTCGTTATCAAACTTCAGGATGCAAGATTGTAAGCTATGGATAACAATCTTTTGTAGATCTTAAGATTTAGAAATCTTGAATCTGATAGATTCGAGATTGAATATACCAGAGCCCCATGACTGGACTGTATCAAGACCGCAACTCATGCTTTTCTACAGTTCGTTGTTTCTTCTTGTATCAGACGCGAGGTCTCTGGCTACCACATCCATCAGCTGTTTCCGTCACGGTACCAACCCAGCCTTTTCACTGCTGAGATGGACAATAATCTAAAGTATCTAATTCTAGAAAGTCATTTTCACGTGTTAAGCAGTGACTCTATACTGAACGGATTGTGCTTCCTTGTTCCCCCGTTTTTGGATAAGTCCTGTTCGGTGGCCATGCCCCCGCCACTGAGGTCTAAGGAAACGGCCCTGCCGGAGTCGAAGTCGAATTTGTCGAAATTGGGGCTCGCTGCGGCGAAATGCTTGAAGAACGAGGGCTGGGGGTCTGGTACAGGGCTGAAGTTTCTTCCAGAATGCGCGTCAGAAGTTGAGCTGTCTGAATTGTTGATAGCATCTCCACCTGAAGGTGCGCGAAGTCTTCCAGAAAGTGAGAAGTCTTCTGGCCCCGAATCGTGGCAGGAGTCGCCTCCAACTACATCTATCATACATTCTTCTCCTTCCCCGTCCCCATCGGAGTCGGAATATAGACCGCTGTTTCTATGCTGTGCTAGATATTCGGCTTTTAAAGCCTCCAAATCCACTGCTATTCCCTTCGCCCGAAGCTTGCGAGCCTGTCTATCCAGTGCCTTTGCCAGCTTCTTTCTTCTTCTAGCCCTGTTGAAAAATAGGGCCTAATTAGTATAGAACCTACTTGTGATCCATTAAACTTAATCTATAAATTTTAAACACGTAGATAGATGCCAAAAATTATACATTTGTGATTGCACATGATTTTGTACAGATTATCCTTTAGAATAAAATATTTCATAACGATGGCAATTACAACTATGATTTCTTTAGTTAGATCTACTGTAATGTCTTTAGTTTGTACTTCGACATAAATAGGTATTTTAGCCATTCATATGACTCATAATTTTTCATTAATAAATCACGTTTTTGTTGCGATGTTCTAGGCACAAGTATCCAAAGATCAGAGCGATGTATAATAGCAATCTGTATCGGCGGTCACGAGGTCACCCATAAAATCAAATTAGCTGTTAGAAATGTTATTTAAGAATAAGATCATAATTTTATTTTATTAATAATATTTGACATAAATATCAGAACTGGTCACTGAGTTATTAAATATGAATAAACAAACGCTTGTATCTATAATTATTATGTATCTCAAGAAAATTGTCATTGACATTAACATTCCGATAAGACTCAAACTGAAAAGTCGTATTGTCTCCTACCCTTTTCAATTTCTAGAATTAAGTCTCTTTGACTTCAACTGTTTTCTTTATTTTTTTCTGTAATAAAATTATACTTAGCACCGAATACAATTTACGGATCGTAAGATAAGATTTTTCTGATTTCTGAAGCCCTATCGAAGTTAAAGTCACGACCTCGGGGCTGAAGTCCCAAAAGACGATCAGGCCAAGTATCCAAAGAGATACACAGAGCGTGAGCATCAGAATCATGACGGTCAACAATAAGGCACGATTGAAGAGAGAGGGGGGGTAGAGAGAGGGAGAGAGAGGGGGGAGAGAAGAGATAAAGAAAGAGAGAGAGTTTATGGAGAAGAGATGTGATAGTTTGGGTTGACAGCGGCTCACCTCTCGCGAGCTCTGAGCTCATGCGGTGGGATGGGTTCCCCGGAACACGACTGGGGATGCGCGTTGTGGGCCGGCCGACCTGGGCCCTTCTTGGTGTGCTCCTTCTTCCGCCACTTAGCTCGACGGTTTTGGAACCAAACCTGGGGAAAGAAAAGGTAACTTTAGCATTTTTATAGTACTGGAGAAATATGTTGTATAAATAAACAAAATATCCGGATGACTGCTGCTGCTGCGACCGTGTTGCTTAACAACGCCATTTACTGAAGTAGCTTTAGTATTGCTACTTGCCAATAGATGTCAGGAAGAGTATATTGTAGAAGTTTATCATTACCTGAAAACACCGATAAAACGACATTTTCTAAAAATGAATCCTAGCTAGATCGATTTATCGCCCCCGAAACCCCCTATATACTAAATTTCTTGAAAATCGTTGGAGCCGATTCCGAGATTCCAATTATATATATAATATATATATATATAAGAATTGCTCGTTTAAAGGTATTAGATAAATAATGCTACATACTCATAGCAGTCTTAACTTTAACTACACATTACGATTCCCTGTGTGTGGGTGCTATAGACAACACACAAAGACAAAAACACACACATACCCAAACCGAGAAAGGAGTACAGTTGTGTTATAATAATATATTTTTTTTGAAATATTTTATAAAGTTTCACTTCTGCTATGTGACCCAGCACACATTGCTTTTTTACTATATTCATTAAAACAACAAAAGAAATAACAAGAAAAAGCATAACAAACCCTTGAATGTTTTTAAACTTCTAAAGAAATCTCACAAAACCGACTATAGGTACTAGCTACGTGTAGTAAATAAAAGTAGGTATACTCAAAATTATCTAAGAACGCATTAATGATAGCTGCCATTTATTAATATGAACCAACCTTATACGTACGTCTTTGAGCAAAATGGAATAATTATTTAATTGACATGAATAGTTGGTTACTTACGAACAAAGGATTATGCCAAAATTTGTTAAAAATCCCTATTCGTATTGTATCGTATTCGTATTGACGTTATTTATAAATCATATTAAACGTTATAATCTAGTAAAAATCCCCTCACATCATAATTTATGCAAAATTGAATAAAAAAATAAGGCGTCGAATCAATGTTATATGAAGATGACAAAATCTACACTGACGTTAAGTGATGTGACGGCATGAAGCCACTTATAAAACCATAATAATCGATACATTACTATAATCGAAACTTAAAATAAAAATGAATTTATTTTATTTCTTTCTTTGTGTTTAACAATTAAACAATTTAATTTCTTCTCTTCTATAAGAACATGACCAAATGTGTTTATTACGATAATCTCTAACCGCAGCCATTTGAACTGATTAAAATACGGTTAGAATATTCATTATTCAACCGAAACCCAAATTTCATACGCTGGATGCGGCGCGGACGAATTAACAGTGAGTTTTTTAGGAAAAAAATATTTTATTATAGTCGTAAATACATAATTATTGAGCGTATAGGTATGGTAAAGTAACTTAAGTAGCTCAATGGAGGCAGTATCATTCCAGTTACTTGTGGATATCTAAATGTTTCGGTTTTTAGAATTTACAATTTAATTACTGAATCGATTAGAAAGTCTTACAATTTTGAATCGATTTGTTGCAAAAATTGGTTCTTTCGTGAATCGATTTTTTTGTACATCTCTAGTGTCACTGCGATGACAAACGACAAATATGCATTCTTAGTTCGTGGGGACTATAGGTACAAAGCCTGACGCCTTACATATATTTATGTATTTTCCTACATTGTAAAATTGTAGTTGAATTGATAAGTGAGTCAAGACGACTTGGCTGGCGAAGGGCGCTGGCGCAGGCGCGGCAAACTGCGCGCGCATCACATTAGCATGTAAATGCGCGCGCGAATTGAAATTTTACGTCTCAATTGATGCTGCAAGACCACTTTGTACCGCTGGCGAAAGATGCGTCTTTATACAGTTTTATAGTGAACGCATGACGATTAATATTAATATTCATGAAATATAACTTGTACCTATAGTAGGTATACATATACGGCTGGGAGTTAAATCGGGTGCTAAGTTGTCGTTTAAAGGCATTGAAGTATTATTACTAGCGTATAGAACCGACACCACGAACACGGTGCATATCCCCACAGAACATCTGTCATTCGATTTTGAAAGGAGAACCGGGGCTCAATTTTAAAATGGAACCTCCCGGGCGGGACACACATTTTGTTCGAGATGTCTGTTCTATGACAATATACTTCAACATTTAAAGGCATTTTTATGTTATTAGGAAACTTTTGGTGAATACCGTTATACGAGTTGGTACATCTTTATTTACGACCCTGTCATCTTCCACAAAACAAGTCCCTGGAATTGAAGTTTTCTAGCTCCGTACCACCCAACTAAACTTCTACAGTAATTTACCTGTTGAATATCTACCATCATACTACAGATGTTTCGTGAAATTTTATATACATGTTTCGACTGCAATGTTGTAAATCAACTAAAATGTGAATGTAAAATGTAAAATGTGAATCAACTAAAGCGGTTTGTCCTTTTGCCTCACATCTTCACACGTTCTGTAACTCTCTGTCTTCCCATTCGGCTCAACAAACTCTTCCTCTAGTGATTTTTCCAATATACAGTTTTTTGTTTTTATTGTATTCATGAAGATAATTTTATGCATTTTTAGTAGATAATGTTACGTTTTAACACTTTTAATATAATTCAGTTTTAGTTTGTTACATAGGTAAATGTTTTTTGTGAAATAGGTAATGTTTTTGTATCATGTACCTAGTTTTCTTTTTTTAAACCCTGATTGTCCATTAATTGACGTCGAGTGTATTATTAAATTGTGCCTACTGGGCCTGTTTTACGTTAAGTGACAGTTTAATGGTTTTTATGATCCCGTTTCATAGCGTCAAGTAATTACTTAGGTACCTACTATGATATTAAACGGTGTAGTGACATTTAACTAGCTATTCTTGCCTTTACGTGCCTTTACTATTTCGATTAGGTTCCTACGCAAATGCTGAAATTTGTAGGTAATAATTTGGAGACGAGATTCCAGTGATATTTTGTAGAATCTTCGGATAACATTTAGTACCTTTTTTAATTTATTTGAGTAATTAATTTACTTCTGTCGGTTTACAAATAATAAAAGAATCCCATTAAAATATTTTTTCGAGTGGGTATGGAGGCTTAGGTTTTCCGAATCGATAAAATAAATATGTAAATATTATAAATTGAACAGGTATTTATAATGTTTGTATTTACACTGAAATTTCAGCCCAGTTTATAAATAAAACGAAAAAAAATATAGTTATTTAATAACTACGCATCTGTTGCAATATACATAATATCAAGAACACCCCATATGGCAAGATGACATTGTCTGACCTTTGCAACCAGTAAACCAAAACGCACGCGCCCCTAACATTGACCTTGGATTACCTGTCCTTCTCACATCCTACTGCAACAAGAGAAATAGTAGATGTTTTGCTCTGTATTTGAATAGCCTGCAGGTAATTTCCAATTTGAAATTTGCATAATTTTTAATAACGTTTTGACATGGTCTGGTAAATTTGTTAGAAAATCTAATACGAAACTGGCAACCCCATACAAAATTCCATTTTTACACTTGTATATTGTGATATTTGTGATGATTACAATTATGCTACCTATAAATATATTGTTGAAATATTATGACAATAGTCCGTCTTTTTAAATGAGTCTTGTTTGGTAAAGAAGAGTTTTTGTTTTTAAATTCAATACAATTTATTTTCTAAAAATTACAATATGTATAATCAATAATGAAATAACCAGCAATGAAAAACATTAGTGTAAAATAATTTTTAATATTTTTTTTTATATTATTTTGAAAATTTAATTAACGTAAATCGCCAAACATAACGTTTAATGTCTGGATCACACATTGGGTTCATTTAACGGCCGACCCGTCCAATTTATTGCAAAGGATGAGTTTAATGTTCTTGCCACGAAACTCAGATTCATTTAATGAAATTAAATAAAACGTTGTTTGACCCGAGTCCCAAACAATATTCTGTATGGCAGCCGTTCCAGTTGATGTCTTATTAAATAATGAGAATATAGTATAGAATTAATTTATACACCACAGCTGGCAAAGTGATATAGATAGCTTTATTTTAACTAACACGTTTTAGTAATAATTGACTTCATTTATTGAGATATTAAATTTTTTAATGAATAAATAATGGCGTTGATTGAATAACAGTAAGTATCGTTTATTTGTAACAGATATCTAGTATGTAGTTAAAGCATTGAAATGAGTAAATAAATTATATTTCATTGCCATCATTTTTCTTTATTAGATACTTATACTCGTAATTTAGTGTGACGTAGCACCAACGTAGCACCAACTAAATATAGAGCTACGTAAAATCAACTTAAAAAATATATTATTAATGCATTGAAGTATTATTACGAACCGACACCGCGAACACCATGTATGCCACGTATGACGCCACGTGGCTTCAATCTTTAATGGATTCGTTCGATTTTGAAAAGAAAATGGGGGCTCAATTTTGAAAATAGAACCTCCCGGGCGGGATAGGTACACATTTTGTTCGAGATGTCTGTTCTATGACATTATACTTCAATGTATTATTGCTATTAAATCTTATATCTTTAAACGAGCAATTCTTGTATATATATATGTCGGAGATCATAAAATGGAACATCAAGCCGGGCCAGGCTTAGGTGTATTCGGATTGTGAAGATGGCAACACTATGTGAATTGACTACTGTCATTTGGTCACGCGGTGACGTGGCGGGAGAACCGAGGAAAGCTATTGACTTGCCAGCGACGAACGGACATTCTGGATACAGCCTTCGAGCTGAGCAGACGTCTAGACAAAAACGTTGTTACTTTTAAGACGGAACGCGACGTGTGAATTGTATTGTGATATCAGATTGACGAGTAACAGGATCAGACGATTATGCGAGGCATTGGGGTGGCTGTAAGGGGTGTAGGGAGGCCACTGGGCCGTCGTGCCCTATTATTTGTTGGTTGTTACTCGGATAATTGAAGACAATCAGTCCTAATCGCCTATTTAATTATAACCAGTGTAAAACCTGTGTTAAAATGAGTTTCTGACTAAAGTGATGTAAACGCCCACTGTTGCTATTAATTCCCGAACCACCACCCAACCAGGCATTATTTCCGTTATATATATATATATATATTATATATATATATATATATATAATTAGAATCTCGGAATCGGATCCAACGATTTTCATGAAATTTAGTATATACGGGGTTTGGGGGGCGATAAATCGATCTAGCTAGGATTCATTTTTAGAAAATGTTGTTTTATCCATGTTTTGAGGCAATGAAAAACTGCTACAATAGATTCTCCCTTACGTCTATTGGCGAGTAGCAACACTATGTTGTTAAGCAACACTAAAAAATACTATACTATACCTATAAAATGAGCAAATGTAGACCAAATATAATCGGATAATTTTATTTTAATTTACTTAAAAGGAAATAGTTTTTATAATAGACGCTAGTGTGTTAATTATGTTTTTTGTTTTATAGACTTTGTAAACTACAAAAGATTTACTGCTGTTAATATGTTCGATTTAAATACCAAATAGGGTATTTAAAGATCATTTGCTTAAGTGATTCATGAAATTGGAATAAGTAATTTTGTTCAATGATTCATTCATTCATTACATCACGAATGAAACAAATGAATTAATTAATGATTTGTCTTAAACTGGACAGAATAGTTTGAACATTATTTATTTTGTTGTTTAAATCAATACACGTGTTCTAATGTAAAACGATTACGTCTTAAAACAATTGCATTTTGTAGGAAAACTGAACCATTACCAATGAACAATAGCTTTAATTATAATACAATTAAGTCAAAATTTATATAATTGTAAATAAACTGTAGCTACACGTTAGAGATTTAAAAGATTAGGATAATTGTATTTTTACTAGCTAACTTGGCAAACGCTGTTCTGACAAGAATTTTCTGGATATGTAGGGGAAGGCCGGGCAAAATGGACACCTTAAGCTTTGGCGGGCTATAGGAACGGCGTCGATACAGACATATACAAAATAATGACTGAGTTTGAAACAGTATTTATTAAACTTTTTAATATATTTAACTAAAATATTGTAACATCAGTACTTAACTTAAAATTTTTAATAACGTTTAACTTGGTACCGCTATCCGCTTTGCCCAATCCACCGGGTAAAGTGGATAGGCTCATAGGGTAAAGTGAACACATGGTTAATTAAGAAATGATTACCTAAGAATATAAAAGAAAATATATGCAATTAAAGGAAACATTAATAAGGAATACAACTAATCAGTCATCTAGCAGTTGTCACAAAGAAATATGCCATTTCCCTGGTAAGCCGTGCATTTCTCGTGGAAGTCATCCATTGCTTGCAGGAATTGCATTGGATCCAATTGTCGACCGCCAGTTCGTTAATTTCTATATGTAAAATCTTTTCACAAAAATAGCACATAAACTTTTCATAATTTTTTTTGTCCTCCTTTGGCTTCCTTTGGCTTTATTATTTTTGGTCGTTTTATCAATTTCAGTTGTTTTGGTTCTTTTGGTCGCTTTAGTAATTTTATTAATGTCAGCATTTTTCTTTCGCGTGGTTTTTGTTTTTGTTTTAGTATCGTAATCAGGGATGTTGTGGATGCGGATGTGGATGCGGATGCGGATGTTTAAGATCTTATATGTCGGATCGCCGAGGCCCGAGACGTTGTGATGAATCCTTTGACAGTGTGTCCGACATTCTTTGGTTTTATGTCACAATGTCGGATACACTATCAAAGAATTAATCACAACGTCTCGGGCCTCGGCGATCCGACTTATAAGATCTTAAACATCCGCATCCGCATCCACATTTGCATCCGCAACATCCCTAATCTAAATATTTCTCAATGTTTCTCAATAATTTGGTACTTGTTTCAAAAATTAGTAAAAAAAATAGTTTTCTGTTCGTCCTTTACAGGAGTGCTAGTAAGCACACTTTTGACAATCAGACTTTTGAAATTTTCTTTTGCGGCTACCCACAAGAACATGAGCAGTTGGAAGTGCACTTATATTTTTTGGGCTTAAATAAGATGTAGGCTTACTAGTGGAAGATTTTTGAGTGGCGTTATATCTGAATGGATCTTCTTTGTCAGGTTTAGATATATTTGTGGGTAAAGTGGAATCAAGAAAAGTGATTATTTCTTAATCTGCGGGCAAAATGAACACTGTTGGGCAAAGTGAATACAGTGTCCACTTTGCCCGTGTTCATTTTGCCCAACGGATACTTGTTTAATTTAACCGAACCTAAAATGAAATCCAGAAACAGAATCTCAATAAAACTAGCAGTATTTCTGCAAGGAAACATGCACTTTGAAGAGAGAATCAAGCCAATACATTAATACTATATAAACATAAGTAATTACAAAATTACGTACATTGAAAAGTCGTAAGCAGTGTTCACTTTTTAATTTTTGTTAATTATTTCGCAAATGACGCGTGACTATGCGTTAGCTCTATTTGTATACGACTGAGGGGTGCGGGGAGCACCTCGTGGTAAGATGGTAGCCCGTTCGGGCCCACCATTTTAAAATAAAAGGGGGTATCCGCTTTGCCTGGGCTGTTCACTATGCCCGGCCTTCCCCTACAGCCTAATCACCTAGCGGTGTGAAATATACTTTACGACCTATTCTCACATCTACCAAATACACACATTTTTAAAGTGAAACTTTTATTACATCGTCTCAAACTTTTTGGTCTATGTGTCGCATGTCGCGTGACGGTCGGCCGCGGGGTGGGGGTAAAGTGAAAGGCGCTCGACAGAGCAGCCGAGGCCAATATGGCGACGCTAAGCCGATGGTTCGCAGCTGACCGTGTAGTGTGTATATAGTCTATACAAATAGTCTATACTATAGACTATTACTCATTTGTGTCAGTGCTCCACGCTATTTGTTTGTTTTTATCAGTGTTTAATGTAAATGTTGCTATTTCTTGCTTTTGATAAACAACGACATAGCTAGTCAGTCCGAAAAACTGATCAACGAGGATGATGCCATTTTAATACCCTAAATCGAATATTTATCCAAAAATTTTTAGTTAAATGTCTACAATACGAAAAAAAGTTTCACTTATACCTACCGTGGTTTCATAAAACCACACAATCACTTTTTTTTATAAAAATCGGTTAATCCGTTTCGTAGGAGTGCGACGACAAGCACCATGACACGAGATTGTTATTATATATTATTTTAGTATTATTTATAAATATTGACAGATTGAGAAACGATTATTTTGTGAATGTTGTGATTGTTCACTTACTGAGTCATTAGGTGTGTTTTGTGTAGGGGAAGGCCGGGCAAGATAAAATGCTTTTCTTACCTACCTACTTAGCAATCAGAAAACAAGATTCATATTTAAATGTTACAATTTTAACTGCATTTGCAATTTCATAATTTTCGATCACTAATAAAAGAAATATTAGTGATCGAAGGCATAACTGTATTAAAGTATTGTAACATCTCTAAATATTAGTCACATTACAAGAGAATAATAACGTATTGGACCGTAAAACTGCGTTCCTTTTCGCGTCACTGCTACAGTTGTATTGTTCAAATCTGATTGTTTTGCTCCGAATAAATGCCTCTCATCTAGATTGTTCTTTCTAACTTACATGTGGCCCACTGTATAGTTTTTAAATTATCCCTAATTTTGGATTCAGTTATTTTTTGTCAAGAATTATTTAATAGATATCTCTACGATAACGGTTCGAAGGCAATACCTACCTGTCTGTCCGACAGTTCGACTGAAACTGTCTTCAGTCTGATAATATAGATTTTATAAAACAAATGAACACCTGCAAACAAATTCTAATCGAAACACATTGATTACGGAATAGAATTGTAATGGGCGCCGTTGATAGGTTTGTGGGCAGTTCCCTCTAATGACCCACTGTTCCTCCCTTCACAACCTCACCCCCTCTTCCCTCCGCCTAGACAGAAGGGTGACAACGCAATTATTTTAGTAAAGAAGATTCGTGAGAAGAATTTGAAAAAGAAGAAAAAAAGTCTGGCTAAGACGTATTAAGTTCCGTTATAATCTTTGAATCCGAATACATAGGCAATCAATTTTATAAATGACTTAAGTCTAACTTAAGTCAGTCTAAAATGTAATACTGACATACAAACCTCGCAAATTATTCAGCGCCACAGTGAATTTTCAATTTAGTGTCTACATTTAGTGAATTTTTTTCTAAATTATTTTAACCTTGCCACAATAGACCCAATATGTCAACCAACCTAATATTCTAGGTAGGTACCTAATATGACTCGTTGTGTACCTAATATGTTAACTAATTTAAACCGATACCAAGTACGTACACCGACGCGACGGTTCATTAACCAACCCTGCAGTGGCTCGATCGGAACATTGATAACGGATACAATCGGAATCGGAATATCCGCTGCAATTGGTAGCGGAGGGTTGTTCCTAATGAGCTACAGAAGGACAGGGGGGAGGCGCCTTGCGGTGGATTAAGTTTTTTTATTTTTACATCCTTATCAACTTCATCTTATATGGAAGCGATTTGGTTTGTACCTATTAGCTGCATTATTAGATACCTACATTATTTACCTACATAAAAGTAGTTTTTCAGCATCAGGGTGAATTATTGATGGTTTTTTTCTTATTATTGTAGATAAATAATTATATTTGAATATAAAAAGAGGATGATATTAAAACAATATTTTAAGGATAGTTGTATAGGGGAAGGGCGGGCAAGATAAAATGCTTTTCTTACCTACCTACTTACTTAGCAATCTGAAAACAAGATTTATATTTAAATGTTACAATTTTAACTGCATTTGCAATTTCATAACTCTTCGATCACTAATAAAAGAACTATTAGAGATCGAAGGCATAACTGTATTAATTAGCAGGAACAATCAATACAATGGTTGACAAATAGCCCCTGTAAGTATTGTAACATCTCTAAATATTAGTCACATTACAAGAGAATAATAACGTATTGGACCGTAAAACTGCGTTCCTTTTCGCGTCACTGCTACAGTTGTATTGTTCGTAATCTGATTGTTTTGCTCCGAATAAATGCCTCTCATCTAGATTGTTCTTTCTAACTTACATGTGGCCCAGTGTATAGTTTTTGAGTTATTCTTAATTTTGGAGTCGTTTATTTTTTGTCAAGAATTATTTAATAGATATCTCTACGACAACGGTTCGAAGGCAATACCTACCTGTCTGTCCGACAGTTCGACTGAAACTGTCTTTAGTCTGATAATATAGATTTTATAAAACAAATGAACACCTGCAAACAAATCCTAATCGAAACACATTGATTACGGAATAGAATTGTAATGGGCGCCGTTGATGGGTTTGTGGGCAGTTCCCTCTAATGACCCACGTGTTTCTCCCTTCACAACCTCACCCTCCTCTTCCCCCCACCTAGACAGAAGGGTGACAACGCAATTATTTTAGTAAAGAAGATTCGTGAGAAGAATTTGAAAAAGAAGTAAAGAAGTCTGGCTAAGACATATTAAGTTCTGTTATCTCACAATCTTTGAATCCGAATACATAGGCAATCAATTTTATAAATGACTTAAGTCTAACTTAAGTCAGTCTAAAATGCAATACTGACATACAAACCTCGCAAATTATTCAGCGCCACAGTGAATTTTCAATTTAGTGTCTACATTTAGTGAATCATTTTCTAAGTTATTTTAACCAAGCCACAGTAGATAACGGATACAATCGGAATCGGAATATCCGCTGCAATTGGTAGCGGAGGGTTGTTCCTAATGAGTTACAGAAGGACAGGGGGGAGGCGCCCTGCGGTGGATTAAGTTTTTTATTTTTACATCCTTATCAACTTCATCTTATATGGAAGCGGTTTGGTTTGTACCTATTATTATGCTGCATTATTAGATACCTACATTATTTACCTACATAAAAGTAGTTTTTCAACATCAGGGTGAGTTATTGATGGTTTTTTTCTTATTATTGTAGATATATAATTCTATTTGAATATAAGAAGAGGATGATATTAAAACAATATTTTAAGGATAGTTCAATACCCAATCTTCTAAAAAATTGGTCACGTACCTACACTGCGGTAATTGGAAAGCTATTTAGGTGGTACTTCTCTGAACCAAAGTACTATTTTCCAAAGAGAAGCAAGGGCGAGGTGCTAGTTTAGATATACATTTAATATCTTATTATAATCAAATACTATAATCATAATCATAATCATAATTAGTGATGGGCCGACTATGGGTTTTGCCGATCAGCCGACTAGCCGACTAATCGGCAAGAAAATTGCCGACTATTCGGCCGACTAGTCGGCAATGCCGATCATCCTTACTACGGTCAAATTGATAAAATATAAAATGTAAAAAATGATAAAATATTCACAATGGCAACTTTGCTTGATCCTAGATATAGACTACAGTTTTTCAAATCGCAGTTTTTATTGGAAGCCCTAAAAAATAATTTAAATGATGATGACAGCCACCCGAATGAGCACGCAGAAAAGATCAAAATGGTCAAAATAAAATCTCAGAAGTTCACCGCAATTATTGGGATTGTAACGAAGACCTTGTGTCCAAAAAAAATGAAAATATTGATAACGGTGAAAAATCTCTTTCAGCTCTTGAGCTCGACATGCACTGTTAATCACATGTAATAAATAGAAAAGAAGACCCTTTCAAGTGGTGGCGGAAGAATAATACGAGATACCTAGAAATGTCTCGTATTGTTAAAATATAATTATATGGGTTGTCCTGTTAGTACTGTTTATAGTGAACGCCTATTTTCCGAGGCTGGGAATATTTACGAAAATGAAAGGAACCGATTACTTCCCGATCGAGCTGCAAGTCTGATGTTCCTTCATCATAATTTACTTTTGCTTGATCAAATAAAGTAAAAACACGAGTGTTAAATTTAATTTAAAAAACGATTAAAAATAAAAGTACAAACTTGTTAATATTATAATAATTGTTGCTACATACATTAAAGAATATTTATTTGTTATTATCTGATTTATTAAAATATTAAATCTTGTTAAATGTTGATTGTATAATTTTGTAGTTTTCTTTATTTACTTTATTTTTAGTAGCGAAAATAAATGCCGACTATCCGGCCTTTTTTGCCGACTATTCGTCGAATAGTCGGCGCCTAGAAAACATGCCGAATAGTCGGTTTTCCCGACTAGTCGGTTGTAGTCGGCCCATCTCTAATCATAATCATTTATTGCTAGAACATAGTACATGCATAAAGGTGGTTTACAAAAATACATTTTAACCTTATGTTCTACCTCTTTGGGCATGCAAATTGTCACACATGACTCTAATAAAATTAATACAATATTATTAAATTACAATTATAAATTATCGAAATAAATGTCAATTGATTATTAGATACTATTAAAATGTCAAAATGTCCCACATACTAGTACTGGTAGTACTATACATAAATAACAATAACATGACAAAATACACCAATGAATATAAAATTAGTCATTTAATATACCATCTTCAGATCCTTAAGGAGGTATCCCCAAGTGTAAATCAAACTTAAATAGGGTGAAAAACGTAAAGAAAGTCATACGACAACCATTTGTGAGAATCGTTTGTACCATTCCCCCAACTCCATTCCACTGGTGTAAATAAGACGATCTCGTCGATACATTGACTTTTATTTAGGTACATTTCCCCTCTGTTGGGGGAAGTTTCCCATTTTCCTCTTGTGTCTTTGAACCCGCATCGCAGTTTGTGAGGTATGAAGTTTGTCCGATTAAAGAATTAATTGTGTTTGTTTGGCTATGTTAAATGCACAGCTCAATACTAATAGTAATCTTGGCATATGGTTTACGTGTGTTTAAAGCAAGCAAAGCAACAACCCATAATTGTCCCACTGCTGGGCTCGGGGTCTCCTCTCACAATGTGAGTGGTCTCTCACCAAGTGCGGATTGGTAGACTTCACACATATTTGAGAACTTTATGGAGAACTCTCCTTACGATGTTTTCCTTCACCGAAGCAAGTGATAATAATATACTATAAGTGATAATAATGTACTATATTATACTGTGATATAATATACATATAATATTTTAAAGTTGGAGGTGCGTGCGAGGATTTGAACTCTGGCCCTTGGGTGGGGGAGACCAACGTTCTAACCGCTATGCTATCACTGCTACGTGTGTTTATTAGTACCTAAATGATTTTTGGTGTTGATATTTAGTAGGTAAATATATTTAGTAGGTAAATATATCTTATTTACATAGTGTTCTCCCAAAGCAATCGAAACTCGACGTGATTATAACACGTGAATTCACGTGATAGAAATCACGATAGTAGAAGATAATTAGATATTATATTCTAGTAACTAATTTAAAAGGACAACTATTACTGTTAGGTTAGGTCGGCTGAACAAGTTAACGATAAATGATTATTTTTTAATAACACTAGCTCGTCAATGGACGTCAAGAAAAAAAGAAATTAAATCAATTAACAAACACTGGCGCAAAAGGGATGCAATTTTTTTAAATTTTATTTTAAGGATTTTATTTTATTTATTTTATTTTATTACAGTAACCAACAAGACAATTAGGTACATTATGAATACATCAAAGTCATGGGTAGACTTAAAACTAAATGTAGTTTTAATTCTGATAAGTTAAGTCTGATGCTCTAACTAAAGTATTTACGAGTAGAACTAATTTGAATGACTAAGTACTAGTCAATTGTCTTTGTTGAAATAAATAAATCGTTCTTCGTAGGCGCTTAAATGGTCTAAGAAATCTGTTTTCAATTTTATTTCTTTAAGAAACACAAATTTTAAATTGAATTTTTGTATTTGTGTGCTATAAACCCGATATAATATAACAGAAGAAAAAACCCCTTGTGTTGTTAAATCTAAAACAAACGGAGTTGTGTGATAGAGACGAACGTAATTTTCACACGTTCCTATAGAATAGCTTCTAGGTTAAGTCAGCAAGTTTTATAGGGTTGCCATTTGTAAGGAGTTTTTGATCATTTTTATAAATTAAATATTTGCACTAACGTCGTAAATGATGTAATGAGGGATTTAAATAAAAGGTTGATTTTTATATCCATGGCATATATTTTTTTATAATTTTCTGTTAAATACAGACCATGCAGAGGGCAATAGAAAGGAGCTATTTAAATATAAAACTGTGAGATAGACTAAGAAACACATAAATTCGGAAAGTAACCAAGGTAAAGGATGCTCTACATTTCTCTCTAAGTATGAAATGGAGGTGGGCTGGTCATGTTGCGAGATACGGTGACAATCGATGGACAATCAACATCACAAAATAGAAAGATCCGCTTGGAGTGAGAAAGGTCGCCCGTGCTCGAGATGGCATGACGAGATTGTGGCCAATGCAGGTGGACTGGATGACCACTGCCAAAAACAGAAAAAAATGGAATTCTTTGAAGGAGGCTTTTACCCTGAGGAGGTCCACAAATTAATCATACATAAATATTTTATTATTATTATAATTATATAAATATATATTTTCTTTTTTTTGGAAGGAAATAATGCTATATTGTTATTCTTATTAATTGTCTGTTATGAGCGGAAGCCGTTGAAATTGCAGCTGTCAATATGCCCATTAAGTTTAATTAGGTTGTAAGTGATCTTTATTCTGAGCAGGCAAATTATTGGAGCGCCATAATTCACGCGCCGAGAACAGCCCTACGCCGACTCCATGTCTATCTTTTACTGCTAAGCCTAGGGCGGTAAAGGCGGCTCATGTTTGATAGCGACGTGCCGAGCGAGACGACAACAAACGAAACGCACAAGAGCGATAAGGACAAACTGACTCCTTAAATTTTATATTCTATCCGCATTTTGTCGCCTAAGCGTTCCATTTAGTGTGCCATATTTAAACCCCGCGCTTTTTCTTTTTTCTCCTCACTAGAGCGGAGAGTGTTACGCGATTTTCTATTTTTTTCCCGACTTTCAGAAGTGTACCCGAACGCCGGATGTGTGCGGAATATTGATGTGTGCGTGCGACCGCCGACGCCCTGTTAGGGAATGAAATTGGCATATAAATGTAAATTTTATGCTATGAATTTTAAAATGAAGTCGATACTTCCTCGCTTACGGTGCAGTGAGCCGTTTTCGCAAGTTTTATGTCTGCCAGGGATGAAATTAGATTAGAATATGCTACTTTTGGTAAAGTATGGGCTTTTAACGGCTTCGCGAAACCCTCGCGTAACGTTACGCCATCGACATTTTACAAATAATTCACTTTGTAAGATGAGATTGTTTGAAGAATTTGATAAAGTTACCATAATATGTTAATTTAAGAAGATAGTATAATCTGTAAGTATTAGATATTCTACCAAATAATTTATATCAATCAATTTACCTTTACATTGGGTCTCCAGATTCAAATAAATAAATTCCAACATAGAGGAAACGCTTCCGGAATAAACGTTGAAAACTCAGCGAGCAGGAAGAAATAGAGTAAAACCAAAAAGAGGAAAAAATCCACTTTGCAGACGCAAACAAGTCACTTTAACTTTATTGAGCTGTAATCGAATTGTGA
The DNA here is from genome assembly GCA_963932265.1 of Thymelicus lineola. Taxonomy (NCBI): domain Eukaryota; kingdom Metazoa; phylum Arthropoda; class Insecta; order Lepidoptera; family Hesperiidae; genus Thymelicus; species Thymelicus lineola. The sequence goes on from OZ010691.1 coordinate 4,455,168, forward strand.
CGTCCCTGCGAGCGGCCGTGCGATTGTAGCCGGAGCGGCGGGATGTGTAGCCATCCTTATCTGACCCGCCCATTTAAATCTATGCTATTCAATCGTGCCGTCTCGCTCGTGTCCCAGGGGTGCCGCCGAGATTGCAATCTTTTGATTTATACCAACTATTAGGAGTGGTGCGGGATGCTCTGTCTTTTGGAACGAGATTCACTACGATAAACGTCGGATACAATCGACGTTAGTACTGATTATAGAAATGGATTTATTTTGATCTTGCTCTTTTTGGGTAAATAGGACATCATCGTCAATTTATTTTCTGGTTTAGAAGAAAACCCATCAAATTAGGTACATCCTTGGGATGTCTATTTTAGCTGCCAAAGCACGAATTTCTTCGGTGTTAAGTAAGTACTGATGTCCAAGAGTGATGACCATTTATCATAAGAATGCTTTACTGTTCAAAAAAATATGTTTAAAGATGTATATTGTCTAAAAAAATATGAACACTATTAACAGCATTTCTCTCAACTTTCTATTTTTCATTGGTAAAATATGTAAAAGTACTCAATACCTATTCATAATATGAAATAATATTAAGAAAAGTTAACATAAGCGTAGGTTGTAAGACTGATTAGGATAATTTGTTTTGTAAGATTACAACATATTTCAATAAATATCTGCATAATATTTTCGCTTAATAAAATGCAAAATGTGTTAAAATCACAGACACATTAAGGTCCAAAATAAATATTTAACACGTAAACTAAATATTTGCGTTCATGATAGCCCTCATAGCCCGGATGGTGTCGATCTCAAGTGATTGACAAAGTTAAGCAACAGCGGGCGCGGTCGGTAGCTGGCGAGGACGAGCGATGGACGAGCAGGCGAGGATGTTTTGGATGGATAGAGATAGACATATCCCAAAAATAATACAAAGAACAAAGACAAAAATAATTATTAACCTATATTCACATTGAAGCTCAAGTGTACCGACAGCCGATTATATTCCATAAAATAAATGTAAGGTCCACGGCGGGTATTACCCGATATCGTTTTTCGTATGAATTTCCGCAAAAACCACCGACCGCTCCCAGATGGCCGCTTAGCGTATGAACGGACGGATAAAGGGACGACCTCGATAGAGAACCTTTTACCGGACAAAGCACTTTTATTATAATTAGTTCATATTTATAATTATGAATGAGAAATAATGTGTGCTGTCATTATTTTATTATAATAAATACGAATAGGTACCTACAGTCAGCAAAAGAATAAGGCACTCTGCAGGGTTGTCTATCGTTTTTATTTTAAGCATTTACTGAATTTCCTTTGTTCGTTAGTTAGTGGGTTGCTGGGTCAAATCTTGCGTGCTGAAAATGATGGCCAGTAGATGTATTTCTACTTTAAAAGTGAAAAATAGCAAATGCTTACAAATTACAACACTTAAGCAATGTTTTTGTTTCAATATCCATGCAATTTAATCTTCAGCCGGTCTATTATGAACTCTTAATTCCAGCCATGTTCCAGTGTAAACGTCAAAAGGTCACGTGACACTTTTTAGCCGTCAATCATACGTCGTTCAAAGCCCGAGAAATGAATTGCCTGGAACATTAATGGTTTTATAAAAGTTCATAATAGGCCCGCTGGTCAAGGTCGAGTTTATCCGCCCCATTACACCATAAGGAGATTAACACTAGAAAGACTGAAAATTCGGCTTACCACGAAAGACGGCTAGGGGTCTTTTGACCCCAATACTATTGGCCATGGTATCTGTTTTATTTTTTTGATAAATATAAATTATTTTGAATAAGAGTAAAATAAAATTATTTATGTGTTATTACTTTATGTATTTTTCATTACTTAATTGCAATTACCACAAGCTAATTTACAATAATCCACAAAATAATATTTTGACTGAATATAACTTCGAGATAAACGTTTTTTTAGAAAAGTCACATTCTTTATTAATTTTATTGTTGTAAAGTGGTCGGTAGCAATGTCTTCTTTTTCTTGGTTCTCCTGCAGCTGGAGATAGCAGCAAAATACTGCTGTTGTGAGGGTGATATCTGCAGTAGAATTTTCGGAATAATTACTAACTAAGTGGCAGCTGAATAACAGTTCTACGTACTTTTTTATTCGTAGTTTCTTGATGGATTTATTTTATTGCCAAATCAAATATATTGTAAAGAACCTGTATACGCTATCTTCTAGAACTTTATTAGACACTGCATCTTCTAGCCATTTGGCTAACATCGATCCTACACATTGACTTAGTATTATAGAATTGTAAAATTTGACTGTTTCAAGTTTTTTCTTTGAGTTACTAGCATCTATATGTACTGTATTATACAATTTAGTGAGTAACAATACGTTTTTATTTCTTTTTGTTTTTGTTTCATAAACTATCAACGACCATTGGTTATTTTCGGCTTCCAGGAATTGAGTTTGATGTAACATGTCCAAATTCAGATTTTTCATGTAGGGAGGAATGTCACGTCTGCTTTTATTTATTATTTTATTGTAATATTATTCTATTTTATTTATTATTTGGCTGAAATTCTGGTAAAGATTGTAAATATTGTAGCTCTTCTTATGTGGAAGTTGTTCTTGAAGAAAACGGAAAAAATAGTAATGTTCACTTCAAGACATTGATCAGGGTAATGAAACAAATCAAATTAGCGAGGCATAGACCAGTACAATAAAATTTACTTATAATATAATCAAAAATATCGATCTACCGTTATTTACAAACACTAACGCTGCTTATGGGTCATACGACCCCCAGCCGTCTTTATAGGTAGATGTTTGTTTATTTACGTTCCCACAACTCTTATTCTGTTTATACGTTACAATATGTAAACTAAACCTATTTTATTAAAAGTCAAGAAATATCAAGTCATTATTTGAAAAAGCACCAGAATAATCGGCGTCGAAATTTCAAAATGGGTCATTTGACCCCTGTCCGTCTTTCTAGTGTTAAGGAGAAGGACCTAGTACGATATGGATTTACAGTAGACACATTGCGTTGCCACATATCCGACATCTATATCTAATAAATTTGATGAATGCTTTGTAATTGTCTGATTAAAATCACTTGAAAAAAAAGTAATTAAAATGTAAACCAGCGTGTTTTAACCTAATAATCAAACCAATTTGATAAATGTAGGTGCACCTTTATAATAAACTACTCATACATCAGTCCTTTGTTACTTTAATTAATGAAATTTCTCTATTTCTAAATCTCTTCGATTCCAAACGAAACACCCCATTTCTTAATGTCGGAAAATTTTCACAGCAGTACAGCTGCGTTCATGCAACATCACAGTTATTATTATAAAATATTCTAAAGTTTATAAACAAATCAAACCATAAAAATCTGTCAGGGCCCTTACACCGCCGCGGTGCCCGGTTATACAAAAACCTTGGCAGCTCCCCGAAGGCCGCTTAGAGCGGGAAGGACGAGGAATAAGGGATATGGCCGCATTTATGTATACCTACACATAGGAATTGGGAACCTTCCCGTTCTGTTGTAGGCTTAGGAGGCAACGCTGGTTTTATGGAAGGTAGCCTAGCCTACATTCGCTAATATGACGAAAAGCGATTGTACGTGATGATACTACAGTTCTGTTGGTAATAGATAAGAATATCGTAGGGTTGGAAAGTCATCATCTACCTATTTATTTATATGTACCTACATTATAATTTATTAGTATCTGTATATTAAAAAAAATATACAAAAAATATTACTCTTACTTAATTATATAATCAAGTCAAAAATTTTTAATAAATCAGAATCCGAATTGAAATTAAGAAATGATTAAATAACATTTAACAATGTTGTAATTTAATGCATATTTATTGAACATATTCAAGTCGTTTCTATGCATATTTTTTCTGATTTTAATAAAAAAACTCCAATCCAAAAAGTTACGCCCAAATATAGGCTTGCTTCAAGCATTACAAATAGCAATAATAAGGGTATGTTCACACCTCTCCATTTATAACTGTCCGTCGTAAAGCCGTGAATTAGTTGCGGGGGAAATTAAGACGTACCCAACGCATAAAACTGCTTACTTTCATAGTGCTAAATATATTTAAGCTATAACTTACCGATTATTTCTGACGGACAAAGAGTTATAATTCGTTTTAACTACCGTTTAGTACTTAAACTATTCTCAAGTTGGTACACCTCAGTTGATAGTAATACCAGCGACGTCCCATGTTTGATTTCCCGTAAATCAGAAACAAGAATAATTATGAAATGTTTGACAAAACCTATTTTTAGGGCAGCGTTTACCATTAGAATATAACGTTTCCCAGTAAATAAAATTATATTTATTCATGTGTTCTCATAAATAAATTGTAATAATCTTCAAATTCAATTTTATCATGATAAGCTCTTATCATATTTACCAATTTATAAAAATGCAGCCCGCATAACCTTTTTAACACCAATTGTTCAGTAGATACAGTTTCAACTTCCCTATCAATAAAAAAATTAGTTTTTTTTATTGATTGTCTTTAAAAGAAGACAGTAATATTAATACAGGCCACGTAAAAACACGTACCTATTTTATTACTAAAGGGTCGAAAAAAAAAGTATTCGATAAGTTTAGTGACTGGCCGAAAAGAATTAAAAAAGGAAATTAACCCGTTACGCGTGACCGGTGTTCTTCGTCATGTGCTAAATATATTTAATAACCGAAGCTCACGACGGACAAAGGGTTATTATTCGTTTAACTGTCGAGTCTCGGTACTAAGAGCTGAACATTGCTATGTCAGTGATATTTACTTCCTGTCTGTCTGTTAATATTGAAATGTATTGTATAATATAATTTGACACAAACAACTAAAATATGGTTGTTAAGACTATCAGATTTTAGGTAAGTATATCGGATATTTTGTATATTGTCA